>CM053770.1:92447896-92493800 GCA_028658325.1 Potorous gilbertii
TGGCTGCTATTCAATGGGAGCTTATCTGCTGGTGCTCAGGTGGGGGCAGGGCCACCCCCAGGCTCAGTTCCCTCAGGGGGTTTATGCAGAGACCTTTTGTAATGGAGCTGCTGCTGAGCTCCTGCCTGCTCTGGGAGCCTCTGGTCACTGCTGCCTCTGCTGCAGCGGCTGCCTCCTGAGGGGGTCCGAGTCCCGGAGATACCCGCTCCCCTCTCAGCCCGACTCTCTCACTGACCTGTGAGTCTGGGGGTGGAGGGACCTTCGCGGCTGCTGGAGATTCTGGTCCCTGAAGCCTGCTTGGATCGGCTCGCTCCTCTCAGTGCCGGGCGGCCGGGGTAGGGCAGGGGAGGGCTCCGCTCCCGTCTGGGGCTCGATGGACCTTTGGGGTTGGTTTTTCAGGGCTCTCTGCAACGGAAATCTCCTTCACTGTGTTTCTCCACGGCTTCCACTGTTCCAGAATTTGTTGGGAATTCTTTTTAGAGGAAATCTATGGGCTGTAGGTTCGAAGCTAGCAAATGTGAGTTTTTCTACTCCGCCATCTTGGCTCCGCCCCGGTTAGTGACTTCTTGAAGATGAGTCCTGACATGAGGGATGCTGTTTTCCTGGAACATGTATCTAGGAGATGAGAGAGGGCCTCGGGAGGCTTGAAGCTCTTCCCAATCTGGCCCCTTTCTACCTTTCCAGACTTCTCACACCTTATTTCCCCCCACAGACTATGTGATCCAGTAATCTATATCTCCTTGCTGTTCCTTACACAGGACATTCCACCTCTGAATCTATGCATAGCAGCAACCCAGGCCTAGAATGTTCTGTATCCTCATTACCACCACTTGGATTCTCTGGCTTCCTTCAAAAATCACAACTAAAATCTATTTTTTTTTTTTTTTGGCAAAAAGCCTTTCCCAATTCTCCTTAATGCTAGTACCTTCTCTTTGTGATTCTCTTTAATTTATCCTGTATCTATCTTACTTCTACATAGTTGTTTTCTTGTTCTGTCCTTGAATAGGCTATGAGTTCTTGAAAGCAAGGAAGAATTTTTTTTGTCTCTTTTTATATCACTAGCACTTAGCACAGTGCTTAGCACAGAGTAGATACTTTAAAAATACTTGCTGACCTATCAAACCTGATGACCACTTTTGATGATTTATATGAGGACAAATAAAATTGCCAGAAGGAACTGAAAAGAATTGCTAGGAATTGTGAAATATTGGGCAGACTTTACCTTAAGGTAGTGGTGTTCAGTAATTTCAGGCATGTCTGATTCTCTGTGATGCCATTCTGGTCAAAGATATTAGAGTCATTTGCATTTCTTTCTCTAGCTCATTTTACAGATGAGGAACTGAGGCAAACAGGGGTAAATGACTAGCCCATGGTCACACAACTAGTCTGAGGGCATATCTGAACTCATGTAGATGAGTCTTTATGATTCCAAGCCTAGTAGTCTATTCATTGGGTCACTTAATTGCTCTAAAGTAGAGAACTTGTATTCAGGAATCAATAACCAAAATAAGTAGTAGTAATACTTGTAATCCTATGAGTATATTTCTGCACAAATATGCAAAGTACAGATAATAATATAATGGTTTAACTTTTATATAGTGCTTTAGGGTTTGCAAAGCACTGTCATAAAAATGGTGAACTAGATTCTCTAACTGCAAGAAGTTAATTTGACCCAGGAGTTAACAAAGACTTGGTGGGCTATGAATCAAGTCTTGACTACAGTTACAGAAGAAAGTAACTCACTCAGAGAAAGTTTATTAGATAAAATCAGAGTACCATTACATACAGTGGGACTTTGACTACATAGATAACTGCTAAAGAAAAAACAAACCCAGAGCAACTGACATGATCTTGACTAGTCTTAAAGCTAACTCAATTTTTCTAAAACTAAGAGGTGAGTAGAAGAATTGCTATCCTTAACCTTTTTCTAACAAATAAGGAAGAACTGGCTGCTGAAGTGAAGGTGATAGGACTCTTCAGAGGAAATAACCATTTTTCTCTTTCCTAGTTATGACAGATAAAAAGGGAAAATCCAAGGAATGTTATTTCAGATTTTGGCATAGTGTATTTCAAAGAGTCCAGAGAAAGGACGGTAAGAACTGATAGGCTAAAACTTTACGGAGGAAGTCACCCTGAGAGGACAGGATATTCTCAAGAATAAAATTCATAAAAGATTCAAGTGAAAAAGAAAAATGAGAACTCTCTAAAAATTGATGTGAGTACATGGGTAACTCAGTGATCAATAGTAATTTTGAAAAAGAATTTAGAGAAGATGAAAGCAAGAGGAGGTATGGATGAATATGAGTGGTACAGTCCTGTAAGAATAACATCAGGACCCATCAAGTGAGAAAGTTGAAGTACAGCACAGATGTCCAATCCATTGCCATATATTTTATCATTTTTAGCTTCACAATATCTCTAGCATTTGATCCTTTATCTTCCCTCACATGACCACCATCCAAGTTAAAGCCTTCATCATTTTTCACTTACACCACTGAAATAATCTTTGAACTGGTTTCTTTGCCTCAAGTCTCTCTTTAATTCTGTCCACCTTCTACTCAGCTATCAAAGTTATTTTGCTAAAGTAGAGGTCTAACAATGTGATTTCCCTATTGGACAAACTCAGGTGAGTCTTTATTGCCCTCAAAGTCAAATATAAAGTCATCTGCCATTCCAAGTTCTTCTTATCCTGGCCCCTTTTCACACTTTACAAATGAGCTACACTGGCTTTCTTGATGTTCCCCACACATGAAAGTCCCTCTTCCATCTTCCCCAAGCCTTTGTGCTAGCTTTTGCCAAATGCACACAATCTTCTCCTCCTTCACCTACTGACTCTCTTTTCCCAGCTTCTTTCAAGACTCAATTCAAATCCTATTTTCTACAGATCTTCCCTTCTGAGATGACCTCCTCCTGATTTTATGTGTTTTGTATGGATCTAGTTATTTACAGGTTGTATCCTCTATTACAATGTGAGCTCTTTGTATTCCCACTGATTAGTTCAGTGCCTGGCATATAGTAAAAACTTAAGAAAAAAAAATTTCCAATGAAAAATTCTGACATTTTATGCTAGGAAATATTATATGACTCTAGGTAAGATAACAAGAAACCTTCTAACACAGGCATAATAAAAACAGAGCATCTAAAGTCATTAAGGCTGTGGGGAAAGAGAATGCATACCCTTCTTTAGGTCTGGCACAAGGTGGAGGTAGTTTTTGTCCCAGACCTTCCTTTAATTTTCCCCTACTAAGTCTATATACATATACCTACTTCCTCACCCTTGATGCACCTACAGAACACAACAGATCAACACTATAAATGACTTATTACTTTATTAAGTTAACCTATAAATCAATTTTATTAGAATGTACATTTGAAATTCTATGTATTCACATATATATATAGTTATCCCTTCCACATTGTACCTTTCCCCATCACTGCTTCTATATATTGTTGGTCAGTGTAAGAAATTATGTGAGAATTTGTGGGAAGTTTTGCAGAAGTCACAGACATGGATGACACAGAAAAAGTTTAGAAACTCAGAAATGCATAAAATATACGTATGGTATGGTATGGTATTGTATAATATCAACATATTTTATCTTTTAATAGCATAATAATTCAGACTTGTTCTCTGGTGCAAAGGAAAGGCCAAAAAAATTCTTAGGTGGATTTTCCAGGTTAGGGTGTGGGAGGGTTGTGTCCTAACTCCTGCGATGTGGAAGGAATAATTGTACGAACATCTCAACTAAACAATGTTGTAAATACTTTAATGGACTAATGAGGGAATTCAAATATAAATATGGCAAAATGTCCTAAAATTTCAGGAATTTTTACAGAATACAAATCTGCAATGTGGGAATTACTTGTTGGTGAAATCTATTTTAAAGGAAAAGGCTACTATTGGACTGAAGATATTTCAATGCATCTGTGATTAATTTATTCAATTAGCATTTATAAATCACTATAGGTAATGCACAGAACTAAGTATCAGAGAAACAAATACAATTATCAAGATTCAGCAAATGTTCTATTATTCTGTCTAGGTCAGCCCACAAATGACCCATTAAATACACTGGGTGACTTCCTCTAGAGCCCTTGACATTGCATGGATATCTCTTGCTCTAACTACATGGTTGTTACATCTATTTTCCTGGCTTTACATATCACTGATAATACCTTTTGTGATATAACTTTTTTATGATTCTTCCTTGATATGCTTTGGCTTACCTGTGTCTATCATGTATCTCTCTAATGACTTCTGGGTCATTTTTGTTCCATGTTCCGAGGATTATAAAGAGGTAGGCATGAAGCAAGATAAAGACTCAAAATTATTTGTCATTGTTATGGAAAATTTACAGTACAGAGTCCAAATAGAAGAGGGATGCCCTATAGCAATGTTCTAGATACTTCTTTTTGCTGAAGATACTGTGTCATCTACACACCAAGCCCTAGGGCACTTCAAAGTTTCCTAAAACAAATTTCATTATCTTTCGGGTTAATTCAACCTATGTGTACAAACGGAAAGGCAAGTGAATGTCTAATTCATGATATAAAGGCAAGAGAGCTCTCTGTGTGCATGCACGTGCATGTGCGTGTGTGGGTGTGTGTATCTTGAAGAAATACTACAGTCAATGAACTGGTCTCAGAATTTGATAGGAAGAGGAGGGCAGTCTGGATTGGATTTGGGAAATTGTGTACTGCTCACCACCTGACATTACAATCTTCCTATTAGCCCCAACTTCTATTCCTTTTTGTTTGTTTGTTCCATGAATTAATTAACTGATTTTTAGTTTTCAACATTTATGTCCATAAGCTTTTGAGTTTTAAATTTTTTTCTACCTTCCTCTCTGTCCCTCAAGATAGTGTGCAATCTGATATAGGCTCTATACACATATTCTTATTAAGCATATTTTCACATTAGTCATGCTGTTAAGAATTAGAATGAATGGGGGAATCATGAGAAAGAAGAAACAAAAGGAGAGCAAATAGTATGCTTTAATCTGCATTCAGACTCCATAGTTCTTTCTCTGGATAGGGATAGCATTTTCCATCATGAGTTTTCTGGATCCAACTCCTATTCTTACAGAGGGGAATTTCAATATTATTGCCATTCTTTCAAACAACATAATCCCCCAGTTCCCCAATCTCCTCTTCCACTCCATCTCAGCCACATCCCAGATCTCACCAATATGTGTTTTCTTCTATGATTAAACCCTCTGAAGCTCCTAGATCTGATGGTCATCAGTTATCATTCCATTTCTGTGTCACCCTTCCTAACCTTCACCAGCTTTGTGACTTCTAATTGCCCCATTTATCAGTAGTTTCTTAGGCAATGATGTTACCTGTACTGATTTTTTTTCTCCCTCCCCAATCTTGAGGCTAAACAATTCAACTCCACAATATTTTTTATTATTGAACCCTTTTCATTCTGTGCCCTAACTGTGCGTCCTGTGCTTATCTACTGCCACTCTATCTTCTCCTCTCATTCTGCTGAATGAGAACTGAAGATATCAAGCTGACTGTTTATACAACAAACCCTCACTGTAGTAGAGAAATCATTTTACTCCACCCTGATCTTTCATAAAAGTATTCAAAACCTTTCATTCTCAAGCTTTCCACACTTCTCAGCTAAGAACCTCTCCTCTTACTGTATGGAGAAAATTGAGGCTGAACTCTCTTCTATTTTTAATCTCAAAAGTCTTTAGGATCATGTCCCATTCTCTTCTATTTTCCTCCAGCGTGATAATAAAATTGCCCTTCTTACCAAGGCTGTTACTTATTTCCAGGTAAATTGCCCTTAATTACATCCCCAGTCTACTCCAGTGGCTTTCCCGCCTCGATCATTTCCTCCCTCTCTTGAATCTTAATTTTCTTTCAATCTAAGGATTCTTTCCTTATTGCCTTCAAAAAATACTCCAATTTCCCTCATTAAAACAACAACAACCAAAAAAAAAAAACCTTTCACTACTGGACCTTACTATCTAATCACATATCTCGTGTCTTTGTCAGCTGAACTTGTAAAAACTGTCTATACTTGGCCACACTTCCTCAAATCTCAATCTTCATCACTTAACCATTGTCTCCCACCTCTAGACTGAATGTACCCCTCTACTTCTGCCTCATAGACTTCTTTACTTAAGACTCAAATGAAGCAAGATCTTCAATACAAAACCTTTCCTGATCACAACTGCTAGTATACATCTTACCTAAAAACCACATATTTAATTACCCAGAATCCACTGTTCTGTATATAATCATATATGAACAGGTTGCCTCCCTTTGAAAGAATACAAGTTATATAATGGTAAAGGTTGCTTCATTGTTTTCTTTGCATCTAAAGCAGCTACAACAGTGCCTGACACACAGAAGTTGCCTAATGAATGACTGTTCATTGTTTAATTGACAGTATTTTATTCCCATTTATATAGTATCCTGTAATATTAAGGGAATTTGAAGATCTTCCTCACCCCTTAATAGGCCCACATGACCTGCTTTGAGCTTTGGCCCAGGCACAGCTTGAGTCACATGGAGTTGATGGTGGGAGGAGCTTCCCGAGTGGGCAGAGCAGAAAGGACTAAGCAGAGAGAGCAAGGCAGAGTTGAAAGAGAAGAGGCAGAGCTAGGAGACAGTGAGGCAGAGCAGAGGCAGAGCAGCTAGCATAAGTAAGAGAGGGGGGAATTTTGCCTAGGGGAGCTTGTTTGTAGGGAGGCCCAATGGAGGGAAGGCTTGGGGACCGCAGAGCTCCCTTTATTGGTAATGTGTACAAACTTCATTGTTACCATGGTAGAACTGATTTTCTGGCATCTGAATAAATATTTTGGTTTCGTCTTTGAGGAAGAGACTTTATACTTTCCAAATTTACCCTGAATATACACATGTATGATCCACAGTGGCTACTGTGGGTATCACATTGGCATTACAAATATACTACAATCTGTCTCACACTTTTCAAAATAATTCTGTATTTTTGGTTGCTAAATATTAGTTGATTAAAATACTGATGTTTTAAATAACACTGACAATATTTTGACTATTAATGGTTAACATGGTGTGAAAAATAAATCAATTATTCCTTTAAATGTGTTAGTCAATAGAACACACCTCTGGCTATAAAATGGAAATAAACAGGAAAACAGAAATTTGTGCTACGGCAAAAACTATTTAAGGTATAACTATAATAATAAATAGTCAGGCAGGGTGTGAATACACTCTCTAAGGAGTACCTTTTAATTAAGATGTTACGATTCTGGCTTGCAAATGATACATTCCGATACTTAATGGTAAGTGTGTTCTTTGGTAGATGTATTTGCTTTTTTTTTATAGATATATCTTGTAGAGAGGAAAGGGAAGGCATAATGAAAGAGAAGCTGACCAATAGCTATGAACTAGCTGTACAGTCACAGATCTTAACTGATGGCTATTTGGCAAAGCCTGACCTGCAGCACTTAACACATTCCATTTTTCTTAGACCCCTTTCTTAGCTACCATGTTATACAAAGAGGCAATTTTTATGGCATATAGTGCAAACAGATGCATCATTAATAAGAAATGATCAGTCTTTTAAATAGCAAGGACAGAAGAGGAAAAAGTCTTCTTCAAAACATACATTAAAAAAATGTGCTTTCTGGAGAATCAATCCTATTTTTTTCTGCATTAAATTTTGAAAATATATATTTTCAGTTGTCTTGTCATCAATAAAGGCAAAGACATCTATACATTCTGATTTTCAAGTCTCCTTCTATAGCAGTTTCCTAGTTCATAAGTGCACTCCTTTCAAATGATCCCAAAGAGAAATGAATTGATGTTTCAGTCAAAGGATTATTTTTTTTTTTTGGACTTTGTAGTCTTCCGGAGCTGATGGCAAAAAGTTTAACAGCTTATTTTTTTCAATTTATCTTTGGGAAATATGAGATCAATATGGAAACTTTTTAAGTGTCACAAAGTAATAATCAAAAATTTATATAAGAAAAAAAATTGAGGAAATTTCCCTTGAAGTATTTTTAAATGATTATTTTTCTTCTCAGGGGGAAAAAAATCAGTAGAAACCAGAATTATATTTATATTTACTTTTGGGATTTTTACCATAAGCATTCAAGAAACTTGGCATTTCAAACTAGGGCCATCTTGGATCCATATGCTAGAAAAGGAATTTATGTAGATGGAAGAGTGAAAACCTCAAATTTAATGGAGGGGAACAGAAAGTTCATTTAATACAGTTATCCCTTCCACGTCACGGGGGGTTAGGGTGCAAAGCTCATGATCTGGAAAATTCATGTAAAATTTTTTGCCCTTCCCATCCTACCAGAGAAGTCTGAATTATTATGGTACTAAAAGATAGAATATATTGATATTATACAATACTACGTATATATATTTTATGCCTTTCTGAATGTCTAAACTTTTTCTTTGTCATGTACTGGCCTTTGCAGGTCATCTGCGGCTCTTGCAAAACTCCTCCAAAATTTCCATTTAATTTTTTATGCTGACCCACAATGTAGAGAAACAGCAATGGGGAAAGTTGCAGTGTGGAAGGGATATTGTATTAGGAACAACCTCAAAAGGGTTGGAAATTCCACTAGTATTTTTAGTTACACCGAATGTTAGATACCTGAGTTAGAGAGAGAAATCTGTCGGACCCATACTGACGCATTGAAACAACTCTGTTGCCATCTTAATATATTCTACGCTAAAATTTCACAACGTCACTGGTTATAGCTAAAAATTTCACAGGACCTCAGAATTTTTGATCTAACCCCTATCAATTATAGGAATCCACTTTTACAAGATCTTTGATAGTCATTTAACCTCAGCTTAAACAGTATCAGTGATGGCAAACTCATCATCTCAAGAAGTCTGTTTTAAGGTTATTCCTGTTGGACTATTATGAAATAATTCCTGAACTGAGCCAAAATCTGCCTCCTTCTAGCTTCTTTGTAACCACTGGTCCAAGTGTAGCCCTCTGATGTCAAGAAAAATAAATCTAATTCCTTGGTATATTGTCAAAGAGGACACTTACGGGAAGCACTATAATTTAACCATATTGAATATAATCTCTCAGGGATAGTTACAGATAACGCCTGCATTAGCATTTTATTCAACACTCTTAGCCTTTAGTTTACAATATCCCAAATCTATGCCCTTAACTGCCAAGGATTCTCTCCATGACCTACCCTCTTTGGAGACCATCATGTATGTTAGATCACTGCTGAATCCTTACATCTTCTCCTGCAAATCAAAATATATCATCTTTAAAGACTATCTTTGTGTTTTATTTCTCCTAATAAATGACAACTTGTTTATCTATGGCACATTCTCCTTGACCTATTTTGATCATGTAGCACTGCTGACCACATCCTTTTGATATTCTTTGTTTCTTGGAATTCCCTGACCCTTTACATCAAGTTCTACTCCAACCTTGGAATGTCTCCAAGGTCCTTTGACCTTTTTCTCCCCTTGCCCCTTCACCATTCCTATATCCTCAAATAAATGTCCCAGATCTTTATATTTTGCCCCAAACTCTATCAGTTTTAGACTCATATTTTTATTTGCTGAGTGGATATATACCCACATAAATATGTTCCAGATGTTCCTTAAACATGTTCAAAACAAGTTTTATCTTTTATATAAAACCAATTCCTCTGACTTCCAGATTCATGTTAATAATACCACCATTCACTTAGTCACATGTTTAAAACATTGATAGGAACCCTTTCCCACTTTCAATCACTAACTAAATTCTATTGGTTCCAGGTAGAATCATAGAATATTAGTGTCAGAAAAGAACTTAGAAATAATCTAGTCAAATTTCCTTATTTCTTAGTGTGAAAACTGAACATAGATGCTAAGAAATCGATTAAATGGCAAAGTCAGGATTCAAACCCACATGTAATTTTGAGACGACACTTAAAGTCTAAATTAGATGCTTCTTTGTGGCATGAAAATGACCCTGAGTTTTCAAAGACTATGTATGCCTTGAAGAAAGCGAAATCAGGCATTTCCTAACTGAGGTGAAAGTCTAATGTAAAGTTTGGGTTTTCTGGCAGCCTGTGTGACAGAATCATTAAACTGGATGAGCCAGATGAACCCTCAGAAGCACCTAGTCTAACCCTCTCATTTACACAGAGACCGAGGAAAGTGAAGAGACTTGTCCAATGTCCCACAGATGCTAAAGATCACAGGCCTGGTTTGAACCCAGGTATTCTGAATTCAGAGGCAGCACTTTTCGCATTGTACCATTTTGTTTTAAGACTCCCTATTAGATTGGTCACAGCAACTCAGAAAGATATATATATATATACAGTGTCTATATACTAAGGTATACAGGAGTTTTGAGATTTGAAAAAATACACACACAAACACATATACACTGCTTTATACACACACACACACACACACACACGTATCTATAAAGTTACACACAAATGTATATATGTATATAATAACACTGTTTGGATGGGGAAATGATATGAAAGAAGGGGTATCAATACTCAGAATGGGGAGATGGAAAAACTCCCAGAATTAAAATTCTATCTGTTATAGGTCAGCTGGTGGCATAGTGGATAGAGTGCCTGATCTGAACTGAAGAACATCTGTGTTCAAATCCAGCCTCAGATGCTTACTAGTTGTGTGACCCCAGGCAAGTCAGTGAATCTCTATTTGCTTGAGTTTCCTCTTCTGTAAAAAGGGGATAATAAGAGTGTCTATCTCTCAGGGTTGTTGGAAGGGTAAAATGCGGTAATAATTAACAAGTGCTTAGCACAGCGCCTGAATACAAAACTGGTCCCAAAGTGTCAGTTACCGTCACGATGCTGATGCTGCCTGCTACTACCAAATCTTTCTCATTTCTTCACTTCTAGCATAAGAGGTTATCTGGTCTCTGAAATCCCTTACAGTTCTAAATCCTATAAACCTCTGAATTAAGTAAGAATTGAGAATCACTGGCATAAAGGTGAGAGCATGATGCAATGGAAAGAACCTAGATTTGGAGACAGAAAACCTGGATTTTGACACTGGCTCATCCACTTACGATCTGTGTGATTGTGGGAAAGTCACTTAGTTTCTATAGCTCTTTGACATACAATTTACAGCACCAAATAAACATAATACCTTGTATTTGACAAGTGTAAAGACTTAAGATTTTGGGATAAGAATTCATTATATGGTAAAAATTACTGGGAAAACAGAAAGCAGTATGGCAGAAATTAGGCATGGCCCAATATCTCACACAACTTAAAAAGATAAAATCAAAATGGATAATGAGCTAGACGTAAAGAGATTTTACAAGAAAAAATGTAAGAATTTGGAACCTATTACTTATCAGACTTATGGATACAGAAACAATTTATGAATAAACAAGATAGAGAGAAAGTTAGGTGTAAAATGGAGAAATTCGACTCCATTAAATTTAAAGGATTTTGAACAAATAAAACAAATGTAGCCAAGATCAGAAGGAAAGCAGAAAACTGGGGGGAAAACTTATATATAGACACTTTATCAGTTAAAGGTCTCATATTTAAAATATATAAAGAACTTACATAAAAATATGAGTCATTCTCCAACTGAAAAATGGTTAAAAGATATGATCGGGCAGTTTTCCAGTGATGAAATCAAAACAATTTACTGTCACACAAAGATGCTCTAATCGTTACTGATTAGAGAAATGCAGACTAAAACAGCCTTGAGATCATCATGTTACACCCGTCAGATTGGCTAAAGTTATAAAAGCAGACAGAGACAGAAGCTGGAGAGGACGCAGAAACACGGGGACACATTCACTGTGGGTGGGATTGTGAAGTGATCCAACCATTTGGAGAACAACTGGAATTATGCCCAAGGAGCTATTAAACTACCTATACCTTCTGACTCAGCAATAACACTACGTGGTCTTTTTTCAAAGATGATTAGGGAAAAAGGAAAAGAACTTCCAGGTTCTAAAATGTTTATCACAACTCTCTTTGTGGTGGCGAAGAACTGAAAATAGCAGGGATGCCCATTAATCAGGTAATGCCTGAATACGCTGTGGTATATTATTGTGACGGAGTACTGTTGTGCCATAAGAAATTATGACAATATCTGTACAAAATAATGAAGAGTAAAATGAGGAGAACCAAGAAAACAAATATACACAGAAACAGTAACATTGTTTTAAGAACAAATTTGAGGAAATAAGTTATTTTGTCTATTACAAATACCCATATAAAGGACATAGGAAGAAAGACACTATCTGCATCCAGAGATAGAGTTGATAGAGGTATATTTAATTTTATACATACAGATGGCCATATATATATATGTATACATGTGTGTGTGTGGTGTGTGTGTATACACACCTATTTGTGTCTGATAGTAGCCCTCAATAAGGAGAGGAGGGGGTGGGGGTAAAGAAAAAAAAGAAATTTTCATGATTAATTTTGTTGTATATTTGAAAGGAATAGCAAAAGTTGTGTACAGCAGATTTGCAATTTCATGTGCAATCCTCTTTTTTATTGTACTGTTATGGAAATGCTTCTTTTATTCCATAAATTAAAAATAAAATAAATTTTAAAAACTTTCTTTAGCTCTAATGGCCTCATCTATAAAATGAAGGGCAGGAACATCCTTAACTTTGAATTCTATAACTTTGATCCTATGACTTAGTCTAATTCATGATATCTAAAAAAGGAAGTGTATACTGCATAAGGGTTTAAAAGATTTCTACCCCCACCTCCCCAAAACTCTGATCCAGAAATGATCTAAATTACAGCAAAGCATTTAACCCATACTTCTATTCACCAAACCAACATATCTGAGCTCTGAGGAGTCATACAACTACACTATTTTCTTCTTTGCTTTGGTTTCTCTTGCATTAGAACAACACTATTACGAAAAGAAAAGAACTGGTTAATTATGAGTTGTACCAAATGAGTTCTAATGGAGGTGTTATGAATGTAAATCAGTGAAGCCTGATGCAGAAAACAGCAGCATCTGTGCATGCAGCTTCCAAAATAATGAGATTGTGATGATGTACTGGCATCCTGCTTTGATCACTTCATCTTGTTCAAGAGCTCTGCTGGGAAAACAAAGGTTAGAGGAACTGACCTCCCCTTCCTGCAGCTTGCACACGCACAAATAATAGCAACTGATCAAGGACTGATCCCCTTTTTCTCCCTTTCCCTCCTCACAACATATCTCCTTTTGGAGGACTGATGGTTTCATAGTCGGGGGCCTAGGATAAAGCAGACTACACAAGCCTGTGCAGTATGAAGTATCATGTTTGAACATGTCTAGAGTAGTTGGCAATTCATTCTTCATTCTGTAAGCAGAAACAGGTGTATGCTACTTTAAAAACCCGTATCATAAACTGGGCAGAACAGATCTTTCACTTAAGTGGCTTTGTTGGGGCTTATGCCAACAATGCTCTGGAAGACTGACTCCAGCGATAGCACTGTCTCAAAAATAAATGGGTATTTGTGTAATCTCAGCTGCACCAAGAGAACAAAATGCAAAGCAAATGGCAGTGGTACTAAAAAATAATAGAGCTTTTAGCCTTTCTTTGTTAATACAGTAATTGGGAAATAGCTGACTTCTTTGTGCTTGTAAAATCCCTACTAAGCATGTTTAACCTATTAAAACAAGAGGTTTTGGTCCTTGAAAAGGGAATGTGAAACCAGATGTATCACTGTAGATTATTTGCCAGCTTTGAGGTGACTCCTGAAATTGCAGCCAAACTTCAAGGACAGCCCTTAATGAGTGCCTGTATCAATTTCCAAGGGACTTAGTCGACAACAATAAACACAGAAAAAAGGAACATGCAAATTTCATTGATGGCTACTGAATGAGTAGTCACTCATCCCATTTCACAAGCAAAGTAGGGCAGCAATGTGAGCAAGTGTGGGATGCTATTGACATTTTAACATATGAGCATGTGTGCTTTCATTTCAACATGCAGGGAAGGGCCAAGATGTAAACTTTACACATGTTCAAGCATACTGCCAAAAACTCAATAAATACTAAGCATAAATAGCTCACTGTATAAGGCCTGTTTCATTAAAATGCACTACTATTCCTTCCTTAAATTCCTTACTTGCAAATATCCTACATAAATCTTAGAAAACAATCATTTTCAAAGCTACCAGCACTGTCAAAAGCTCTCAAATAATCAATGTGGAAATATATAACATGCAAAGGTTTTTTAAGTAAAATGGCATCCTTCTTACTTTCCATGCCCTTTATAGAAATGATACATGTAGTGAATGAACAGTCTTGATATTGAAGAAAAGAAAGAATATACTTTGATGGAAGCATTGATCATAGATAGTATTAGAAAACGCAAACTTGAATGAATTTATCTTGTGATTAAAAATAATAATTGGATATAACTACTTTATGTGGGACAAATTACTATTAATAGTCTACTTGAAAATATGCCACTGATTTCAAGTGAGAATGTGCCATCAAGACTGGTTTCAGTAAACAATGCCACAACCACTACCCAAAGTTCTTGATGACATACTTATGCACATGTATAGATTGTGGTATTATCATTTAATCAATTTAAGATGAAATGAAAACGGAATTTTGTCATATGGGACTTTAACACTTAGAACTGGAATGAATTGTAAAGAGAGCCCAATTACCCTATTTTTATAGATGAACAAAGCAAGATCCAGAAACCAAATAAGTTACCCAAGAAGATATAGAAATTCTCATATTCTTTCCATTAAACTGCTTTTAATAACTCCAGAAATATTCTGAAAAGCTTGAAACAAGGGTTTTATAACTAATGATGCAAAATTGAGGAGTATTATGATTAAGTGACCAATGTGTTCTTTCATTTGACAAATATATCTTGTGAACTTATTGGAAACTATTGTATTTTGCATAGCAATACAGGGCAAGTACGGGCTACAAAAATGTGCATATGCTCTGACTCAGCAATATCACTTCTAGGACTATATTCCAAAGAGATCATAAAAATGGGAAAAGGTCCCACATGAACAAAAATATTTATAGCAGCTCTCTTTGTGGTGTCCAAGAGCTGGAAATCAAGGGGATGCCCATCAATTGGGGAATGGCTGAACAAGTTGTGGTATATAAATGTAATGGAATACTATTGTAATATAAAAAATGATGAGCAGGAGGACTTCAGAGGGGCCTGGAAAGACTTATATAAACTGATGTTGAGTGAAATGAGCAGAACCAGGAGAACATTATACACAGGAAGAGCCACAGTGTGTGAAGGCTGTTTCTGATAGACTTAGCCCTTCGCAGCAATGCAAGGACCTAAAACATTCCCAAAGGACTCGAGGCAAAATGCCTTCCAGATCCAGAGCAAGAACTATGGAACTGGAATGCAGAATGAAGCAGACTATTTTCTCTTGTGTTATATTTTGTTTTGGTTTTTCTCATGGTTTCTCTCATTTGTTTTAATTCTTCCATGCAACATGACTAATGTGAAAATATGTTCAATAAGAATGTATGTGTAGAACCCATATAAGATTGCATGCCATCTCCGGGATGGAGGGGGAGAAAATTGAAGACTTATAAAAGTGATTGTTGAAAACTGAAAACAAATAAATTAATCATTTTAAAAAATTAAAAAAAAAGAACTTAGTGTCTGAAGTAGGGTTTATGATAATATTTTAAATTTAAAAAATTTTCTTTTGAACTTAATAATCAAGAAATGTGAACATTTCAATATACAAAGAACAATGCCTGGCATACACTAGAAACTTAATAATTGCTTGTTGTCAAAGAGCAGAAAAGAGAATTGCTTATGAAACTGTGAACTTATATAAAGTTTGAGGTTTTTAGAAAGTGTATAATAAATTTAACATGGAAGTAATAAACTTTCCTGCTTGGCTGTTAAATAAAAAAAATAAGTCAATTAGAAAAAGCCTCCTTTATCCAAGAGAGGGAAGATAGGCAATTACAGAGAATCATATAGTGATGAATATCTTTGAGTGAGGTAAAGAAGTTTACCAATCCCTGGGTTTAATCTTATCTGATCTACTAATGATTTGAATATTCAAAGTTGGCTAGGGTTTACCTACCCTGGTGATCAGACCATCCAATAGAACTATAATTAGGAACTCTAGTGCCTAAGATAAATTAACTTTCTTTTCTTTTTTCTAATTGGGTAGGCAAGGGAGTAGACTATTTAGGATACGATGACTCTTGTTTGGGACTGAGGCAGAATGGAGACAAATGTGGTGGGAATTGAGGAAGCTGAGGAAATGAGAAACCAGGAAGTTCAAATGGGTATGAGATTAAGGGGAAGAATTCGGAGATGAGAATGAATTTAGCAAAGAAGCAGGTAAGTCAGGCTGTCAACATGTCCCTGGTCAGGGAAAGTAGTAGAGGAGAGAAGTATATCCCCCACTCTTCTCCTCATGTCAGTAACTGACTGACGTTAGTTCTGTCTATTAGCCATCTCTGTTTGCTGCTGTTGTTAAGTCACGTCTGACTCTTTGCAAACCTGGATAGGGTTTTCTTGGCACTGGAGTGCTTTGTTGTTTCATCTCCAGTGGTTTAGGCAAAAAGATGTTAAGTGACTTGACCAGGGTCACACAGCTAATGAGTGTCTGAGACTAGATCTGAACTCAGGTCTTCCTGACTCAAGGCTCAATGCTCTATCCAATGAGCCAATTTAGATGCCTTTTTTACCTCAATATAAAATCCCACAGTAAATATCCACAATCAGTTAGTGGTCTAAACAGAGGAAGTTGCCAGGTATCTAGACATATACACATGCAACTTTATTTTTCCAAATCAGGCCAAAGTGGAAACCAGGCTGGCAGTGAAATCGAGGTTCATGTATTTTGCATTCTTTTTTTTTAAATGTCATTTGTATATTATTTGATACACTCTGTACATAGTTTAATGTGCATGAGGTTTTGTTCCTTGAAATTCCCAAACCTAACATGTATGGCAAATATAAAAAATGGTGTCTCTTTCGCTCATGAAATGTATGTTTTAATAGGAGAAATAAGACAAGCTCACAAATAACAATAGAAGATAGATTATAAAAGTGTAGTAACAACAAGCTCACAAATAACAATAGAAGATAGATTATAAAAGTGTAGTAAAGTTTAATGAGGGAGAAACAAAGTACTCTGATAGTTATTAGAGTCAGATTACTTATGGCTGAGATAATATAATTTCTAGGATCCTTCTTGAAGTTCTAGTTTCTCCATGATTCCTGCACTCATTTACAATATATCTGCAATCACATCATCTAAGTCAAATTAAGGCAGGATAGATAGTTTAGACTGAGTTTATCAATAGCAAACACATCTTTGAGATGCTTTTAAAAACTAATGGAATATTATTTTAAATATGAAAAGACTTTTTAAAAATGTAAGAATACATAGGTTTTAGGGGAAATCATGTTGAGTATTATCATTCTTATGTGGAATAACTCCTTTAATATAATTTCTAAGGTTGTGGAAGTCTTTAAAATGTCTAGTTTTCCAAATATGACATGAGAAGAGAAATAAAAAGCTACATCATAGAAATCTTCATGGACATTTCAGAGATGTGACAGGTCATTCTGACAATAATTAACTCTAATTGGCCCTCCTACCAGCTTCACTGGTATCTACCTACCAATGAATGGCATTCAAAAAGGTAAATAATCTTTTATACCTTTGAAAAGATCAAAGGAAAATCAAAGACATTTTTACTGGCTGGATCCTAAAGTGAATGTCCTAATGGTCAGAATGAGTAAAAGAAAAACTCAGTGAGAAATTCTGAGTAAAAACAAAAGCAGGTTTCAGTAGATGCAAATTCCAATATGCTAGCCAAACTTTAACTTTAACACACAAACTAAAGGTTTGTAGCCATTTAAAAGAGGTCTCAGACCAAGTTTGCATTAGAGTCAATGGAAGACTTGCAATCACTCAGTGCTCCCCTTTCCTATTGTTTCTCTAGACTCATTGCCCTTCTGGGCTGTAGAGTGAGTAGTCTGTCCTGATGAGATGGAGGAGCATTAGATCTTATTTGCTTTGTCACTGACTCCTAAGGCCCTATGGGCCTTATCATCTACCTGGTTTTTCATCCTGATGATCCATGATGATGTCATACATATGATCTCCTGCTACCACTAATGATCTCTAACATATAATTATATAGCTCTTTAAAGTTTATAAAATGCTTCAGAAATATAATCCCACTTAATAGTCACAACAAAACTGGGAGGTGGGTGTTATTACCACCCCCTGACTTACAAGTGAGGAAACGGAGGCAGACAGCTACTAAGTGTGAGGCAGAATTTGAATTCAGCTCCTCCTGACGCCAGGTCCAGTGCTCTATCTATTGTTATCTAAGGATCCTAGGTCTTGCCATCTACCCTTCTGTGGTACTCTTTGCATTTCCCGGCTCTTCCACAAGTCTTATAGCTGAACTTTCTTTTTATGTGTTATTTCCCTCAGGTAGAGTAGGTAGTTTCTTCCTTTTTCTCTTTGTGATCTAGTGCTTAACAAATGGTAAGTGCTTCACAAATGCTTCTGCTTTCATTAATTCATTCAAAATCATTGAGTCTAACCAAACTATGTAATTAATATTTCATATAACAGTATGAGCCACACTCTATTCTTAATGGATCATATTGATCAAAAGAAGAAAGTTCAATGCTTATGTTCCCAGAGGAAAAAAGCAGAATCATCAGTTTGCTTACATGAAGTACATCATGATTTTGTGAGCACAGGCACACAAACTCCTACAAGGGAAGCATTTTTTATACATAAATATCAAATGTGATTTTTAGTAACAGAAATATTGTGTGGTAGGTAGATAATGCTTACAAAGAAACACATATGAACAACTATGAATTGGGTGGCTGGGGAAAAGCTCCTTCATCATCTGTATGTGAAGAAATGTGGCTATCTCCGGTTTTTAGCCTGGCCCTTCTAAGTCACTGACCAGTTCCTTATCCCACTCTGCCCCTACTTTTATTTTTTGCTTCTACTTAGTAAAATTAACCATCTTTTAGAAATAACAGCTGACATTTATATGGCACACTAACCTTTGTAAGGTAAATCACTTTTCACAGATTTTACTTAAGCCACATAATAACCCTATGAGTAGGTAGTACAGATATTACATTTAGACTCAGAGAAGCTAAATTGCAAAGCTATTAAATGTCAGAGGTGGAATTTGAATCTGTATATGATTCAATCCAGCACTCTACTACTCTTACTACCTCTTTTTGTTTTGGGAAGAAATGCTAACACATCCACTACTGTCACAATTCAAATTGTTCTTCTAAGACTGGTGACTGAATTGAAATGCAATCACATTTTTGCTTTTGTGACCAACAGTAAATATTTGTGAGGCAGCTTTCTTGGATTTGGTGTCCTTTGTAAGCATCATGTTCCATAAGGTAAAATAATCCATTCAGGGATCAAACCTTTACTATTGTCCTCCTTAGCACCACATTTTAATAGAAACCTCGTCCACACTACCTTTAAAAAGACTTTCCTGGCAAAGTAGTGTGTAACAGGGACCATTGCTAAAAGGGTAAATGATGAATTTTTAGGAGAAAAATAAGTAAGCATGTTTCCTCACTTTTACTGACATTTCCCCTATTACCTTAAAAAAAGGCATGTTGTCTGAATGTGAAAAGATCGAAAGACTGAATAATGCATTAGATGATGTTGATGAAATCATTCTAATCCTTAGGTAAATACCAGGTTTCTTTCTGGACTCAATTGTTTCCGATTACATTTTCCACCAGCATCTATTGTCAACAGAGCACTGCAACTCAAATCTTCTTGAAATAAATTTGTTCATTTATGAAAAGTAGAAGACTAGCCTAGGGCACACGCCTATCCCATGATAGAGAAACAAATAATCCTGGCTACATATCAGCTCCTATAGTTAACCCCTTTATTATTTGTGCTACCTCTTCCGCTTTGCGCTCCAAAGTGTACTTTAGAAAATTCGGGTGGTTCCAGGGCATGGCAATCCCATCCTACCAATTTCTATAATATTTGCAATTTACAAGTACTACACCTGAAAGGGTGACCATTACAGAAGAATGAGCCAACTTTTGAAGGTCTCTAGCTAGAAGATGATCTGCTCTGAAGAGTGACTGAAAAGATACCTTAGAGTTTTCCCTCTTCAAAGAACGAATTTTAAGGAGGAAGCAGTTACAATTTGCATTTTACCAATGAAACAAGCAAGTCAAAAATGTTTTAAATTACCTGATAGAGAAAGGGGGCTTTCACATGTAGTCAGTCTTGTTTCAAACACATCAACTAATGACTAAGAATTGATCAAGTACCTACTATGTGTCAGATATCTGTCCACTTATTTTACTTATACACACACATACACACACACACACACACACAATCTATGTCTATAAAAAACCTTCTCCAATTTCAGGTTGGCATTTTACCATAAACATTCCCCTGATACCCCATGCAAAGAAACAGATAAAGCATTACAGAGATTGAAGCAGAGGGGCTAGTCAGGAGACTTCTGAGAGATAGAAACTGCTGACAACCAAGAAACAAGCTCAAAAGGCAGAGGTTAAAATAGTTACTATAACTAAGATTTTGCCTCTACAATTACTGTGTCCCTAACTGTATACAATCAAGATGTCAGTAGGCTCCAGTGACCAGAGGGAATAAAATGTCACCTTTGCAGCTGCTACCATCCCTCAAAATTAAAAAAGGGGGGTAAAGGGGTGGAGAAGAAAGGGCCAACACAAATGCAGAAGTTAATTACTTAGTTAAAGCCCAAATCCTTGCCTGAAGCTCTGGTCTTCCTGTAGTATCACATTCTTTTCTTCTTGTGTAAACTTTTCATTATAAAGGAGATATCTTTATAATACAATAATTCTGGTCATAATGTAACTGCTGGTAACATAACTCCTGCATTAGAAAAGGCAGCATGTTCAAGTAATGTTGTTTTAATACAATTTACGTAGAGCAGAAACCAACCCAACTTGATCATTTAGAACATGATCAATGTGAATTAGTGTCTCACTGAGATAAATCATTTGATCGCTTAGAGTTTGATCAATGAGAATCAGAGATAAAACATTTATCACACACATTTGGTATATCAGATTCATTCACACAGAACTAAAGTAGGTTATAAGCAGGCATCAATAAGTGTTACAATGTACAGAGGACCTGTCAGCTTGCAGATACAAATACATGTACAGCAGTGTATAATTTTAATCTTAATGATAAAAAAAGTCACTTAAAGCAGCGGAAATCACTGAAAACTACAAAAGCTGAACTTTCAAGAGATGGAAGAAAAAAATTTAAATTAGAAGTTTAAGTACAAATGTTAAGTAATATAAATCAACTGACTCAAATTCAAGAGGAGCTCTGGGTCTATTTAACAGAGCAACTTTGGAATCAGAGAACCATTAGTTCTATTAATCTAATATTCCAAATTGAAGTCACATTGACATTCAGGCACAGTGGCTTTTCCAACTAACAGAATTATAAATCTAGCAGTCAAAACCTTATTTAATTGTTTTACAGCCAATTAAGCAGGATCTTTAAACACTGTTGCTTGAAACTGTCCACAATCCACATGTGTAATTACAGGGAACATGAGAAACACCTGCTGATACCACTGGAGCATCATCTTTAGGCTTCACTAATTCATTTGTCATACAGTTATTAAAGCACCAAGAAGAGACCTAAATAATATGTCACAGTGAGGTCCTCATGACCAGGGACATTTTAAAGTGAAAAAATTTGTATGGAGAACTTTAAAATATACAGTAATATATGCAAAATCCATTTTACCTTTCAAGTGCTTTGCAGAAAGCCCCTGCTATTAGAAAATCACCTTGACTTTTACAAGATAACTAATCTATTAGTATTTCATAGGGATAACGCAGGCTTTTTTAGGAGACAAAATTTGTAAGCTAGATTTCAGCAACTTTATTCAAGGACAAAACCCTAAAATCCTTATTAGCATCCTGTGTACCACCATACAACTTCTGTTCATATGCAATTTCAATGCTCTGTAGAATTATACAGTATATTAAAAATCATCTAGGCTAACCCTTCATGTTATATAGATCAGGAAACTGAAGCAGAGAAAAGAAAAATGACTTAGCTAGTATTAGTCACGTAGTTCAACAGCTCCCCATCCCCTCAATATTTATAGAATACTTGCACTAATAGAATCAACTCTCTTAAAACTTCATCTAGTGTACAGGACATGTGTGAGTTATAGATTAAAATTCATTTCTGTACATATTTTGATGACAATTCTAGATGTTGCTTGTAAACAAAACCCCACAGAGAGATCCAATTTTGATCCTAGGCAAGCAGCTGTCAATAAAGGATGAAGATATAACAATTCACCTTTCAAATGTAATATTTTAGGTTTTGTTTTGAATAACTTGACAAAATGCTTTATTTTAAAAGAATGATTTCGTGGTCGCAAGTTAAAAAGCTCTTTAAAAAAAGAAAAGCATCTTTTATCCAGTCTGAAGCCTTAGTTCTCACAGAATTCCTTTGACATACTACCAAAGTATACCTGGCTTTATTACAACTGTTCCAAACTACTAGTCTAACATCCATGGATATTTCCATCTTGGCATGTTTTATTCTTTGTTTTATGGCTTACTGAACTAACAGTAGACACCCAGAGGGCTGAGATTTGAGTTAATATGTAAGAATTCTTAGAATAATATCTATTAGCCATTATGGTGGGATGTCGATAGAAGTGATATTTAATCACTTACAACCTAAATAAACTTCATCCGCATTCCAACTGTCATGAAGAAAATGCACCTGTTTTTATACAATGCTGAAATGGTGCTTTCGGAAGCTTCCCATCTCTATTAACCCTTACAAAATTTCCCTCAGTTAAAGGCAACAGATCATAAACCTAGAACTGAAAAGAACCTCAGAGGCCACCTAATGTAATCCTCTCATTGTATAATCAAGGAAACTGAAGCCTGAGGAGATAGTGACTTGTCCAAGGTCATAAAGATAGGTCAAGTCAGAATTTGAACTCAAGTTCTCTGACTTTAGAGTGAGTTTTCCATCTACTGTAATATGCTCATCCAAAAGACTAAATGATAAATGAGATGCTTTTCAAAGTCATTTAGAGCTGCTGCCTATTGGGGAATGCTGAATCAAAATTCACGACAGTCAAACATCTTCATGGTTTCTGGCACTTAGTAGGCATTTAATAAATGTCTGAGTGGTGAAAGGAACTGATGTTAGTAATGTTAGATTGGCTGTGGAGTAAGGAATAAAAAACAAAGGAATACACAAGGGGAATAAAGTATTAACAGCTCTATCACCAACACTATAAGCACAGTGCCTGGCAAAATTCCTTATTGAGTGTTTGGCCTCCCAAGCAGGCTGCAGGCACTCAGTGCTTCTCCATGCATTTACAGGGGCTGAAGGCCTGTGGTCTGGCAGAGCTCAGCAGATGAGGGGAGGCGACAGAGAGCCTCAGGAGGCCAGGCTGCAGAACCTGTCCATTTATGCTGAAGGGAGGCAGGTTCAGTCTGGAGCAATGCTGCAAGGGCCAAGCCATGCCAGACATGGGAAGCTGTCGTCATCGCAGGCCTTGGAGCCCAGTCCTCACCATTCTCAGCATGAAGCTGACCACCTAGGCCCACTGCTGCACAAGGCCAACTACCCTCACTGTGCCATCAGTGGGCTTCTGCTGGCCAAGAAGCTGAAGTCCCATAAGGAGCAGCCATTCCATGGTGGCCCAAACTTCCACTAGATCCTCTTCATGGATTTCATTCCCCTCTTCCACAGCACTCTGGCACTGGCCTCCATGCTGGAGGTGGCCCTCACCTTGATTGATTGATGGGGCAAAGATTATAGCTATATGATTGCTGGTTATTATCAAGCTCATGAAAGCATAAAAGATGATAGTCCAAACCAGGTGGCTGAGAAGGTAGCTTCCAGAATTGCCGAGGGCTTCAATGATACCACACCCATCATGGCAGACAATGTGAAGTTTACAATGGAGTGCACAGAATCCACCATTCATGTGGATGAGCACCATGAAAACAAATGGTCAGCGCAGAGATCCACACCATGATTGCTGTGAAGACTGGCCGGAAGCCCAGAGGATTCCAGCATCTCTCTTGGATAGCAGATCCTATGAAATCACTGTTGATTTTGATAACCACCTGGATGACATCTGAAATAACTGGACAAATCCAGAGATCAATAAAGCTGGTCTACACCTATGTTAGGGAGAGATTCCACTGACAGATTTATGGGCATTTCTACTACACTGAAGAAGAAAAAAACAAATATTTTTAAATGTAAACAGAATAGTATCGCAAACCTTGTGTGGAAAGGCAACAATTTTAAGAAACACAGCATGTGGCTCAAATGAGACAGTGTGTCTAATGTGGCCATCTTTCTTAAAGCAAAGCTCTCTAGAGGAGATATGAACTGTCGACTCCAGTTGTCCCTGTGGATTCTCTTGCAGTTGTATGTTGCTCTAACCATCAAAATCGGAGCTACTTCTGCTTGTCCAAGATGGTTCCTATTAAACGATTTTAACTAACAAATAAATAAATAATCCTTATCAACTCTGAGACTATCACATTAAAATAAGATTCTTTTTGGGATGGATGATCTATGTGTCAGCTATTGGAAGGGGTGAGGTATAGACAGTAATAATTTTATCAATCAACAATGATTTTCTCAGTCACCTTGGAGCCAATTCACTAGCCCCCTCCTCATGCCTCCATTAACTTTTTAACACACACACGCACGCACGCACGCACACACACACAGAGTCCTGGGTGTCATCCATCCACGGTTGCCTATCTGCATCTCTGGTAACTTTTTTAAAAAATTAATAATAACATCTTCACAGATATACCATTCATGTACACCAAACATTTTCAAAACAGCTATTATTGCTCCTTTACATTAAAACAAAGTTGTATACACGTTTATATTTTAAGGCAGATAATTCTTTCCCACTATCATCTCTCCCATAAAATATATATTAAGCCCCTGGGGGAAGGAGGTTTTGGTTTTTTTGTTTTTTAAAACTTCCTAATATCTGGAGAGAACAGTTATTAAACAAAAAACACCAACAGTATACTACGCAAAATGCACGTTATGTGAAAATAATGATTTCACCTTAAGATTTACTTATTTTATCAAACACATATGAAGAGATACACAAAGAAGAAGGTCAGAGTCAAAAGTAATCTTCCAACCAAATATGTCACAGCATCATATTTTTTTGGTTAGCAATTTCTCATTTATACAGGATACACAACAGGACTACTTATACACAGAGAAATTATGAATGATGACTTGCTTAATGTGAGCTCTGGCAGAAAAGAAAAAAGTCCAAGGTTATGGGTCAGAGTCACTTCGGTTCATCAATTACTGAACATCCATTTAAGTATTCTAAGGATTAATAAAGTTAGCAAGGGCAAAGTTAAGTCACCGATTTAAATGTGCCTGAGGTACATATGAAGGGATGAGAATGACTTATATATGGAGAGGACTGACAACCAAATTTGGACAAGACCTACAAGGTAATATATAAAAAATGTAAAATTTCCCTGTTCTCAATCTGCCTAACATAATAATCCAAATAAAACTTTTATTACCATTGTTTTCAATTTCCCTGTAGCTCACAAAATAAATTTTGCTTGGCTGACAGAATATGTTCAGTTGAACTCCAGGAGAAGTAGACAATATACTTCTATCACTAGCTTTCTTCCTAGTACTCCTAAGTGTTAAAGCACTAAATGACTTTCCCACTTCTGAAAAGGAATACAATTATAATTCTATTCTTCTAAAAGTATAATAATAAAATCTTACTTGAACTTAGATTCCACTTCCTCAGCCGCCCTCTGGTACTGTTCTGTGGTAACTTTGTAAAACTCTGCACTCTACAAAGAAAATATCAAGAGTCACATCTTTACTATATAAAAGCACTGAATAACATAAAGTTTTTTGTTCATAACATAAGGCCCTGATATTCATGTGTCTATATACACATACACACACATACACACCCAAAGGATAAAAAAATTTTAAATTATGGTTTCAGAGTTAAATCACAGTTTTAACTACTCATTATTAGAAATGATATACCACTTGTAAGTGAAGGTTAAACTTGTGTAATAACATCATCCTTAGGCATATTTAGAAAACCTTTTATGAGACCCGGAAATAGGTGCTGTCTAAGATTAAAGGTTCAAATTTATCATAAATATTCAACTTTTTCAGTTAATTCATTCGTATATTAAACTAGATATAGACAGACATGGCTTGTGTAGGTAACATGTAGATTTGGTTTTCAAGTGCACCAGAGACTTTGATAAAATAGAGATGACTATATTATAACAGAGCCAACAAGCAACTTTTAAGATTTGAAAATCAAACTAAAGTGGGTCAATATGTAATTAAGCTTCTTGCTATCAACTCTGTATGTTCAAATTGAGCCTAAAATTTAAAGTTTCCCTTTTATTTTTTATTAATTTATTTTTTCCAATTAGCAAGCACTTTTCCCCTCTCTCTCACATGAACCCTTTCTCCTTGTACCATGAAGAAAAAAAAATAAAAACCCTGCTAACAAATAAACAGTGAAAACACATCTTCACATTGACTTGGTCACGAAGCAGGTGGCAGTGTTCATTACAGGTGATCAGTACATAGGTCTTTCAGAAATGTTCACCTTTACAACTGATATAGCATAAATTGCTCTTATTCTGCTCACTTCAGTTTTCATCAGTTCAAAGGAATATTCTCAAGTTTCTCTAAAATGATCTTTTTCCATTTCTTATAGTACAATACTATACATTACATTCAAATGTAATTTCTTCCACCGTTCACCAATGGATGGACGCCTCTTAGGTTACAGTTCTTCGACACTACAAAAAGGACTGCTATAAATATTTTTATATTTACAAGACCTTTTCACCTTTCTTTGATCTCTTTGGGGTAAAGGCCTAAAATGTTGAAAGCCTCTCTTTTCCTGAAGAATAGAAATGAGAATAGGAACACAGGTTAAGAAGCAGCCTTCCGACAGAGCTATGGCATAAATGACCTCTAGAATTCTCTTCTGGTTCGAAGAGCTTAGGAAATATCCTGAAAACCACACAACTAGACAAACGAAAAGGGTGTGACTAGATCAAAGAGCTCCACTGTCTACCCATATCCCTCATCCAGACTTAATTATTTATTGGTATAGTAAAACCTGAGGTTTCACATGCATGACTTGAGGTAGTTTATTTTTTAATACATCATTGTTGGTCAGGAAGAAAATGAAAATGAAATCCTCTACACATCAATGACCCTTTTGCATTTAGCAATCTGGGTTGTCCAATGACAGTCACATCCAGATTTCTTGTCTGTAGATAAAATCAATAGGTATGTGATTAGACAGCAGAGTGAGTATGGTTGGAGACACGGACAGGTCACCATTTGAGATGATGAATGGTTCTCTATCAAACTCCAGTCCCCTATGACACTAACATTTACTATAATGTTATTTGGGCTACAATTTATCTTTCTTGCACCTGATCAATAAAGATGAACAGAACAGTTGTTAGGATCGATTGTAATTTTTTATCATTTTCAAGCATGAAGGTACATTTGTGACACAAAGACAAGTGTACTACTTCTGCATTTTTTAAAAACTGCAATATGAGGGGATCAACTGAATAGTTCTATAAGTAAAAGGGTTTTAATTCAACTGGAAGTCAGAAGTATTAAAAAAGCTATATTTTTTCTAAGCAGATTACCTTCTCTGTTTATGTTACACCTTCCTACCAATGTCCCTTCAAAATATTTTCCTCTTTTTAAAGTCAAAATAAGACATTCATTCATGGTTTTTGCTAAACAGTTGTAACACTTAAAAAAAAGCCCTTGTTATGTAGGTTCCCACTTTGGGAGAGTCTAGCTTTTTCCAACTTGCTATATGCCCCTCTAATACAATTCAGGGGGCTGGTAGCAGTTTGAAATGACGGAAAATAATTTTTAAAAAACTGTTAAAAGGTTAAAGAAAGTAGAATTTCCAGGGGGAGGCAGTAGGCCAAATAAGTTTGGGAATCTCTAAATTCTAGAGGGAATAACAATGACTAGTTTATAAATCAGCACTAAAAACTCATAAGAGTCATTGAAAATCAGTGTCAATTAAACATTACATTATTATAATATCCATCAATGTGCTGGCAAAGCAATAGCTTCTGGTTCAAAATTTTTTCTCTGATTTTGAGGTAAAAGTTTGGCATAGTGAAAATAAACCTAGACCAGACAAAATGAGAAGCTCTGGACTCTAGTTCTGCTTTTCATTTACCAGGACAAGTGACAGAAAGTTAGAATAAAAGAGGAAGGGCTCTTGGGCAACTATCAAATCAATCTTACTATTTTACAAATGAGGAAGCTCAGAGGGAAAGGACAAAATCTGTGCTCAACTAACGTTACATATATGCACATACACAAATATAATTGCTACATTCAAGATTTTTCACATCAGTGAAATTTTTTTATAACACTTGACATCAATATTTAATACTCGTACCACTTAAGAATAATATTTTCACTTAAGGCCTTTAAGCTACTTGAAAGTCTTTAAAAGCCATGTTGCACTTTACAAATATGTGCACACATAAAGCACTAAAGCATCTGTCCTTTGGAATGGGCGAAATTAAGCTAAAGACAGGATCAAATTCCTCTCCAGACAAAATTAGTGCAATTTGACTGATAAGCACAAAGACCCAGTTCTGCAACAGAGGAAAGAAAAACCTGTGTCCAGGTAGGAGATATCAGATAATACACAAGAGAAGGCAAAAAATTTGGAGAGTTTGTAGAGATGACAACAAGAAAGCTCAGAGAAAAAGATGTGATGGATAGTTCAGACTAAAGCTAGAAGAGAGTTTACACTGCCAGGGGATCAAGAAGAGCTCAGCTTGGACCATGGGACAGGAAGAGAGACTTCTTAGAAAGTCAGGGACAGAAGGATCTGATTTTGTAATTGGCTAGGATTCAGGGGATTGAACAGAACTATCAGCCACTAATATGTATTAGAGAGCTATATAGTAAGCTGGAAAAAGCTGGACTTTATGAACTTGAAACTGTCAACCTGCTTATTATTCCTAACAACAGTTCACAGTTACATCACCTTATGACTTATTTAGATTTAGAGCTGAAAGCAAACTTAGGTATCATCTAATCTAGCAGTTCCATAGAAACGTTTAAAAAAAAGATGTACTGTGAAACTTCAGACTTATTTAATATGCTACTCATTATTTTTTCAATAATTTAATGATTAAGGTGTCATTAACAAATTTTTTAGTATGAACTGCTTGGAACATTATCATCAACCTCCTAAAGAGTTCATAAACCACTAAATGAAAACCATTAATTTAATCCAGTTTCCTCAGGCAAATGAGAAAACTGAGGACCTGAGGAAAGATGTAACTTATGCAAGGTCACAGAGAAGTAGCATGGTTGAGATTTGAACTGATCTCTCTGAGTCTCCCAGTGAACAATTAGGCATCCTGATAACTGGAAAAAGGCAGAATATCAAGACAACCTCAAGAGGATAAGTGGAAAAGTAGAGCAGGAAGTAAGAGGATCATGTCCTCATATTTAATATATTTAAAGACATAAAATTTAGGATATCTGCTTTCATAAAAACATACTTTATGATATTAAATAAGCTAATCAGATATAATAAAGTTAGCATTCATCTTAGAATTTAGATAACTGATGAAAACAGTTGAAAAACAATTGCTATATTTGCCAAAATTCCTATTCTGTCCATGGTAGATTGCTCATCACAGTCATCTAAGTGGCATATTTTGTTTGTAATTCCCCAATACTTATTTACACTGCTGTACTTACTAAAATACTTTACTGATATAACTGTTATCTTTGCTTACCCTTCATTTCCCAGAGCATCCTATAGCCCACTTAGACGAGGTCTTCAAAACCCAGACATCATTTGGGTATACGTTTGGGTAACGCTTTTAATTAGTTTTTTTAATCTGAAAAGATGTTTAAAAACAGGAGAGGTGTCTTCAAGATAGTGCTTGGAATCAATGGAATGTAAGATTTTGAGTTTAGAGGGATCGCAAAGATCAGTCCAACCTCCTTAGATACATAATAAGGAATAGAAAAGCCAAAAAGGTGAAGAGGTCATCCAAACATCACATGGGACAGCAGGGCCACTCATTACTCAAAGCCACTCCCTCCTATTCTAAACCTCAAACTTCCATACAGTTTAATCACTCTGTCTTTTCTTGGTAAAAAATGAGGAACAAGTTGGAGGTGAACAAAACAGTAAGATGGGGAAATTAAACTGCTACAGAAAGAGACAAATATGTGTTTATAAAATCTACAACCAATTTAATAAAACCAATATTTAACCTTGGGGAATATTCTCAATCTTCCTGCCCAATAAGTAATACAATACAAAGAGCTCTCCTCCATTCCTGAGACTACTAGAGGTAAAAGAGCAAAAAGGGGGAGAGGATGAAGGATGATTACTAACACACTGAAGATTTAGCTCCTGAATAATGGAAACTTTAATATTACCACTTAAGCCTACATTGGAAAAGGGAAGAAGAGAAAAAAGAAAATATATTTTCTACACAAAAACTACAGGCACCATTTGTGCTTTCAGACTTATCAGTGAATGACTCTCTAGAATGCCTATTAACCTTGGACACTTTTTGCTATCCAAAGCAAGTAAAATCAGTATTTTCAAATGATTACTATTTAAACTGGTATTATTAAATACTATTTAGCACCATCATTTAGCAACCTCCATTTAAATTTTTCGTGAAAGTTCCTATTTAGAAAGACATAGGTGATAGATAGCTATTGATACACTAATAAATAACAATTGAATAAAGGTAACTTGAAATATCATTTTATTATACAAAAATTGAGATAAACTTAACCTTTTTGAGTTACTGATTTAAAATGTACTAATACTGGTTTAGCTGCACAGTGAACCAGCCTCTCCTTTTGTTATTAAAATTTTTTTTTTTAAAACATCTCAGCTTTACCACCTGATCAAATACAGTTCATGCGATCTAACAGAAGGTACCTAGTCAACTGCCTTGTGGCTAATGACTTATTTTACAAAGAACAATGTTAAGAAAAGAGAATGCCCTTTAAAAAAAAACAAGATGCAAAACAAGGGGATTTGCTCTTATTGAAAGCCTCTGATATGTGGAATAAATGAAGAGTAAGAATAAAGAGAAAAATGACATTTTTTCCCTGAGGGATTCAAAGCCAGGAACCCCTCTGATTTCTTTAAAAGGAACAGAAAAGATTTAAGATCCTTCTCTTATTGATACTGTATTCATGGGGAAACACTGATGAGAAAACCCTAAACAAATGTCAATAGGGAACAGTTACTGAGATGCTAATGATATTCCTAATCTAGTCTTTCAATACATTATTACTAAGTACAAGTATAAATACATTGTATTTCATGTTTACAAAATCCTCTCCAAAGGAAAATAAAAATATATATTGTTCTTCATGTACAGACATGATGTCACTGAACCACTATCAAGACTAGGATGTGTTCTTTATTTTGTTTTTCCAGTTGTGGTTATTTTTTGTTAATGTGATTTTGATTTAAATCACTACCCATAAAAACCGGATTTAGTAATTTTTTCTATGAAAAAATTCTTGTCTGAAATAACTTTAATACATATTTTTCTCAATTCATACAGATTAAAAGTTTTCCTTTTGGAGGGTAAACATTATAGCTGTAAAAGCACCAATATGGTGACTTGGAGGGGTAATTTGAGCTACATTTAAAGCAACAGAAGCAACAACAATAACCCAAACCTACTGTTGGCTTGGTTTTCTTCCCCAAAGCTACTTGAAATAGATCACCGCAAGGTGAATAATCTGCGGTGTAAAACTTTAATGATCTGTTTTTGCCATCTCCACTGGGAAGTACAGCTACAAACAAAAGCAACAGGCATAGAAAACAATCTCATGCATATTTATGGACACCAAGCTGTGGCATCTATTACCATCACCCCAAAATTGTGATACCCTAGTCTGACAAAAAAAATAGTCCTCTTGCCTTTTTAAATAAGTACATTAATTTTCTTTTTTTAACTGGAGGTTGCTCTGGAAAATCTGAGCTGTGTATCAGTGTGTATATGTATCATCCCTTTTTTAAAAACAGAAAATAGGTATAATGGTAACAAAATAAGTCCAAGTACTTTTGAGTCTTTTAAGAATTTTAGTTATGAATATGAAATGTGGATAGATGCACCTTGAGAATAGGTTTTTTTCTAGACTATGCAAATAGCATAAGATCCTTTAGTTCGCCAGATGACTTAGTGCTCAATTTGCCTGTCTAGAAGAGCCAACATAGCAAATTGGGATTACAATAATTTTTCTGGATACTACTTAAGGAGAAGATAAGGAAGCAAGGGATTAGAGGAGACCCTAGACTAGGCCCCCGTGCTAGAGCAGAAGAGATCAAATCTTCAAAGAAATGGTCAATTTAATGGAAAATAACTGAGATTTCTCCAAAGATGAGTAGGTTCATCTTAGCCAGCTGTGGATGATAACATAGCTGGAACTAGGGACAAATAACTAAGCTGAGAAAAATCAATATAAGATCTAGATCCATATTTTGATTTTTGGCAAAATGCTAGCTTCAAGTAATAAAGAATTTTATGAAGGTATGTGAGGAGTTCCAGGGATCCACCTTGCAGATGTCAGGAAGGGAAAGACTCCTCAAAGCTACTGTGCCAGTTTTCTTACTCCTGAACTAGCAGTGGACAACCTGAGTGGACACAGAATAGTACCACTCTCTTCATTTAAGAAACAAAAGAGTCTTAGTCAGTCATCTTCCAAGTTTTGTGTTCTGTGGGTTTTTCTGGGGAGTAGGGAGAGTAAAGGGAAGATAAGAGGCTGGAAGACAGATCTGATCTATAAAATTTCTGACAAATGACAAAGAAGAGCTCCTATCTAATGTCCTTTCAGTCTAGCTGGGTGGCCTTGGTTAAATCACTCCAACTGTTTGCCCTCAGTTTCTTCAGTTATAAAAATGAGGATAACGGTACTGACGTCCTGGTGTCATCATGAGGACAAAATGATACCTTTGTAAAATCCTCTGCAAACGTTCAAGTGCGATACAAATGTTAGTTACAATATTGTTATTATTACCAAGTAGAAACATAAAGGCGTAATCATGCCCAGGGTGACTTCCCTCAGAAAAGAAAGGGTATAAAAACACCTCTTGTACAAATCAGACACCACCTTAAGAAGGAGTAGAGGAATGAATCCTAATAATGACTTCCTATTATAGAATTCTAGTGAACAAGAAATCACATTTTATCATAGTTTAAAGTTGGCTGAGTTGTAGTAAGGTCTTCCTGGAGAACTGCTCAAGGAGTCCATGCGGATGCTTGGATGGGAGACCAAATAAATGTTTCAGGCATGGAGAAAGGGCAGGCCTAACAGACACTTGTGAGTAGCTGTGATAGGGACTGATCAAGTGAGTTAAGTTTTGGCAAGCAAATACCACTTGATAACTCTGTTGTTCTACCACAGAATGCTGGGTAATAGGAAAGGCCTTCATGGAATTGTTTCTGGATTTAAGGATCAGACATGTCATCTATACATGGCATCAGTTTACAGTGGTGATTACCATGTAAAACAATTTTCCCCCAATTTGGAGAAAAACAGATTACTTCTATGATGCTGGAGACATTGGGGAGACTTGGAGAAATGTCCTTTCCTTCTCCATGTTAATGTTCTGGATGAAAGAAAGAAGCGGCATGGTTGTTAAATCTAAGAGTGACAGAATGCTCAGAGGAATAACTAATACAGAACATGCCAGCAAGGCAAAACTATGTGCTGAAGCAAAAGCTAAGAAAATGAAATACAATCCAGCAAATATAAAATACTATATTTAAAAAGAAAACCATCAACAATGTTAACTACAGGATGATGAAAACATGGATTGAAAGCAATCTACATGGGAAAAAAAACCCTCTAAGATTTCAGTAAATGGCAAACTTAACTGCCAGAATTGGGAGGTGGCAGTTAAAAAGAAGTAATGCAATCAATACATTAAATCTAGAGAAAGATGAAGAGATGATAATCCTATGGTTATTTTTGCCCTGGCCAGACTGCATCTGAAGTCATGTGCACAGTTTTGGGTACTGCACTTTAGAAGGGATACTGAAACTGGTGTTTGACTAGAAGGGCATGACCATGACAAGAAGGCTTGAAACCATGTCATCCAGCCACCAGTGAGAAGAACAGTCACAATCTTGACAGATTTCAAGATAGAGAATTATTCACATATGATCATCTCACAATATTGCTGGTACTTTGTACACAGTATATTTCACTTTGCACCTGCTCATGTAAGTCTTTACAGGTTTTTCAGAAAGCATTCTTCTTCTCATGTGGACAATGTGGGAATTTATTTTACTTCACTATGTATATTTGTTAAAATGATTTTGTTATTTTCTAATGCAGGTAAGGTGGGAAAAACTGGGCCAGAAACAGTGCCCCCCAAAAGAAAAAAATAAAAAGAAAAGAGGGTCATTGAAGCCGTTTTTAAATGTAGAAAGGTCATGATGAACTATATACAAAGCAAGGCAGCTTTGAAAATTACATGCTTTATTCATTATATATTTCATTTTATTTTGCTAAAATTTATTTTATGGAATAAAACAAATATTTTCATAAAACAGTATAATAAAAAGATGATTGCACATGAAACTGCATATCTACTAGGCACTACATGATATTCCTTTTAAATATATAAAAAAATTATGTAAATTAAAGGAAAAGCTATATAGAGACACCCAGTTTCATGTACAAATCTCTTTTTTTCTGTTCTACAGTATAAATGGAAATGTCCATAGTATGTTTTATTGGATCAAAATTTAAAAAAAAATTTCAAAAGATCCTTTAAAGTAACAAAGGAACATTATAGTTGTCCTCAAATATCTGAATTGCATTAATTAACAAGCATTTATTAGGCTCCCATTATATTTCACTCACTTTGCTAAACATAGGAATTAGGTCTAAGAGGGACTCTACTTAAGCTGCTTTGACCTGAAGAACATAACTAGTAGCAATAAATAGAGGTCATAGGAAGGAAGCCTTTTTAGCTCAACAAAATAAAAAAATTCCTAACAATTAGAGCTATTCAAAATGGAACAGAGGGCCTCAAAGGTCCTTCCAATCCTGCAATGTTATGATTCAGATAAATAAAGCAATTAGATGAAGCAAAACTTCCCATCTGAAATTCTTTCTTCTGGAGCCAAGATGGCAGAGTAGAAAGACACACAGACGCTTAGCTCTTACCCCAAAGCATATAAAATACCTGTAAAGAAGAACTCTCAACAAATCCTAGAGCAGCAGAAGCCACAGAACAATGGAGTGGAGGAGATTCCTGTCCCAGAGAGACCTGAAAGACCAACTGGGAAAGGTCCATCGTGCACCAGATGTGGAGCAGAGCCCAACCCTGCCTTGGCCACGCGGCACCGAAAGGAGCAGATCCGAGCAAGCTTCAGGGACAGAATCTCCAGCGGCAGTGCAGGTCCCTCAACCTGTAGGTGCCAAAGGTCAGTGAGAGGGTCTTTTTGGCTGGCCAAAAGGGGAGCAGGGTGTTCCCATAATTCAGCCGCCCTCAGGAGACAGCAGTGGACAGGGATTCCCAAAGCAGGCAGGAGTCTGAATTCATTGTTGAAGGTCTCCAAGTAAACCCCCCAGGGAAATGAACCCAGTGTGGCAGCCTTGCCTCCACCTGAACAGCTGAACTTAATCTCACACTGAATAGCAGCCCTGCCCTGCAGAAAGCCCTGGAGGCTTGGGAGAAGCTCTTTTGAATCTCAGCCCCTAAGCACTGGCTGGGCAGAACTAGAGGTGAGGTGGGTGTGGAGAAGAAACTCAGGAGTCAAGTAACTGGCTGGGAAAATGCCCAGAAAAAGGAAAAAAAATAAGACCATAGAAGGTTACTCTCTTGGGGAACAGGTGTCTCCCCCCATCCTTTCAGATGAGGAAGAACAAGGCATACTGTCAGAGGAAGTCAAGGCCTCTGCCTCCAAAGGGAACTTAAACTGGGCTCAGGCAATAGAAGACCTTAAAAAACAAGTTAGCAGCTTACTAAAGGAAAACCAAAAAAATGCTGAGGAAAATAACAGCTTTAAAAAGAGGCTAACTCAATTGGAAAAAGAGGTCCCAAAAGCCAACAAGGAGAAGGAGGTTTTAAAAAGCAGAATTAGCCAAATGGAGGAGAAGGTTCAAAAAGCTCACTGAACAAAAATAATTCATTGAAAGAGAGAATTGAGTTCAGGGAAATGAACGACTATGAGTTAAACCAAAAGTTAGTAAACAAAACCAAAAATTTGAAAAAAACAGAAGATGAGGTGAAAGAACTCATTGGAAAAACAACTGACCTAGAAAATAGATCCAGGAGAAATAATTTAAAAATTATTAGACCACCTGAAAGCCATGATCAAAAAAAAAAGCCTAGACATAATCTTCCATAAAATTATCAAGGAAAACTGCCCCGATGTTATAGAACCAGAGGGCAAAATGGATATTGAAAGAATTCACTGTTCACCTCCTGAAAGAAACCTGAACAGAGAAACTCCTAGGAATATTGTGGCCAAATTTCAGAGCTCCCAGATCAAGAAGAAAATACTGCAAGCAGTTAGAAAGAAACAATTTGAGTACTGTGGAAATCCAATAAGGATTAACACAGGATCTGGCAGCTTCAACATTTAAGGGATCGAAGGGCTTGGAGTAGGATATTTCAGAAGTCAAAGGAACTGGGATTGAAGCCAAGAATCACCCACCCAGCAAATCTAAATATAATACTTCAAGGGAAAAAATGGTCATTCAGTGATATAGTCGAATTTGAAGATTTCATGTTGAGGAAAAGACCAGATCTGTATTTAAAAATTTGACTTCCCAAGACAAGAATCAAGAGAAGCATGAAAAGGTAAACAGAAAAGAAAAAAAATCACAAAATTCTTCCTTCTGAGAGTGACCTCTTTCTTCGGGCATCTCTGTGAATAGCTCTCTAGAGAGAGATTGTTCATTTTTTCTAAGCTGCGCTAAATATCTGCTGAACTGCCCATTTTATACTAAAGGCCTTTTTCAAGAGAGACAAACATTTTATTATAAAACCAATTTAATTTAATAATATAATTGAAAATTATATAGTGCTTTACAGTTGATTAACAGATTTAAATATATCCTCTGAGTCTCACAATCATCCTATGAGGCAGAATTACACATTTTATCTCTATTAACTCAAGAAGGTTAAGTGACTTGCCCATTGTCAATGTCACAAATGGGATTTGAACACAAGTCTTTCTGACTCCCAAGTCCAGCATTTCATCCATTATGAAACAATATATAACTATGTATTCACTCATAATAAGCAAAAAGCCTAAAGTTTAAAAAAAGGAACAACAACAACAACTATTTCATCTAGGTTAAAATTATGAACTTAAAATAATAGGTCAAACGACCAAGACAGCATTTACATCTTCCCATTTAAATTATTCATAGATTGGAAAGACTATAGAAATTTTTGTGCCCATTCAATTTCTAAGTGATCAAGTGATTTCTTGATTAAGGATGAATGAATCTAAGGGGGAAAAGAATTCTTTCTATATTTGGAGATGTACCTCCTATTGGGAGTCTCTAATGAACTAAGACCCTTAAACAGTGTTGACTAGTTACAGCAAAAAACAAAAACAAAAACAAAAAACAAAACAAAACAAAAACAACCAAAACTATAATTAGAAAACAAAAAAGTGATGCCTGTAGGTGAAGAATGTAGTTCACATTTTCAGTCAGGGTGAGCATTTGCTTTTGTTGTGTTTGACTTGTATGTTGCAAGGGTAAGCATGTGATTTTGCTTATGTTGGAGGCAAGATAGGAGAAAGGAAGGAGAGATAGAGAATACCATTAATGATGCCAAAATAAAAGAATAATAACATCAATGAAACATTTTAAAAGAGAAAGGAAGAAAGTGCAATAAAGGACACAGATGAGCAGGGTAGTGTACTTCTATAATAAATTATTTATGTTTTATACATATAAATATGTGAATATATATACATAAGCATATGTAAATATGCATAAATACACATAAAACAAACCATATAAAAGAGTCTCATGATTTCACACATGATCATCCCTATTCTTTGTATATAGAAATGTTAATGTTTCTTATAAGTCAATGTTAGTACTTGTTCATATTTGTTTGTTTCACAATAAATTAAAAAAGAAAATGGAGAAATGTTAAGAAAACAACGTGGAAATATCTGAATTCAAGACAACTCAACAAGCATATATTAAGTGCTCACTATGTGCCAGAAGAAGTAAACTTAACAATATCTGAAAGATGAGTAAGACTTGGATCTAAGAATGAGAAAGGCATTTCAAGCAAGGAAACAGGAGGATGGAGCTGGAAATAATCATAGATATGAGTGTGGTATAACTGGTGACAGACAGGAGCATGGATAAGTTATGTTTCTTAGGTAACAATGGGAATAGTTAGATACACAGGCAGAAGGGTAAGATAATGATGAAGGGTCTTAAATAGTTCTCTTAGGAGTATAGATTTTATCCACAAGAGACAGCTATTGGAGATCTTTCAAAGAAGAATTTATAATAACACTGAGTGAAGCCTGTGTGAGTAATTGGAAGAATCATAATACTTACGGACAAAAACAGGAGGGGGAGCTTCAAGAAGATAGGAAGAGGGAATGGGAAGTTCTGTTCTAGATACATTAAAGACAATTAAAGCCTTGTGGAATAATGAAAAGAGTACGAGATTTGGGGTTAAAGTGACTGGATTTGAATCCCAATATCATTGTTTACTACCAGTGTGATTTTGGACAAATAAAAGTAATTTCCTACTGTTTCTCCATCTGTACAAACAAAGGATTGCTTTAGATCAGCAGTGCCAAACTTGGATATAAACAGGGTCCATGTATACATTAAAAAGTCCAGAAGACCACATATGGACTAAGTTTTAAAATGTAACATTATCTATATTTTGTAGTATTTTACTTATTTGTTAAGTATTTCCCAATTACATTTTAATCTGGCTCAGGTCAACTTGGAAAATTTACATTTGACACCTGTGCTTTAGATGATTTCAAAGGTCTCCTCTAACTCTAAATCTAAGAGCCTAAGAAATACTCTATTTGACCCAAGGTGAGGTTGTATCTGTGAGTCCTATTAAAATCAAAATGGTGAGTACAAGACTGTCTTCACTATTCACTAATGGAAGAGAAGAATAACAAAAACTAATATGAACAATATTTTTATTTGACCTTCGAATGAATAATGTAGATTCACTTTCTTAATTATGCTTTACTGGTTTGTATCCCTCCCTCTTTCCCCCCGGACCCCTGCCATCTACAAACCAACATCAAGAGAGAGGGAGAAGCAGCCTTAGAGGAGAAATGGATGGTAGAGAAAACATGCATGAGGTTACAAGTTTTAGAAGAATTCACAATAGGTAGTTGACAGGCCATTTGTCTGTATTCTGGGAATACTGCTTGCTCCACACTAGTCAGCTACACTGCCTACCCCCATACCCCACCCCCAATCTATTTCTACATGTGTGATCTTCCCACAAGGGCTTTGCTGGTTCCTTTGGCCTTATTTTGCTTTGTGTTTCTTAATTAAAAGAAGGCAGTTGTCTCTTCCCAGATATCTTTTATGCTCCTCCCTACCTAACATACAAATATGGGGAAAAAAGAAAAAAACATCTGACAACAAAAGAAACGGAAAAAATGCATTCAGTACTTCACCTGAAAAATACCTTTCCAGGACCCTGGTCATTAACTAATTTCTCTGGAAAGTCAATGAGGCTCTGAGAACAAACTCCAACGACCCTTTTCTTCAATTCAGTTTTGCAGTATGTGAAATAATAAATACCCTGCTACTCTTTGCAGATAGAGGGGAACCAGTTGTAAATATCTAGTCCTTCATTTTAATGACAATATAACTAAATTTTCTTCAATCAAAAGTAATGGATAAAGAGACCTTGTAGACTACTGTGCTAATAGATTGGATTTTTTTAGGCTAAGGGCTCTTAAATTTATTACATAAGAATCACATAATGATGCGTTAAAACATGTAAGCAAAATGGGATGATGAAATACATTATTTCAAGTTTTAATTTCCTTTCTTCAGTAAGAGCACCAAATACACATAACTGACACGGTTTTTTGTTGTTTGTTTTCTGAGTTAGCATAATACCGAGGAAAGCGAGTCTTAATTTAAGGGTTAAACTGTTAGGAGTTTAAAAATAGGCACAGATCACCTATCCATTTCAAAGTCATGTTTATCTTTCTGTATTTAAAGGGAAAGGTCTTTTTGAAAAATTTGGCACAGAAATATGCATGTGAATAGAGGCACACTGAAAAGTCTCAGCTTTCAGATACAATGGCTCTCAGTGAGAAACCACTATGCTAGAATGTCTGACTCTCTCAAGTACATTTTCTACATAGCAGAGAACGCTGTGGAGCTCTCCATTATCACCTCTGTCCAGCTTCTCTTTATCTGATGCTTCATTAACATTTGCTCAATTGTGGCACAAACCCATTCTGTACTTAAGAATTTCACCCCTCAACTACTAGTTTCAATCTTATTCATGTAGCATTGAAACACAGCAGAGTAGGACTTAATTTATATTGGGAAGGAGAGAGGAAAGCCAAGATAATTATGGAAGGCAGCACAAAGCAACGATGATAATTGGGCAACTTACTTCAAGAAATATTCATGAAAATCTGTTTTTGCAAATTGCAGGTATTTGATAGCCAATCTTTTCAGAGAACTCCTATAAAGTTTTCCTGGTCGGGTTTCACTGTAATAATAAAATAAGCACCTTCAAGTCTTCTCTCGATCTAAGGGGTGAACCCCTTTTCATTCTTTCATTATGGATTTTGATTCCCCCTCCCATCTAGGTTACCTCTATGCTTCAACTAACACTGTATTTCTTATTCCAAACCAAGATAACACTAAACAATCTTGTAAGGCAAGAGCAAGCATAAAGTTGCACCCCCAAAAAGGTAAAGTACATTTCTTCTAAGTCCTCAAGAGGTAGAAAGTTACAAATATTTAAAACAAATGAAATCTTCGCCTTGGATTATGTAGACCCCTATCTCTACTGTTTAGAAGGGGCCTCTAAAACAGGACAAGTGGAAAGTATAAAAATTTGGTTCACAATTTAGAATAAAGTACTGTGAATTTAACCTCAAAATGATTCCTGTTTCTAACATATATTTACAGAAATTAAAATGCAACAAAACCTTGTATGAGGTGATATTTGAATCTCAGTTTACTGCTGAAAATATGACTTGACAAAATCCATCTGCTGCTATATGTAAATGGTCATGTGCTAAACTTAGTTTCAACAGTCATTCTTTTTTCCTGGTGAAAAAATCCTCTGTTCACTGGAGACCAAGTTATTAAGAAATTGTTTGTCATCTTAGATTGGACTGATCATTTGTTTCCCTGAATTCTTTTTCCCATCATTTACTCATTATACGCCTACTCATGATGGGAGAAGACATTTATTAGCTCCCACATTTATTGCACTGGCAAAAAGAAACATTCTGCAACATTTCCTGGGGGTTCACTCATTTATCTGTTGGATAAGAGACTGAAGTTTTCTAAGGAGCAGAAAAATTAAAATATCATTCAGGGTGACAGCAGTGAAAATTAAAGTCTATTTGTGAAGACTTAAGCTTTAGGTCTGAAATGCCATTTAGTGAAAAGATGCAATGTTATTTCATGAATCGACCCTCTTCATATAAAACTAAAATTGCTGGCTATTAGCCAGATAAATATTCCAAATGAAAGATACAAAGTATGCTAGAAAGCACCTGAGATGAAAAGCTAATTGTCATTTTAAATAGAAAACATAACTAAGGAAAGCACTTTAAAGATTCATTTCTATAAATAGCCAGAGAGGGACTGCTGTCTGTCTACCTGTTAAATCTAAGAAATAGTACTTCATGGAGTTCATTTCATTGACACTATCAATCTGCATTACAAAATAGGTTCATATATATAATCCCCTAGAATCTCAGTTTATCAACTTGGAAAATTTCTCTAATTATGAAGACAAAAGAGAGTAAAGCTTCATTTATTGCTTATTAAAGTTAATGAATAATGAAAGAAATAAGGCATCAATGAAATTAGTAAATTCATCCAAAGTTTCTTTAATTTGTGAAATAAGAAGGCTGCAAGCCCATCTAACATGGCCAACTGACTTTCACCAACTTCGCTGCATATCTTGCCCCACCCAGACACAGTTAATATCACGAAAGTATTATATAGTAAGTCAAAACTATGCCAGGAGATGGGTGAGGCTGCTCATATCTGTAATCTGAGCTACCAGGAGTCTGAGGGCAGCAGTCTTTGGAGCTCAGGAGTTTAGGCTAGGATGCGTTGGGCTGGGATGGCTGGGTACCCACATTAAGTCCAGCATTTATACAGTAAATCCCAGGAGCAAGGAAACCATTAGATTTCCTACTGTGGGACAAACCTGCTCAGGTCAGAAATGGAGCAGGTTCAAAGTTGTGCTGCCAATCAACAGTGGGATCAGACTTGTGACTAGTGCCTGGTGAGATAGGCAGAATTAGTCTAGGAAAGAAAGACAGGAAAGAGATGAGAAAATAAAAGGGAAGAGGAAGTGGGAGGGAAAATGGAAAGAGAAGGGGAAGAGTATCTGAGCACTCCGTTGTTCCACGGATGTATCCTCTACACATTGGCTATTTCCCAAGTTTCCAACATATTCTCCCTTCTTTTCTTGCTCAACTTTAATCAAGTCACCATATTACATAGCTTCTATAATGGATTTACTGTGGACCACCCTATTGCTCCACTCATTAACTTTGTGACTTGCTAACTTATAACTCCCTTTCCCAACCACCATTAAGTGTAAGCTCTCTCATTACAATATAAACTCTTTGCTTGACATTCAAAGCCCTTAACAATCTAGATCTTTCTTATCTATGCAGTCTTTTTACACCTCAGTTTCCCACACATACCTTTTGATTCGGTGAACCTGGCCTCCTGACGGTTCCGTAAACAAGACAAGACATCTCCGCTCTAAGTATTTTCTATAGCTGTCTTCCATGCCTCGAATGCTCCTCCTTCCTCCTCTCTGATTACTGACCTCCCTGGATTCCTTTAAGACCCAAATAAAATCCCATATTTTATTGGGAACATTCCTCCAACGCTTAAATCTAGTGCTTACTATGTGTTAATGATTTCCTACTTACCCTGTATATAGATTGCTTTGCACATATTTGTTTGCATGTTGTCTCTCCCATTAGACAGTGAACTCTGTGAGTACAGGGACTGTCTTTAGGCTTTTTTTATATCGCCAGTGCTTAGCATAGTACCTGTAAGCACACAGTAGGTGCTTAATAAAAGTTCATTAATTTATTTGACTTATTTTGTTATTTGACTTCATGATCTCTAGAAGTTTATTATTCTGCAAGATGAAATAAACTCTGTAACATACACTTCTTCAAATCATTTCCCATTTGGGCTGTAGAACTTCATCACATTCATATGCTAGGTATCTCCTTCACTTTTCAGTTTCTTTTTAAATGTTATCTTCTTCCATTAAATCATAGGTTCATTCAAGGTATGGACCATTTTATGTTTTCCTTTGTATCTCTAGCACTGAGCACAGTGCTTGGCACATAGTAGGTACCTAATAAAATTTTAATGATACTGACTCTGGCTCTTATTTTCTCTTCTACCTTTCTCACAGTCTAAAATGATACCCAGAACAGAGTACACCTAAAACAAACACTTATGTGCAGGAAATGATGGTCCAAGATATTCAGAAGATAAATCAAAACATGGATGAGGCTGGCAATAAAGATGTGGGGGTTATCTGCACAAGTCACATGGTAAAGTGGACAGAATATTAGACATGCGAATCAGAAAGAGCTGTGTCTGTAACCCTGGCCAAGTTACAACCTCACTGAGTCTGATAACTTATTTGTAAAATGGGGATAACAATTCTACCTACCCTCCTTGGATTGTCATAAGGAAAGAATGAGATATTATATGTCAAGTGCTTTGCAAATTTTAAAGTGTTTATATATACTTGTGTTCAATTATTATTAATAAAGCCCCGGGGACCTAAAGTGACAAGGGAAAGAGAGAACTGATAACTAAGAACAGACCTCTGGGTCAGGTAAATAGAGCCTTTCCTATTTTGAGAGAAAAGTACTACGGGGATGAAGAAGGGTTATCCCTGGTGAAGGTAGAGGGATGGAACGAGAAAGAATAGGTTTCAGATAAAAGAAAAGAAAAAATGAGAAACATCAGATCCTATCCTGTTGTGACAGAAGCACTATCAAGAAGGAAAGGGTATATAAAGGAGAAGTCAGGTAGTCCTGATGAAAATTATTTAATAACTTTGGCAACTAACTTCAGATAACTGTGAGGTATGGTGTTACAGACCATTGTACAAAGGAATACATTAATGTAAACACTAACTACTGAGCTATAATGTAGGGCTTATTTATTTTTAAAGCAACACAGACTTCCTTATAAAGAAAGTCATTGTTCTCACATATAACAGGCAGTAACTATCTACTTTTATTTTTTATTTTGAAATTAAATCACACCAAAGACATGGATTTCCATATAGAAAGTATAAGAGAGTTGTATATGATACCATGAATCTCTTTTATGTACAGCTTACATTTTTTTAATAGTATAACAAATGTAACCCATTAATTTTAAAAGTTGTCCTGTTTCTCTATTTCTTTTAAACTTCCTTTTCTTCTCTAAAGTGAATTTTAAAATGCTTCAATGACTCATTTTGTTCACTTCGGGGGTGAATATGTCTATATATTATATAGCTATATACACTATAGCTAGTCTCCTTTCCAAATCCTTCCACAAACTTGAAAAAGCAGGGGGAAACCTCATAACAAATAATCACAATCATGTAAAAGGAAGTCCACACATTAATGTGTTTCATTTCTGAACCTTGAGTCCATCCCCTCTCTGACAGGAGGTAGGCAGAAAGGTTTCATCAATAGTGCTCTGCTCTTTAGAAATACAAAACCAAAAAGCTCCCACCCCACTGGTATTCTACAAATTCTTCTAGTTCTCATTTCTCTTTGTACCAGTTCATAAAAATTTCCCCAAGTTTCTTTGAAACTATTCCCTTCTTTATTTCTTAGACTGTAGAAATATTTTAATACATTCACAAGTAATTATTTGGTCACCTAAAGAGGAAAACTTGGTTTCCAGGTCTTCACTATAACAAGAAGATTCTATAAATAATTTTGTAGGGGGGCGGAGCCAAGATGGCGGAGTAGAAAGACTCACATATGCTAGCTCCAAAACCACAGCCCAGAATTATCTATAAAAAGAACTCCCAACAAATTCTGGAACAGTGCAGCCACGCAGCAATGGGGTGAAGGAGATTTCCGTTCCAGAGAGCCCTGAAAAACTGAGCCCAAAGGTCCATCACGCACCAGACAGGAGCGGAGACCTGCCCTGCCCTGGCCACGTGGCACTGAGAGGAGCGAGCAGATCCCAGCAGGCTTCAGGGACGGAATCTCCAGCAGCTGCGAAGGTTCCTCCACACACAGACGCACAGGTCAGTGAGAGAGACGTCTGGATGGGATGAGAGGGGAGCGGGGTGTCTCCATGACTCAGGCCCCTCGGGAGGCAGCGTCAGAGGCAGCAGGCAGCCAGAGGCTCTCGGAGCAGGCAGGAGCTCAGCAGCAGCTCCATTACCCCCTGAGGGAACTGAGCCTGGGAGGTGGACCTGCCCCCACCTGAGCAGCAGAACTTAAGCTCCCATTGAATAGCAGCCAGGCCTGCCGCCGAAACCCCTGAGGCTGGGGAGCAGCATTTGAATCTCAGACCCCAAGCACTAGCTGGGCGGATCTAGGCAAGGG
>CM053770.1:92494300-92574855 GCA_028658325.1 Potorous gilbertii
ACTCTGGGAGTCTCTGGCTGAGCTGCCTCAGCCTCTGCCGCAGGGGCCGCTTCCCAGGGCGTCCAAGTCCCGGAGATACCCCGCTCCCCTCTCAGCCCGTATCTCTCAATGACCCGTGTGTCTGTGGGTGGAGGGACCTTCGCGGCCGCCAGAGATTCAGGTCCCTGACGCCTGCTGGGCCTCTCAATGCCGCGTGGCCGGGGCGGGGGAGGGGAGCGCTCGGCAGGACAGGACTCTGCTCCCATCTGGGCTACCTTTGCGGTCGGTTTTTCAGGGCTCTCCACAGCAGAAATCTCCTTCACTATGTTGCTGTGCGGCTTCCATGGTTCCAGAATTTGTCAGGAGTTCTTTTTACAGGAAATTTATGGGCTGTGGGTTCGGAGCTAGCAAATGTGAGTCTTTCTACTCCGCCATCTTGGCTCCACCCCAAGAATATTTCTTTAAATACATTATGATCAGGTAGGATTTATACCAAGAATGCAGGGTTAGTTCAATATTAGGAAAACTATAAGCATTTTTGATCATGTCTAAAACAAAACTAACAGAAACCACATGAGTATCTCAATAGATGCAGAGAAAAGCTTTTGACAAAATACAACCCCCATTCCTATTGAAAACACTGGAGAGCATAGGAATAAATGGAACTTTCCATAAAATAATAAGCAGTACTTACCTAAAACCATCAGCAAGCTTTATATGCAATGGGAATAAGCTAGATGCATTTCCAGTAAGATCAGGGGTGAAACAAGGTTGTCTGTTATCATCACTGTTATTCAATGTGGTACTAGAAATGTGAGCTGTAGCAATGAGAAGGAAAAGAAATTGAAGGAATTAGAATAGACAAAGAACAAAGTTATCACTCTTTGCAGATGATATGATGATTTACTTAGAGAATCCCAGAGAATCAAGTAAAAAACTACTTGAAATAATAAGCAACTTTGGCAAAGTAGTAGGTTAAAGAATAAACCCAGATAAATCATCTGCATTTCTATATATTACTAACAAAGCCCAACAGCAAGAGATAGAGAAATCCCCATTTAAAGCTATGGTAGGCACTATAAAATATCTGAGAGTCTAACTGCCAAAACAAACCCAAGGACTATATGAACACAGTTACAAAACACTTTTTGTACAAATAAAGTCAGATCTAAATTAGTGGAAAAACATCAGTTGCTCATGGGTAAGTTGAGTTAATATAATAAAAATGACAATTCTACCTAAATTAATTTACTTATTCAGTGCCATACCAATCAAACTACCAGATAAATATTTTCTAGAGCTAGAAAAAGTGTCAAAATTCATTTGGAGGAACAGAAGGTCCGGAATATCAAGGGAACTAGAAATGCCAGGGAAGGGGTTCTAGCCCTACCAGATGTCATATTGTATTATAAAGCAGCAATCATCAAAACCACTTGGTACTAGCTAAGAAATAGAGGGGTAGACCAGTGGAATAGGTTAAGTACTCAAGACAGTAGTCAATGAACATAGCTATCTACTGTTTGATAAACTCAAGGACCCCTCTGTTTGTCCCAAGGACTCACTGTTTGTCAAAAATTGCTGGGAAGATGAATAAAAGAGCTGGAAACTGGGCATATACCAATGCCTGACACCATACACAAGAATAAAGTCCAAATGGATACATGATCTAAGTATAAAGACTGATACTATAAACAAATTAGGGGAGCAAGGAATAGTGTATTTGTCAGATTTATGGAGAATGGAGAAATTTTTGACCAAACAAGAGATAGAGAACATTATGAAGTACAAAATGAATGGTTTTGATTACATTAAATTGAAAAGTTTTTTCATAAACAAAATGAATGCAATCAAGATTAGGGGGGAAGCAGAAAACTGGGGAAGAATTTTTCTAACTAGTGTCTATGATAAAGGTCTCATTTCTGAAATGTATAGAGAACTGAGTCAAATTTACATGACTACAAGTCATTACTCAATTGATAAATGGTCAAAGGATATGAACAGACAGTTTTCACAGGAAAAAATTAAAGCTATCCATAGTCATATGAAAAAATTCTCTAAATCACTATTGATTAGAGAGATGCAAATCAATGAAGTACTACTCTGAAGTACCACATCACACCTGTCAGTTTGGCTAACATGACAAAACAGGAAGATGATAAATGTTGGAGAAGATGCAGAAGAGTTGGAACATTTATTTATTGTTGGTGGAGCTGTGATCCTATCCAGTCATTCTGGAGAGCAGTTTGGAACTATGCCCAAAGGACTACAAAAATGTGCATACCCTTTGACCCAGGAATATCGCTTCTAGGACTCTATCTTCAAGAGATTATAAAAATGAGACAGGGTCCCACATGTACAAAAAGTATTTATAGCAGCTCTCCTTGTGCTGGACAAAAACTGGAAATCAGGAGGATGCCCATCAATTGTGGAATGGCTGAATGAGTTGTGGTATATGAATGTAATGGAATACTACTATGCCATAAGAAATAATGAACAGGAAGACTTCAGAGAGGCCCAGAAGAATTTATATGAATTGATGCTGAGTGAGAAGAGTAAAACCAGGAGAACTTTGTACACAGCAATAACCACAGCATGTGAGGAATTTTTCTGGTAGACTTAGTCTTTCACGGCAATGTAAGGACCTAAAAAATTCCCAATGGATTCTTGAGGCAAAAATGCCCTCCACATCAAGAGAAAGAGCTATGGAATTGGATCGCAGAATGAAACAGACCATTTTCTCTTGTGTTATCTTTTCTTTTGTTTTGTTTTATGGTTTCTCCCATTCATTTTAATTCTGTGCAACATGACTAAGATGAAAATATATTTAATAGGAATGTATGTGTAGAACCTGTATAAGATTGCACACCATCTCGGGGATGGAGGGGAGAGGAGGGAGAGGGAGGAGAAAATTCTAAGATATATGGAAGTGATTGTAGAAAACTGAAAACAAATAAAATAATTTTAAAAAAAGATGAGTAAACTGAAAAAAATATTTCTTTAGAATATTTTTAAAAGAATATTTCATTTATTTTTACATCATCTATATATCCCACTGTTTTTCTTCCACAGCCCTCCCAGAAAACTGTCATTTACAATAAATAATTCTTTTCAAAGGAAAAGAAATAAAATTGAAATACTTACTGGTATATTAAGGAAATTCTGTTATATATAGTATTCCTACATCCATGGTATTCACTTCTGAAAAGAATCTAGTAAGGCCTGGGGGGTGAGCTTCTTATCCCTGCTTTGTGGTCACATTGGTCATTATAATTTTAAAGTATTCATTTTCAGCTGTTTGATTGTCATCGTTGTTTACATTTGTATTGATAGTCATTGTTATTATTGTTTTCTTGGCACTACTTACTTCACTTTGCAATCTCTGCGGGTCTTCTCTGTTTCTATGTATTTGTAATATTCATTGTTATATATGCATATTTATTTTGAATTTATTGTAGTATATAGTATGAGATACTGATCTAAACCTAATTTTTTCCAGACTACGTTCCAGTTCACTAAGTGGTTTTTGTCAGTAGGGAGCTCTCTTCTATATAATTTGCTTTAGGTTTATCAAACACCGAGTTATCAAGTTGAGTTATTTCCGATTCTTCCTTAGCTTCTATTTCATTGACTTTCTTTCATTTTTTTTAACCAGTACCAAATGATCTTGATGATGATTGTCTTGTTATAGAGTTTCAGGTCTGAAAGTGCTTTTCTTTCAGCCCTATCTTCTTCCTATTGATCTCTTTCCCTTGATCTTTTGTTTCTCTTATTGAATTTTGTTGCTCTTTTATCTGGTCTCTATGGTAGTTTGTTATTGGCACAGCCCACCCATGAGCATTGAATTTTCCTCTAGCTATTTAAAGTGCTCATTTCCTTAAGCGTTTTATAATTTTATACCTATTCATGTCTTGAATATGTTTTGGTATTTGATTCCTAGATATTTTATGCAATTTTAATTATTTTGAATGAGTCTTGTCCTGGATTTTGTTATTGCTGAACCGAAATGAAATTGATTTTTGTTTGTTTATTTTATAGCCTGAAATTTTACTGAAGCTGTTGTCTCAGTTTCTTTACTCATTCTCTTGGATTAAAAAAGAAAAATAAACAATCCTTTCATCAGGAAGTAGGGATAATTTTGGCTTCTCTTTGCCTATATTCATGCTATTAATTTTTCTTTTGTATTAGTTCTAGAAATTCTAACAATAGCAATGTCAAATAGCAGGAGAAAGGAACCATTCTTGTTTTACTTCAGTATTTATTGTGAAAGTTTCTAGTATACCTCCATTGCATATAGTACTAGCTTTTGGTTTTACATACTCTCTCTCCCTATACTTTATAGAGTTTTTTGGTGTACTTGAATGTCATATTTCATCAGAGGCATTGATTTGTGCAGTCATGTCTTTGATGTTTCTGTTTGTTTTTTTAACAAAATTAATTGTATTAATTGTTTTCCTAACAGTAAGGCTTATATATATGCCTGGTCATATTGAATCCCTTGATCAAAATAAATGTTGTTGATGTTGTTATTTTCCTATATATTGCTGAATTTGCCAAAGTTTTCTTTTAAATTTCTGAATAGATATTAATATGCATTAATGCTAGTAGTCAGCAGCAGTCTTTGGTTTATCCTTCTGTGATTTAGGTATTAGAACTATTTGTTTCTCATAAAAAGAGCTCGGCAGATAGTTTGTCAAATTTGATAATAGTGTATGTAGTGCAAGTATTCTTTAAAAGTTTTATAGAATTCTTCTGCAGATTCATCTGGATTAAAGGGATTTTTTTCTTTTGTAGTTCCCTTTCAACTAAATTCAGTTTCATTTTCTAAGATTGAATTATTTTAAGATCTCTATTTAGTGTTCTGTCCATATGGATATATTTTTGGAGATAATACTGTCTCTTTTGAATTCTTCAATTTTATTGGCTTATAAACTGTATAACATTCTCTTTTCTAAGTTTCTTGTGATTTTATATTCATTTTCCATTTTGTTAGTTTTATTTTCTTCCCTTTTTAAAATTGGCGAAAGACATCGATTTTATAGGGTTTTTTCCCAAAGAAATACCTTTTTAGGGTTTTAAAAATCAGTTTTAGGGGTTCTTTTGGGTTCCAGTTTCTTGTCCTTCTAATTTTCAAGGTCTCCTGTCTGGTGCTTACTTTGTTTTTTGTTGTTGTTATTGTTGGCGTTCTTAGTTTTACTTACAACTTCAGTTCATCAACCCTTTTTTGTTGCCTATGTTTTTAAGGAGACCATTTTTCCTCTAAGATTTGTTTTAGGTTCATATCAGAGATTTTGGTATGTTTTCTCATCATTACTATTTCTTGGATTTATTCTTTGATCATTAGTAAGTTTCCATGTATCTGTTGCTTATCTTCCTTCAGTTAATCGCTGGTTTTACTGTGTTATGGTCTATAAAAATGTGTCCTGTATTTTTGCTTTTTTCCATTTCTTTGAAACTTCTTTATTCCCTAGTAGTGTGAAAGTGCTCTGTAGTGATAAGAAATAATATATGCATGTACATACACATGCATACATATATATTTGTAAACATATGCATGTGTATATATCCATATATACATATATGTACGTATGTTATATTTTTTTGAGCTCACAGATCCCTCCCCCCACAAAAGGTCCTGGGGAACCACAGAACCCCAGACCACAATTTTAGAACCATTGGACCACACAAATGTAGAGAGAAGGGAAAGAGTGGGACAAAATTAAGAGATAGCTGGTTTAGTTCAGCTATACCCAGAGTATATATGATAGAGTGTAGATAAAAGGTATTGTTATATAATCTTTCAGCTGCAGGCTTTAAATGCACTTGTCTCTACCACTTATCATAAACAGACTATGTCACCTCCCATGAAGCCTGCCCCAAGGACTCTGGCTGGTGGACAGCCCAGTATAATGAAAAAATGTCAATTTTGGAACGAGAGTACATGGACCAAAAACTAGTCACTTGTTTACCTGTCTCACCTTGGATAAATCGCTTAACTTTTCTGGGACTTTGTTTCTTTGTAAAATTTGAGATTGAACCTCATGGCCCCTGAAGTCCTTTCCACTTTTAAATCTATAAGCCATGAATTTTACTCTGGTCTCCACAACTAATAATAGTTTATAGGCATATAGTGTTTGCATAATTCTCACATGACCCTCAGAATCAGATGGGTGAGTTGGGTAATACAAGTATTATTTTCATTTTACTGTTGAATAAACAATTCAAGCTTAATACTAAGCAGAGGTGCCAGCAGCATAATTCATCCTGCCCTGTAAGTGTGGCTCAGTGCATACAGCCTTACTGCAGGAGATAGCTGTGCTCCCATCTTACGTCCTACTTCACCACAGCTACATTTGGTGAACTCACTGCTTTCTCCTTCAGAGACTTAGAGAATATGGAGAGCACAGACGAAACTCAACTCCACTCTCCAACTCCTTTGTCTTGAGAGTACTTAGCACTCTCTTGGTACCAAAAAAGGGAACCTGGATGGTTTTTTTCCTTTCAATTTGTCACAGAAATCAACCAATTTGAATTTCTTTCAGTAAGCAGAGATGCCCACCTGTGTGCTCTTTCATCTACATAGTATTAAAGACTTACTTTTAAGATGTAGTAGAAAGAATATCAGGCAAAGTTATGTAATGTTCACTACAGCTCTTTAAAATGCTTAAAATTTAGCATTAACCTCATTTTTTGGAATGTCATAGTCCTCCTTGAGATGTGTGACAGTTTTGAAATCTTTAAAATTAAGTTGTTTTTCACTTATTTGAGTAATAAAAGTACTTTCTTAAATTTTATCTCAGCAGGGAAAAGGAAGGGACATTGGAATGTATTTTTATGCTTGAGTAACGCAAATGAAATTTCACTAAACTTCTACCCTCCTCTGGGCTACTTCCTCCCTCACCTCACCCCCATCTGAGTAAATCAACTCTGAGCTAAGTAGAAGAAATTTGTCCCAAAAGGTAATTCTCCTAAAAAAAAAATTCTAAGCACCTAAAAATAGGATCTGGTCATGAAGGGGCTTCCTGGACCCTAACTCATCATAGACTCTACCAACTGCACAGTTCAAGTTACAGGTATAAGATTCCATCTTATTTACACTAGCTCATTCTCAGTGGGTTTCATAGGTGATGATTGTATGTAATAATGAAGAATGGCAAAATTTATTTTTAAGTGCATCTTAGAGATTTTATCTCACTCATATCAGGCATAGTAGGGAGAAATGAAAATAACAATGAAGAGAAATAATCTTAGAACTACTTTATGAGTACTTGAGTAATGTTGTAATTCTATGCTAATAACTGCAACATATAATGTATGTATATCCATACACATCATTTATTTTAAGAAAAAAGTTCCTAGGATTTGATTTACTCATAAATTCAGTGTTAATATTCTCTAGGCATTCCAGGCAAATAGTTAACCTAACCAGTCAGGTGGGATTAAGTGCCATACTTTCACTAATAAATTGCCCCATCTTAGACTAAAAACCTTATAGAGATGTCTCAAATGACAACATTTTGACTTGTCAAATTACTTGCTTTTCCTCAAACATTGATTTCCTATTCATTGGGATTTCAAATTTGACAGTTTGGGTTCTGGACATCTGTTCATTCCACTTCTCATTTATTTGCTGAATGGACAAGAATGCTGCTTCTTCACGTACTATGATCATTTTTTGACTGAGGGTTGGTTTTCCAGACACTTAAATATTTTTAATCTCAAATTTGCTTGAACAAAATTTTGAGAAGCTATGTTCGAGAAACTATCATGTGTAAGGCACCCTGCCTTCCTTTTTTGTGCATAACACTTTTTCATGAATGAAGTGTACCCTAGACTATAGACTCTTTAAAAACTGTATTTTTATCCTCTTGAATGTTGATTTTTATTATAGCATTATTATGTAACATTTATTAAGCAACAACAGTATTGTTAGTATTTTTTGAAATTTATAATCTATGCTCAGAAAATTTACTATCTCTGTACCAGGATAAAGCTAGTTCATAATATGGCAGTGTTTATAGTTTGTTTTACATTTATTTTCTTCTTTGAGTTAAAACTTCACCCTCAATTTAAAATGCTATATTTTAGTTGTTTGATTTTATTTACTGATGTTTTATGAGGTTAGGGAAATGTTTTATGGAACTCTTATTTTTGTGTTAATTTTGAGTAGTTAATAAATCTTAACGTATATCTATTAAACATTAGCCACCCATCCTTCTTTGTCCTTAAACCACTTTATGATTATTCATTCATACTTCAAAATATACTCTATGCAATCTGTGATATATATTACTCATTAAAGATGAGAAGTCTAATATACAGGACTTAGGATGGTAGCCTTTTGAAAACTGAAATAAAAAGTCTACAATAAAAGAGTTGTTTTATTTGTATGATACCAAGTGATATAAGAGATTTTTAAAAAACTGAACTGATAGTTTCTTTATGCCTAGCTACATTCAATTATGGCTAGGATTCTTTTGATTAAGATTTTATACCAACACTGAACTTATTGCTCAATAACATTAGATTTTTAAGGGATTATTCCTCTTTTTTTAATGGGGGGGGGGGGAGTATTTTGTTCTTATGTTTGGAAGGAACAACAGATTAACTCCCTTTTTCCCAGTAGATGCATGTGAACAGGATGTATCAGTCCTTCCCAGATAAGATTCTGTATGAACCCATCATGGAAGCTTTTTGTATCCCTTTGGTTGGTGAGATGGGGAATACATTCTGGGAGAATCCGGCCTACTTACCAGAAGCGGGAGTGACGAACGTGAATTGGATTTACTTTAGAACCATTCTACTCACGATGTCCCCAAAGTCTCAGTGCAGTTTTAAGCTTAATAAATAACTTAATGGTTTAAAGCTATTAAGCTTAAAACTACGCTGATACTTTTGTTAATTTCCTTCATCTACATCCACTATGAAAAGATAGAGGTGGGGAGCCCCAAATACAGCTTTTTGTCATTTTTTCCCCAACTTCTTCATTGCACCCATTTCCCCAAACCTTTCACAATTCCCTTCATCTCTGAATTATAAGAGAGAATATAGCAATATTAGCAGACTTTTCCAATAAATGCATTCCTTTCTCTTTCTCCCCTTAAACACCATACTTTTAAGGGGACACATATGTGAGTATAAAGGTAGTGTAACTTTATGTTTAATGTACTATATAAGTTATTCATTAAAAACATTCATAAATATGTACTTTGGAACATTGCTTGACCACATATCTAATTTTTGCAAGATTATTCTGGTTTTAAGACTGGTTTCATATCCTTTTAAAAAATGGAAGATTTGGGTATGTTTTCTTGTTTCTGGGCGTCATTCTAGTCACCCTTGTCCTGTGGCATCTCTCCATGCCAGGGGTTTTGTTTCTCTGTCAAAAGTAAAGAGTTGATGTTTGCGCAGTGTTTATACAAAACACTTTGCATATATTATTTCCTTATTATGGACACAAAACTTTACATGTTATCTCATTTGACCACAATGACCTATGAAATAAAAGAATGTGAATATTCTTATCTCCATTTTAAAGGAAAGCAAAGGTCCAAGAAGTTACCTCCCCAGCTCATACAGCTAGTAAACAACAGGTGCCAGGTTGGAATCTGAGTCCTCTGACTCCAAATGCAGCGCCCTTTCTGCTGTCCCACAGTTGCATCTGATGTTATTCCTTCAAAGATTACGATTTGTGGAATGAAATTATGCATAATCTGTTGTCCCTTCAGTCAGAGCTGAGTTTCTTACTAAATATGCAATTGGGTGGCTTTTTCCGCTCCATTGCTTTAGAATCACAATTACTGGGGTAACAGTTTAAGAACCTTAGGTAAGTGATTGATTCATTTGACAGTGAAGCTGAGTGAATTTTATTCAGGGTCACCAAAGCAAGCCCTGAAATGTGGTTCTTTCCATTTTGATATAATGACAAAAAATAATTTTGACTTTCATGATTTAGTAGCTGACTTTTATTGGGAAAACTTCTTTCATTTTCATTTATCAGAATGAAATTACAGACTACAAAAGAATGTAGATGGAAACAAGAAAGCAGTGAATTCTTACACCTCCTTTTCTGAAACATATGGCCTCTAAAGTATAATTGTGAAATTGGATTTTGGTCCACATAGAAGAAATTGTTACCAACTGTTAAAATATTAAAATATATATATACATATATATATATATATCTCACTGAGTTGAATTTGTTTCCAGACTTTACATTGATTAGAATAAAATTATTGTTATTCCTTTTTTTTTAAAAAAGAGTATAGATATATCCTCAAATTTGAAGATGATTGAATGTAGATTTTTGGTGTATGTGCTCATGCAAAATTATAAATCTTTGATGTTACTGAAATATAATTTCTTCCATTTCATTTGTGACATAAATTTTGTGGAACTGACTGCCCCCTGTGAAGATGTTTCACCTAATATCATGTTTTCATAGAATCAATTAACAACACTGGGGAGATTATTCCTGCATTGTGTTCATAAAACTGTAGGTAGATTTGCATTATCAATGACTCCTACTTTGGAGCTTAGCTGCTTTGCATTTCTTACCCTAACAGATAGGATTTATATAACAAATATGTTATCACCCATTTTATAATGCTGGCTATTGGTAGCTCTTTTCACATACATACACTTTGTTCACTGAGCTTACAATCTAATGAAAAAGTCACCGACATATAAAGTGAGAAGATATTTACATTGCTCAGGAAATGAGTTAAAACTAAGATTAAATTCCACAACTTGAAAAAAAATCTGATTACCCTGTATAACTGCAAGGCCTTCTATGTGTGTATGCCTGCGTTTTGTATTAGAAAGCCTAATCCTCAAGAATCTCATATTGTTGGACACTGGATCAGAACTTGAGATTTCTCCATTCAGTTTGGTAATTTTCATTTCTTTTTCTGTCATTGTAGTGTCTATAGAACCCTTCACTGTGCTCTAGATATAAGGAAAGGATCCTTTTTTGTGAACCTATGCTTCTTTTGAATAGTTTTTGTGTTCTCAAGAGGAGAGACTTGGGTGCTCTTTGAAAATTGTGACTGCTAACTCATTCATATTAAATGTGTTCTTTGGAGCTCTAAATAGAGCGTTGTTAAAGAATAACTATCTACATATTTTTTCCTCTTTGCAAACTCACCATGTTATTCTTACTGTTTGCCATTTATGTTAGCTGTACTAAAAAGATAGGTAAGTAGTTTCCTCAAAAAGCAATGTTCAAATATACTCCAAAAACTTTTCTAAGATAAAAGGTATGAAAGTACACAGGGAAAACAGCAGTGGGCACCAAAACTGATCAGCAGAGTTTAACTTTATCGTGGGAGTATTTTAGAAAAGAGATTAGAAGCACAACTCTCTTCTGTAGCTTGATCTATACCAAGAAATGCCAAAGAGTAAAAAGAAATAGTTGGATATATATTCGCTATGTTCTTCCCTTTAAATGACCATGCACAATCGACATCACCTCATAACCCCCAACTTTTGACCAAATCAGGGCTACCACTTGATAATGTCTTTTAGTTTGTTGTACCCTCTGGGGCCCAACACTTCCCTTGGGAAGCCTCTTCTGCCATCACATAGAGAAGTCTAAGCTATGAATTTTACCTGTATAGTGAAGCAATACCTGTGAGTGTCATTTATAGTCAAAAGGTAGAATAGGGAAGTAGGAAGTGGGATTGTATTAAAAAAAATACAAAAAAAAAAGACAGGAAGGAGAAGAGATATTTAGATATACATATACAATGCACTTAGAGTAGATTAGGTTTGTCTACCACTAGTTCAATAGTTTTTTTACCTCTTGAAGTTTTGAGTAATATTTTAGGCAAAATTCTACCATTTTTATATTAGTTGTAAGATTTAGAGCTTTAGAGGTCATCTAGTTCAGAGTTTCTCACCCCTGAAGTCCGTGAAGTTGTTTTACATACACACACACACACACACACACACACATATACATGTGTGATTTATATTACCTATTATAAATATATAAATATTCTGTATGACAAATATATTATGGATATATTTCAACATAATTCAATTCCTCTGTAAGCCTATGTTTTATTTTTTGTGTTTCAGAAAAGCTTCACTGGCGTCACTGTATTGTCCACAGGGTACATGACACAACAAAAATGTTCAGAATCCCTGATGTAGTTAGTCTACCTTCCATTTTTGCAAATGAAGAAATTGAGGCCCAGAAACTTAATTGGTTACCCCAAGTACCAGTGTCCTTTTTATTAAATATTGCATTTTCTGAAAATTTTATATATTCTGCCCTTCTTTAGCATGAAGCTAATTTCTCTAAATTTGTGTTTCATCTCTTTTTCTCTTACATTTTATCTTACATTTATTGCTTTATCAATGTCAAATCTTTTTTAACCTTAACAGAAACTATATTTTGTGTCCCTGATACTCTCCCTATTACTATTTTTCTCTAGTAGTAGTTTTATGTTTCAGCAAGAATGAAAGCATTCAATAAAAATCAATTGCTGGTGGTATGGAGAGTTTACCATAATGCATATTGGAAGCTTCTTTGAAACTCTCTGTTGAATGGAAGGTGCCATGACCTGTGTTTTATGGCCTTCTAATGTTAGACTGTAATCTCATTTAGCATTTTCTCAAAGTGAAAACAGTGCATTAGAGTAACATAACAGGCATTCCAGATCAATACTAAAGCAGAGCCTTTCCCTTACGCACTAAGGCAGGCAGATGTCCAGCATGTACTCCAGCCACTAGGGGACATTTATGTTAGTTTCCACCCTTTGTGCCTCACTCCATCCTTACTTCCAGTCATCAATACCTGATGGAAGTATCCAAAGAGACTAGTGTATGTGTAAATACTTAGAATGTAAGTGATCAACAAGCAGGAAATCCAGAGACCTGAAAGAGAAACATAATTGATTTGTGGATAATAAAAATGCATTTTGACACATATGATATTAGAACTAACACATGAGTTCTAATGGTACAAGTCAGTAAATACTTGCTTCTTGGCTAAAAATACCTTTATTCGAAGACCTTTTTTGTTATTAAGTGAATTATGGTGATTATGTGAATGGTATATATCTCCTCTGTGATATCTAGTTATATGGCAGCATCTCCATGTGATGATAGAGGGGATAAATAGCACATTTTCCAGCATTCTTTATTTCATTTTTTCCCTTTAATCTAATTTATAGACTGGTGAGATTACCAGGTTACATCAATGAGTAAAAATGCACTGGTTTTCTTGTTGTAAGTTCTCAGAGCAATTAGTTACATATTTGCAACACAGTTACACTGTTGTTTATCATAATTTATTTACTATACTGGAGGATGTTCGACTTGGGGGTCAGAATACCTTAAGTTTGAGCCTGAGTTCTGATACTAACAGTTTAATTATTGGGAAGCCAAGGGATCTCAGAATTCAGAGTCTAACACAGAAGAATCCCCTCTACAGTACTATGGTGAGTGGTTATCTTGGCCAGCTTTGGCTTAAAGTTCTGCCCCAAAGGCAAACCCACTTTGTCTTAAGGTTTTCCATTCTATTTTTAGAAAATTTTAATAAATAGGGTGGTCTTTTTCTTCCTTTGATGAGTTTAAATTTACCTCAGAGCACCTGTCCTCTCAGTTTTTAGAGTAAGTCTAATGTTTTTTCCACCTTAAAGCCCTTTGAATATATGAAGAGTGCTTTCATGCCTGCCTTCCTCCTACTGCACTCTCAGTTCTCTTTTGCAGAATAAACATCCCCAGTCCCTTCAGCTATGAAAGAGAGAGAGAAAATGGGGAGAGGTATGAAGAAAGGAGAGACTTAAATGCTTGCTAACTGCTGGGGAGTCAAATACAAACAAGCAAAACTGTCCACAAGGAACTTAAGTTCTCCTCAGAGAAAATACACGTAAAGGAACACGGGGAAAGGGGTGGCAACCCAAGAGTGGTCGTGGTGAGGAGACTGAAGGAAGTTTGTGTGAGGATCTGGACCATAGAAAGAGAAGGCAAAAAGGCCCATCTATCAGAGTTGAGGAGCCAGACATAGAGTCCAAGTATCCAAAATGAAGCAGTATTCCAGATGCAGAGTGTAAGCAGATACTGTAGTACTATCGCCATTCTGGACACCATGCATCTCTAGATGTAGCTTAAAATCACCTTTGTGGTTTTGGTGGCCCTGTTACATTGGTGATGCGCATATTGAGATTGTTTGTAATCCATTAAAGATCTTGGGTCCTTTTCACACAAATGGTTGCCTAACCAGACCTCTCCTATCCTGTGCTTATGAAATTAAGTCTATTGAGCCCCAGGAATTGATATTAAACTCAAATTAAAAAGTTATAATAAATTTCATCATTAATCTGTCATTCCAGAGTGTTGAAGTTATTTTGGTATCTGATTATCTTGTTTAACAGGCTCATAAACCCTCCTGTTGTTGCAAGTTTGACAAGAAACTTGTTCTATGTGTTTATCCAAATCATTGATGAAACGTTTAGTGGCAAAGGGCTATTATAGGGATCACACATGAGACACCTCTCTCAAGTTGACATTGAATTACTGACCCATCTTTATATCTGGTCTTTCTAGCTGTTCAAAATTCACCCAGTTGTATTATTGTCTAGCCACCACCTTTCCATCTTGTCTGTAAATATAACATGAGAAATTCTACAAAATGCTTTTTGTTAAACTCTGAAGTATACTTGGGTTATTTCAATTTGCCTTTGCAAATGCTCAAAACCCATATTTTAATAATATGTTTTAGAATTTTTTAGGAATAGAAGTCAATCTCATTCACTCCCAGTTCACAGAATGTGACCTTTATGCCTTTTTTGAAAATCAGGACGTTTACCCTTCGCTAGTCCTGTATCGCATTCCTCTTCTCCAAGATCTTTTGAACATAGCAAAAAACAGCTTGAGCGGCTATTTTTTTAAGTTCTCTAAGTGTGCCATGAGATGTAGTTTATTTGGTTTTGGTGACTAGCATGCATTGAGAAGTAGGTGCACTGTTCCTCTCTTCAGTTTGTCTTCAGTTTAAATTTTGTTCTGTCCCTCCCAATCCAAAGATCACTTTCCTAAGAAGACAAAGAGTAGCAAAATAGGAGTTTAGTCATTCAGCATTCTTAACATCAGCCGTTGTCACTACCTTCCCTTCTCCAAGCAGCAATTTTATTTCCTCCACTGGGCCTCTTTTTGCTCCAGAGTACCTTTCTGAAAGTTCTTTTTGCGGTCCTTAGCATAGTGCAAGCTTTAGTATTATTGATACTATTTTTACCTGACTCTTTTATATTTATGAAGTTACCTCACCTTACTTCTATCCTCCATGCATGCCTTTAAGGAAAAATCTAAGTTGACCACTTAGATTTCTGTGGAGCTACAATGTTATCTTTACATAGCTCTTCTCTTTCCTTCTCCATCAGAATAATTTCTATTTATGTCATTAGAATTTCATTCTTAAGGATTCCTGTCCCTTTTGACTGACTTCCTCTGCAGAATATTATGCTATTAGCTCCTTCCTACCTGTCATTTTGTGTATCTTCAGTTGCCTTGTCTGCTTAAAAAAAAAGGCAGAAGCAGGAGGAAGATGCCTCAACGGGCAATAGTAATACTTTTGTACTGCCTACCTCACAGGATTGTTGTGAAGAAAGCACTCCAAAAAATGAAAAATATTTCATATAATTATTGATTATTAATGGATAGGCGGTAAGCATGATCCTGTTCTATAGTGCTGCACTTTAAAGCATAACTGACTTCTTTTAAATGTCGATTTTCTTGATAGGGGATTAGTGAAATCCATATCCAAAAGAAGTCACAGGTATTTGAACTTTGAAATCTCAAAGAAGATAAACTCCATGAATGAGATTTAAATTCATGTTTAAGTAATTGCCAAAGCTGAATGATAGGATTATTGGTAATGTTGCTTCAAATTTTGGAAGCTTCCCCCAGTTCTAGCTACATATCTGATATCTACAGAAAGTGGCTTGGAATGCATTCCTTAAGGAAACAATAGTATGGTTTGCGTTTCACTTTTCTTTTCTAGGAAAAATGTAATAGCATAGTGCATTGGATAAAAGTAATTGGGGATACAAATTAGTGCCTAAGGATTTTCTTGTTGATGAGAAATTTTTTTCTCTTCATGTTCTCTAGGGGGTTTTTTGAACCCATTAAGTTGGAAATAATGCTATTTGGAAATTATGTTTGGAGAAACCAATTTTAGATTCCAGAAGAATAACATTTTTTTAAAAATATAAGCTTTCTATATATAGAACAAAAGCCAATTTGAAAATAATATAAATGCATACATTATGTGGCAGCATAATATAATGTGTGTATGTGTGTGTCTGTGTGCAAGGTAATTCAGTTCAACAGGCATCTTGTTTACTGTATCGTACTGTACTATACTATACTGTACTATACTACACACCTTATCATGCTATACCATACCAGACACAGCTGTATTAAATGCTGGGTATAGATAATCCCCATAGCCTTGTTCCATCACTTCACTCAGGAAATGTGACTTCAGTTTATACAGCATATTTTAATTTACTAGGCAGTTTTTCTGTTTATGTATATATGTTCCCTTTACATACTAGGTATAAATTATTAGGAAGGGAAAACCCTCTTGTGTGTTATAATGCAATTTATATACTCAAGACTAAAAAGCATTACATTTGTCAAAGATAATTTGTGTTATCTGGTTTTAGTTTGGCATTTTTCCCATTTCTGTGATCACAGAAGTTAATATGAGTCTGTAATATCCAAAGTAGCTAATAAGTAGTAGAGTAATTAACCCACTTTACTTACCAGTATAAGTTTAAATTCATGAGATCAAAGATCTAAAGTTAGAAGGGACCTCAGAGGACTCTGAATTCAGCCTCTTCATTTTTCAGATGAAGAAACTAAAACCCATTAAATGACTTACTTAAGGTTGGACAGGTAGTAAGTAGCATTGTCTTAGATGGTGTCAGTAGGATTTATTTAGTGGAAATTATCTAACTTATTTCCACTTTGATCTATGGAGAAACATCATCAATTTGAATAGCCATTTTTCTCTGAAGATAGAATTGTGTCTTTCTAACTTTAAAACATTCACTCACTTCAGTTCAGTTTTTTTAATTTTTGTCTCCCAATTTATGATCAATTCATTAGTCTCTGATTTCTTTTTCAGGCGTTATGAGACTCATCCAATCTGTGCTGATCTGCAAGCTAAAATTCTCCAATGTTACCGGGAAAACCCTCAGCAAACACTCAGCTGCTCTACCCTGGCCAACCAATACCAGCACTGTGTTAATCATGCCAAACAGGTGAGTGTACAGGTCTGGTCAACTTGGTCATCACAAAAATTAGGATGGAAAATGTATTTTAGATTATCATAAAGTTTCATCCACATATTAGTAAGAGTTGTACACTCTATGTTTAGACCACTCTGCTTTTCATATAAAGGGTTTCAGGCTAAAGTTTGATTTTTTTTTTTGACATGCTTGTGTGCTTTGTGGCTCTCATTCCCTTTTTAATGAATTATGGTAGCAATATGTCCTTAGCATGTTCATGCAGTGCTTTGCATGCAGTATGCACTTAACAAATGTTTGTGGAATGAATAGACAAGGATGTGCTCTTGGGACATCATCCAGGACTCACGGGTGTTGTCTGTTGCTACCTGGCAGTCGGAAGAAGAGTCTCATGAAGCTGTTTATGTAGAGGTCACTACAGAAGTGTAGGATCTAGATATGTCATATGAAGAGGACTTACACAATCTTAAATGCATCCTATAAGCAATATTCTCTCATTAAACCTTCATATAGTGGTCAAGTGATATTCATTACATGTTTTCTCCAATTAGGGGCTTTAGAGAAGTTAATAATAAGCCACCTTAATGGACCCTGTAATTGCCTATCATGTTACTGATTTAGTTGGATTTAGATTACACTCAGCTGTTGAAATTATAGGAAATCTCATTGTCTATCAAGTAAAAAATTCGTGATGACTGACCTTCTAATCCAAACATCTTTAGCATTTGAGCTACACAGCATGTCTTTTGCCAGGGTTTTAATAATACCACTTAGTGTAAATTTCTAACACTTTCTTTATATTTGATAGGAGGAGCTGGCGGTTATGATTGAGTAGTTGAGTAGTAGTAGGGAAAAAAATATCAGGATTTTTTAGAATGACTGTGTGATGCTTTTAAAGGTCTCACTTAATTCCCATTTCTGTCTCTTATTTATAGTAGTACTTGTATTACCTTTAGCAATATATGAGGGATTCTTATGTTAAAAGGTCTTTAGTGGAAACAGATTCTGATAAGCTTTTAATAAAATCAACTTTTCATAGTAATATAAAATCAAGTACTTGAGACCTGTGATTGGAGTAATGAAGCCTTTCTAACATGTTATTAGAGCCATAAAGTGGACAAGGTATTTGTTGAAAAAAAGTAGCTATGGAAAATTGTGTTCCAGTTCCAATATATAAACTATATGTGCTTGTGTCCACTGAGTATAATTTTTAACATGGATGAAGTGGTAACTGGAAGGAAAATGTTAATGTTGGCTCAGTCCATCCTCCTTTAATTTTGTGGTTTTTAGAATTACTTTGGAACTTTTTAATTCCTTTATCCAGTCGTAATCTTCCATTATTCCATCTCTCCTAAGACCTTATCATTCCTAAAACTGTTCTTCATGTTCCCCATGATCTCCAGCCTCTCCACCCCTCGCTAGTTTCCCAGGCTGTCTGCCATGCTCTAGTACAATCTCTTCTTTCAGTCTCAAGGCCTTGGTGAATCACTTCAGCTCTCCCTATCCCCTGCTCTCAAATCTCTTGCTCCTTTGTCCAGTCACTGCTCATGCCTTACTAAATCCCAACCCTGGAACTTCCCCATCCACCTCCTTCATTCCTACTTACTTTACTACTAGAGGGAGCTGGAAAAAGTCACAGAACCTTAATGACTGGGTTCCTAACAGATTTAAGTTGTCTAATCTCATCTGAGTCCTCAGTGCAACAAGGCACTCCTCCTACTCCTTCCAAATGGATTCTCTATCCCTCTTGCTAAGAAACAGCATCTGTTTCTTAGCCTTAGCCTCAGTCCTTCCATAGTACCCCCTTCCCCACCTTTAGCATCTTCACTTCTCCTCTTAGTCTCTTCCAAAACTCTGAAGTTTGACTTCCAGCCTCCTCAGATAACCAATAGTGTTCTCTGCAGTTATCAGTACTCTCTTAATTGTCAGATTAATGGTTTTTTTGACTTATCTACAACATCTGACATTATTGACCACCTACTCTTCTGGGCTGCTGTCTTCTCTAGGTTTTCATGATAATCCTCTCCCTTGGTTCTCCTATTTGTCTGACCACTTGTTTCTAGTCTCTGTCACTGGATCTTCATCTGTGTCAAGTACCCTCTGTGGGTACTCCCAGGCCACTCTTGCAGGCCCTCCAGGCCCCCTTGTCTTTTGTCTTTATACTCTCTCATTGGTGTTATCAGTTTCGATAGGTTCAGTTATTGTCTTTATACATATGACTCCCAGAACTACATAGGAAAGAAAGAAAAGGAGGGAGTCTTGAATATATCATATAAGCCATATTCTCTCATGAAACCTTCTATAGCAGTAAAGTGATACTAGCACATTTGTTTTCTCCAATTTAGGTTCTTTTTAAAATTTCTTCCAAAAGGAAGGAAAGGAGATTTATTAGGTGATTATTCAGAGCAAAGCACTGTGCAAAGTTCTGAGCATAAAAATGGGGGCGGGGAGAAGAAAAACAAGAACAAAATAAGCTCCACTCTAAGGGAACCTACTTTCTAACAGAGGGAGACAGCACATTGAAGAGGTTTTAGCTACAAATTGATGGAAAAGTCCAATGGTCCTTAGGGTACAGAGGCAAAGCAGATGGTGCTACATCTTCTTTAATGTTATTTCCACTCCTAAAACCATATTCATTTCTGAAGTTCAGTCATTTGTAACTGCCAAGACTTTTCTTGGATCTTCAGTGTCTGCTTAGAGAGAAGAGGCAGCTCCTGCCAAAATGGTTGTCAGGTAGAACATCTACAGGGGTTGACTGTCTGGATGATGGCTTCAGGGGCTGAGCTGGAATTAGGGCTGGTGGTCTGGAGCCGTTGTTATTCCCTGGAGGATCTCAAATGACCTAGAAGAGCATCTCAAAATCAACATGAACAAAACAGAACTCATCTTTTCCCCAAAACCTTTCCCTCAACATGACCATTCTTCCATCTTCTTTGATTCCTCACTCACTCACCCCACAGAGCTTGTTTTTATCTCCACCTCATTTCACTTGTACATCCCCTTCTCTCCACTTCCATAGCTGCCTTCCTAGCTCAGGCCTCCATTTTATCTCTTGATCAGACAATTGTAATAATTCTTATTGGTCTCCCCTCTCCAATCTGTCCTCTAGTCAACTGCCAAAAGTATTCTTCCTAAGGTACAAAGGCCTGGCCATGCCATTCATCTGCTCACTACATTCCAGTGACTCCATCTTATCTTGAGCAGCGCTGGAAATCAAGGGGATGCCCATCAATTGGAGAATGACTGAATAAATTATGGTATCTGAATGTAATGGAATACTATTGTGCTATGAGAAATGACGAACAGGAAGGCTTCAGAGAGTCCTGGAAAAACTTGTATGAACTAATGCTGAGTGAAAGGAGCAGAACCCGGAGAACTTTGTGCACAGCAACAACCACAGTGTGTGAGAGTTTTTTCTGGTAGCCTTGAAATTCATTGCAATGTAAGGACTTAAAAAAATTCACACTGATTGTCTAAAGCAAAATGCCTTCCACATCCAGAGAAAAAGAACTGTGGAATTCAATCGCAGAATGTAACTGATCATTTTTTGTGTTGTGCGTATACCTTTTGGTTTGTTATATGATTTCGCCCATTCATTTTAATTCTTCTATGCAGCGTGACTATAGTGAAAATGTATTTAATAGTAATGTATGTGTAGAACCTATATAAAATTGTATGTCATCTCAGGGAGGGGAAAGAAATCCAAGTTATATGGTAGTGATTGTAGAACACTGAAAATAAATAAAATTAATTTAAAAAAAATGAGCTCAGATGCCACATTTTCTGTAGGAGGTCTTTCTAATTCCCTTAACTGCTAATGCTTTCTCTTCTGACTTTACCTTCTGTATCTACATAGCCTTATCATATCCATGCATACATACATACATACACATTCACACATATCCCTATTTATGCACATCTTTTCTCTCCTATTAAAATATAAATTTTTTGAGAATGTGGACTGTTACCTTTTTCCCTTTGCATTTGTTTCCCCAGCACCTAGCACCGTACCTGACACAATAAGTATTTAGCATAATTGATCGTGAATTAATTGGTATTTGTAATACCTAGTTTCCAGTGTCTTTCACTTTGTCCTTTTACTTTTATTTCATAGTGCTTTTTGGTGGAGTGTTTTTTGTTGTTGCTTCTATATTTGCTTTGGGTTGTTCTGAACTAGCTGTTCTCTCCTTTCAGATGACAAACACTCTTCATTTGTAGGACAGGACTTGTAAAATGGAGTCTGTGGCTATGGAATTAAACAGAGCTGCCTGTCCATGTTGAGGTCACACATAATCATAGCTTTATTTACACCATACTCAGACTAAGTATGACAGCCAAAGACATATATAGTTACCATCAGTGGCAATGAAAGGGACTATGGCTCTCTGGACCTCTCTTGTAAAGTATATTTTTTATTACTTTCTGTTAGTATTTTTGAATGCCTTCTATTGCTTGCTTGAGATATACATTAGGTGGAATACACTCTTACTGTATGTTACTCAAAGAGATACTTACTGCCCATAAAGATGTCGTTTTGGATGATCACCATTGAAATGGACAGGTGCCTGTGGTAGAGGACAAAGGTGTAATAACCAGGTACAGACTCAGAACTGGCCATTTGTGTTCAAGTAGGTACAGACTCAGAACTGGCCATTTGTGATCAAACACTGACCACTTGTGACACATAGAATTTGATTTTAAATGAAAAGGAGCACTTAGTGAATGGTTGTCTTGAAAGTAGCAGAGGTCTTTTTCTTATCCACTAATCTAAACTTTTGTGGAAAGGAACTGAAGTAAGAAGATGGGAAAAAATGGTTAAAACAGAATGAAAAGAAAGAGAATTGAAGACCAAGTTAAACAGTGATGAGAGGTGAGGGTGATTGGGGAAATGAGTATTAAGAGAGAGGGAGAACTTTATCAGAGATGACAGACCAGTAAGGCACCAGTTTATGGCTGTGCTAAAATGACTAGTGTGATGGAAGAGATGCTTCATTAATAGTTGCTCTTTTCAGAAGAGAATTAATTACCTAGTATTTTCAGTTTTCTCTTTTGTAAAGAGACAGTCATTCCTGGAAGTTAGACTTCAACCTTGTGACCTCAACCCTTTGGCCCTTCTTGTTAGAAAAGGATTTCGTATTATACCAGTCACTCTTGTTCCCTGAGGCAGTTCCTCGTGGGGCACACTGTCCATCTTACATTTCCTGTGGAAACATGGACAATACTCAACAGTGAAACAACAACCAAACATGAAAACAGGCCATTAGGTTGTCTTGTCCATTTCTCTACCATTGTAAGAGCATTCCCCATAGGATAATCTCAAATGGTCAATCCATTCCTTGGATTTATCAGTCATGCAATGACTTGCATGATTGGGCTTTCACTAGTTCCCTTGAGGCACTATCCAGTTGTCTAATAGATTTTACTGATTGGAAAATTTCTGGATATTCCTCAGCCTTAGTTTTCTTCTATTCTCTTTCATCCACTTATTCACATTTGTCCTTTCTGAACCTTTCTTAAACCATTACCCATGGGTTGTCATGGAGAATTTAGATGATTCTTTCCAATGTGTTAATTTTGTGTGATCATCATAAGAGTGAAAGGATTTTAAAAGACAATTATTATCTCTAGGACTGAAAACTACAGGCTAACTAAAAGTGATACATCCTTAAAAGTGAATGCGGACATTTATATGCACCGGAACATATTAGCCACATTTACTCTGTAGCTATCAGCTTCATAGCTTTCTTAGAGCTACCAGAATCAACCTTTTTTCTTTTTGCCATTGACACATATTACCGTACTCCCATTCTATCTTACATACACACACACACACACGCACACAACCCTCCGTTTTTCTTATTCCTTTAGTTGTCATAGAATTGAGAAACAATTGTAGAGATCCTCTAATTCAGCTGCCTCCTTTTATAGACGTGAAAAGTGAGTCCCAGAGAGGATAAATCATTTGCCCAATATCACACTGGTGGTAGCCAGTGTTTTTCCCTTTTGTAGAGTGCAGTCTTGAGACCTTGAACTAGAAAGAGTTGAAAGAGTATGAACCCAAGTTCATGCTGCCTTCTGTAACTTGAAACATGCCCACTTTCCCACTATTTACCTCTTAATCACACACAGAAAAAGGTTATTTGTTGAGATGATTGTAGATATTCTGTCCAGAGGGGTTAACTGGGCATTTTTTTACCTAGTTGTCGGAGTGAGACACAGCACAGAGGACAGTCCAGGTATAGATATAGTTGAGCCAAGAGAGGGGACCCTGGGGAAAGAGCACCACAATGCTGAGATCCTCATGGTGGTGTCATAGACCAGCAGAGCTTTCAAGATCAGCTTCCAGAGTAGCAGTAACTGTGGGTCTGAAGTATATCTTTCTTTCCCTGTTCGCTTTGTGCTACTAACAGCTCTGGTTGTGACCTGTTTTCATCACTTGCTACCGGCTAGAAGACTTAAAAAAAAAAAGCCAAGTAGACTCCTGGAGCATGTCATGTGTATTGGACTGCAGTCTTTATATTTTAAGGTGGTTTTTCTCTCTGTGACTATAGGCAGGAGAATTGTGCACATCCAGTAGTCTTTTCTATGCCCTTATTTGTACTTTCATGTTCTTTGGTTTGAGGCAGTAGTCCAGTTGTAGAATCTTTTGTTTTTGTGACTGGCTTCATTTTACTGCTAAGTCATGTTCATGCTCAGAAGAAGCATCCCATTGTTTTATGCCAGCTAAATCTACCTGGCATAGTTGTTGTTCCTGTTTCTTAAAGATCATAGGCCCTGATTTTACGTTTTACTGACAATCCTGTGTGAGTCTGTTCTGTAGAATGAAAGTGAGGCCAGTTTGGGGAAGAAAGTAGCTTTCCCAGGTCTCCTGCAGGAAGTAATAGGGATAGGGACTGAACCTGTGATTTCATTTGTAGAGAAAACTCCCTCTACCAATGCAAGTTGTCATCTTCTCTGCAACTTATAGAATTCAGGAGTTGCTTAGAACACTAAGAGGTTAAGTGCCTTGCCCAAGATCATACAGCTAGAGTTGCTCTGAGCTGGGACTTGAGCTTAGATCTCTTCTTGGTTCTATGACCAGGTATTTTTCTACTGCATTATACTTTTCATCTTTGTTTCCCGTGCTCAAAGAGATGAAAAAACACTGATCTCTCTGCCCCATGTTAACTAGTTAAAAAAGGTAGTAAATCTATGGTAATCTAATACACTTCCACAACAAAATACAGGTTGCCAACCAGCTCTTCTTGGAGATACAGGCCTGTGGATTACTTATGGCAAGATTGTTCAAATTCCGTTATCATGCTACAGCCATAGATATCAGTGGATCCCAAAATGGATGGGAAGTCAGGAGAAAAGATCACACAAGTATAGGATGCTAAATCAGAATGGCATGTTCAATCATTAGGCAGTGTGTCAAGCCAGCTGACATGAGGGAGCGGCAGTAATAACCTTGAAACAGGTATTCCCTGTTCTGGGTAGGAAGCCCTTTAAAGGCTTCCTGCTGGGACTGAAACCTTCTAAGATTTGGCCAGTTTAGGACCTGCAGGTAAGAGCAGGTGAGCCACTTTAGGGAGAGAGTAAATAAGTAACTTGAACTGATATAAAGAATGACAGGTCAGAAATAAGGACAGAACTTGACATCTTTAAAGCTTCTTCCTAAGTATATCCCTCATTTCTCTCCTTTCTAAAGTATAAATGAAACCTCCAGGATATGGTTAGCCTCTGAAATAAAAGACACTGAGATCAGAGTACATGGAGGAATTTGCCTGAGGCAGAGTTTCTTCCAAGTTTCTTAGGGCCCTGTATTTCATCTTCACTGTAACTTGAATCCTTGAAAGACCAGAACTTCACTGCTCCCTCTCTTGAGTGCTAATATAGTCAACATAACTACTGGTAACTCTGCTTTTAGAATTCAGGCTTCCTGAAAAACACTTCATCAGATTAAGTTTTAGAGTTAGAGGGGAATTTCCAGCTGCATGGAGAAGGCAGGCCCCTTCATTTAATGGATGGGAGACATAACCGAAGAGGTGGAGTAAGTTTCCCAAGGTCACAAAGTTTGTTAGTAGCAGAGGCAACACTAGAACATGTCTCCTAATTCTCTGACTGATACTCTACTTTGTCATTTATGTGAGTTACGTCAGACATCTATCTACAACCTTTCAGATGACAAATCTTCATTTTTTCATTCTCTCCTGAGGGGAGAGGAAGACAAGATTATTGTAACTGCTCAAAGGTCATGGGATCTTTGAATTTTGAGCTGGAAAGTACACTAAAGGTCATTTAGTTCTCCCTGTTTAGAAGGTGACTAAGACCCCATAAGTCATGGTGACTGATCTTAGACTTGAAACCACAGCCTTTGACCACAACTCCAGGGTTCTTTCAGGTCTACCACAGCCAGCCACCCCTGTCAGCCGCATGTAGGTCCTTAGGATAAGCTATTTAGTAGCAATCCAACGGGATCTAACCTGATTCACAACTTCTCCATATAAAATGCCAATGCCTCTCCCAAGTATCAAGCTAACATGGTAGCTTGATACTCAGGAGGTTGATTCATGGATTCCTTATTGCCTAGTTCTGATGAGCCTCAACAATGGTCACTGTGCTATCTTTTCCCCTGCAGACTCATGCTCCCCTGAGACCCGACTCAAAGCCTTTCAACAAGGTAGAAGTCACCAAAGCTACCTTTGTTTGCATAGAGCCTTTGAGGTTTGAATCTACATTGATGGAAAGAATACTAACATTGATGAGATCATAAATCCTTTGAAATATTAATATTTACCTTAATAGTACAGGATTCATTCACAGCCAGCTGCCAACAAATACAGAATACACTGAGGGTTAGAGGAAAGGAGTTACTAGTGGAGGGGGACAAGAGATGTGTAAGTACACCATACATAAACTTGGACAGGAGTCAATACATGCCTAGATTGCAGAGCCATAATATGTGCCTTCACATTGTATGTTAATTCATTATTGAGCAGGTTAACTTTTTCAAGCGTTTTTTAAAATTATATTTATAATAAAGCTTCTTTATCATCATCCAATAGAATTTGTTAATTGCTTGTCTGTACTTATACTCAGTGATTGTCTGTCTTTAACTTTTAAAATCAGATCAGATTCAAAATTTTGAATTTGACTACCCTCCATCCCCAGGAAACTTTTTCAGAAACCATCTCCTGAGAACACTTGTCTTGTAACTTTTCTCTCCACTGCTAACTGATTGAGTAGAGAAAGTATTGCCATTGCAGTACATTTTTGTTCTACATAATGAATATTGCTACCCACAGGCTCATCCTTCAGAAGTCACAAGTGTGAAATGTTATAGTGCTTTACTTATTATCGTGGCAAACTGTAAGAAGTGAATGTAGAGACTGGGGGTGTTAAATGTCCTTTGAGACTTACAACATTAGCTAGAATCATAAAATTGGAGCACAGCATCGTGGCATGAAAAGAATTAACTAATTTTTCCCCCCAAAGCAAGAAGAACAAAGAACAGTAGTTGCTGGGGGGAGTAGGACTGATGTTGAAAACAAAATAAGTCAAGTAATCAGATGTTCAGGTAGTAAGAAGCAGTATTTTGTGCCCAAACCAAGCCCTCGTGCTTTTCATAAATTGAATTTATTGATTACTTTTTCTTCCTATCTCCCTTATAAGCTTCTCATTCTGTCTTCTATACTCTTTCTATTTCTTACTGTGGCTCTTTTTTTTTCTCCCCTTCTAGTAAAACACAGTCTGTAGAGACTAAGAACTTTGATGGAGGCAGGATGGAAGGGTCAGTTCTGTTAGGTCTTTGGGCTAATAAATACATGTCAAGTTCATTAGAGGAAAGTTAGTAGCATGACCAAAAAACAAATAACACTCCCTCCCTTCCCCACCCAATAAAAAGAAACAACTTTACTTTCCCCTTAATGGTGATTTTGCAGCACAAAGTTGCTATAATTTCTTTTAAATAGATTGAGACCGCCAGGCAACTGACAGTGCAGTGATTTAACCCAGCTGAGAAAGCTGTAATTCAAAAATCAGTAGAATAGATTATTATATAGCAAAAATATTTGAGAGAAATTGTTCAGATCATTTTAATAAAGGGAAATGACACACAATTTTCCATCTCCAGGGGCATTGTTCTTGTCTTACAATCAGAGCTGCCAGTCTTTCCACAGAAGGAGGAAGAGAGGGAGGAGTCAGATAGGAGGGTGAGAAGGAATGGGGAAGGGGTAGGAAGACCAAACTCCTGTTTCTGGTTTTGGGTGATTCCTCTGGCTTTTTGGAAAGGGAGTTTCTGGAGGCCAAAATGATGAGCACTTGCTAGAAATTTCTTTCCCCACATGACGATTAAGTGTTAGCAGTTCTCTAAATGAAGGAAGCAATTTTTTATAACTTGCAAAGCTTTTCACTCATTCTTTGGGGAATTTCCTATGTTAATTTATGCGGTGTTAAATTTATGCAGTGTTAAAATTCAGTCCAACAGCAGCTACTTACAGAAACTATACAGTGGTAGTATGAAGACTATTAAGGTAAGCTCATTGTGAAAATAGCCTTAGTCAGCCTTGAGAAATATTGAAAGCCTGAATTTTTGTGCCAGGGTTGCAGAGGGTTTTTTGTTGTGTGGTTTTAATATTAATATTACAAAACATTTTACAGAGTAATTTGTCTCCTTTAATTCAACCTGACATTTTATTGTCGGTGTCTTTGACAGTAAAGAAGACAGATTTGTCCTGCCTCTGCCACCTTTTGGTAGCAGATGAGCCCATTTTGAGAACCTATTGATAAACTAGCCCCAAAACTTTCCTGTCCTTTTTGTTTTTAAGGAGCAAAGTTTGATACATCTTAGCTGCTACTGTGTCTTGGGAGGTTAGAATTGTAATACATGCATTAGACTATTATGTGAATGGAGTTAAAGAGATTATTGAAACAGTCTTTCCCTGTCTTTGTTTTATAGTTTTCATACGTGTTCACCTATTGCATGTGTATGAGCGTAGCCTACTTAGTGAGTACTCTGCTCCTGGTTGTCAAACCATCCAGCCTTCCTCTGCTTTCCACGGGACTGTTCCTTGCACCTGGCAGGGGAAGCAGGGAGAAAACATACCTAGATTTGGCTGTGATTCATTAGGGCTCCAGGGGAAGATTGGGTGGTTGGAAACAACTTCAGCCTACTGCTTTATTTTGACTGCACTAAAGGCAGATTCTTTTGCAGAATTTAAAAGCAGTTACCATTGCTTCATAGCTGCAGCATGTTGCCCCTGACAAAGGGAAGGTATAAATTTGCATTCTTGACCTCAGGGGATGAAGGCCATAGTACTACAAATAACACATATACGTTGGGGCCTCATGGCAATGCTGTGTCAGGGTCCATGCCATGGGATTGTTTATAAGGAGGTAATTTCAGCTCCCTGGGAATGATATGTGGTTCTGCTTTGTGGTGGATTCACTTTTGTAGCCATTTATGAGGTTATTGTGTCTTTCAGTTTATATAAAGGGTACCTCCCAAGGGGATCAGAAGTCCTGTGCCCACGGGGCACGCCACCTGTGACGGCCTGACATCTCGAAGAGATGCCTATTCTAACGTTATTATGAAATTTCCCTTTTCCATGGGACATCCACAGTCTTTCAAATCTCTTCTTCCCATTTTGGATGCTTGCTTTTATATAACCCTTACCTTTTTGGTTTTCTGTAGCCAAAGAATCTGGAAAATGTATAATCATACAATCTTACCTTAATCTGTCCTCTATTGGTTTCCAAGTCATTACATGATTTAGGGGCACCTCTCTTCCTAGAAATGTTCTTTCAGTTGCCCCCACAAGATCTTCTTCATCTTCATGAGTGCTAGCCGCCAGCTTCCCTCAGGAGTCAGTTCTTGTCCAATTTTTTTTTGACACTTATTCATCTATTGCTTTTATATATTCCACAGTATTTAGTACTTAGTACATACTTGCTAGAAGAAGAGCCTTTGTGCTAAATGGTAGATGTACAAAGACAAACGCAAAACTGTCCCTGCCCTCAAGGAGCTTACATTCTACTGGAGAGATGCTACTACCCTCTTCCTGTGTGGTGTATTCTAGTCTTTATCTTCCTGATGGTCAAGATATTTCTTCTTATATCTGTTATTTCCATAACTAAATGGGGAAGTTACTTAAGGAGTTAGTCCTGGAATGGATATGCATCTTGGATGGAGCTCATTAAACCATTACTGAGCATCTTAGCACCCCTTCTCTTTCAATGGCAAGCTATAATTTTTGAGAGTGATTTGTACCACGTAACCCAGGGATCCTTGATCATCCTGCAGCCTTGAGTTTTAAGGATCAGGATTATATAATCAGATTTAGAACTGGGAGGGACATCTTTGCTCCAGAATGTTATGATGCTTGCCAGAACCAGAAGAGCCCCATGTCCTATCCCTTGTACGTTTGGAAGTGAGCATTAAGAAAGCTGCCCACATGGCTTGAAATTGTTGCTGTTACTTTTTTTTTCCTGATGTTAAAACTTTTCCTTTTGATTTCTCTGCAGAGCATGCTTGAAAAGGGAGGATAAAGCTGACTTCCAAAGCAAGCAAAAGCCTATCAACTTTAATTCCAGCAGTGGAGCATTTTTTCCCCCAACAATACAAAACCTATTTAAAGGGCAGACCACTAAGGAGAAGAATTGGGAGAGTCAATTCAACAGCAACAAACATCACAAGTCAATCAACAGACACTTGAAAAGCCAAGACCGATATCTTATTACATCAGAAATCTGACCTGTAAAAGCTCAAGGCTGAAATCGAATGTTTTGTGGGTGGGTCAGGAGAAGAGAGGTACAAGGTGAAAGGGAGGGCAGTGTCTGAAAGAGTGGGGAAGGAGGAAGAGCCCCATGAACCCCAGGGAACTAAATTGTCTGAGCTTCCTAGAATGCTGACTTTGTCTTTTTTCCTTTCTCCTTTGACATGAGAGAGATTTTTGTTTCTAATTTATTATGGATCATGTAACTAAGAAAAGGAAAACAATGTCTTTCTTTTGCTGGAATAATGTCTATGATTATAGGTGAAATATGGCCTTCTTATCAATGTAAAAGCATCTTTCGAAGTGTGTATATATGTGTGTGTCAGTATATATGTCTGTACATACACACACACACACACACAGACATATATATATATATATATCAGTTCCTTTACCATGAATACTGACAATCATGCCTCACTCGGTATCAATAATAAATATATTTTATGAACAAGATTGGCATTGCAGCCTGTGGCCTGGCATCTTCTTGTTCCCAGTTGGTGGTCGTACGGAGAGAATTACTGCACTGTTATTACTGTTTCCTTTACTGAAATCCTATTCTAATGCCTCATCACAGTGTGGCAGTCACTATGAGTTCTTGAAGGCTGTGCCAACAGAGAACTAGCTCTGGCAGGTCCTATCGAGGTGGAGAGCGCTTCAGGTGTGTCTGCCATCTGAGGTCTAGCCTGGCCAAGTTTGCAGAGGCTTATAGCCAGATGGTTACCTACCAGGTACTGCTTTTGTTTTTTTTAAAGCTACACTATCTCATGAAACCTTCTGCCTACTAAAGGAAATTATGGTCTGCAGCAGTCAAGATAATACTCACATTAATGAAGTCACTGATCTTTCAGAGTACTGAAGATATATTATTTGTTAATTTGCATTTTATGTGTTATCTTTCATCCATAATTAATGTATTTTACAAAGCCCTATTATGAACTTTTCATGTCCCTCCAGTAAAATTCAGAAAGATCCTAAATCATCAGTGAAATTCCTAATCCCCTTGGAAGAACGCCCTCTCCCCACCTCCAGAAGAAAAATGGACTTAACCTTTTGGGGCTCTTAGCAAACCTACATTCTTTGAAAATGATAGCAAATAACAGTTGGGGAATAAGGTGTCTCTAATCTTGTCATAACTACTTGGGTAGAATTCTGTTTTTATGATCCAGTTGTCCAGTTTTCAGTCAACCAACAAGTGGTTCTCAGTTCCAGAAAGGACCATGATATTATGCATTTGCTTTTTTATTTGGAGGAAGAAGATGACTTGTCTCTGGTTATGGGAAAAGTTCAAGCAGTCCATATAAATTAAACTTTCTGCGACTTATTCACTTTGATTTCCTAATTGACTCCATTTGAACTACATCCTACTGTACACTTGTGAACACACCTGCAGATCTGATTTGTATTCTGAGTGCTACTGGTGACTCTCCCACCGTAATTATCAAGATGCTTTGTGATTACAGTTTAATTGAAGGTTAAAAAAGTGGTGCTGAGGCAAGCTGTGTTCTTTTAAGTGTAAAGGAACCATTGGTAACTTGAGGAGCAGCAAATTTTGGCACCATCATAGTGGGATCCAGGTAACTGCCTGGGAGAAATAATAGGTACACAAAAGCAAAATGTTTACACGGTGACTTGCTGTAGTGTTTACAAATCAGCTAACTCACAAATTCTCTTCTATAGTGTTTTGTTTTGTAATTGAGAGCCAAGAACTTGGCACATCCCAGTCTAGCAGTCTTGTAGCTGGCAGAGAAATACAGCACTGGAGAAGCACACATTTAAAGCTGGTTAATTCTTTGAAAATGGAATAGTCATCTGTCAAAGCAGCACACTCTCACTGCCAGTTTATTAATTCCCCACACTGACGAACATGACGGGTGGCAGGAGAAAGGGATGGATCCCTCCTGCCAGCATTTTTATAGTATAGAGTGAGACAATGCATTGTTTTTACCTTTGTGAGGCCTTTCTCAGCTTTTGTTTCAGGGCTTCTTTTAGGTTCCTTTTGGGTCTTAGGAGAGCTGCTTATGAAGAATATAGTGGTTTATATGAGGATCAAGGGAATCATTTCATATACTTTCAAATCAGTTACTGTTTCTCTGGAGTGAGACAGAGGACAATAAACAACAATTTTGTCCATCAAGCCAAGAAGAATGAGTATCATCTCAAAACTGCAGGTATGAGCACACTGGACAAGTTAGGATAAAATTATGGAAGAGAAACTTGACTAGACTGAACCACTGGAATTCAATCTTCATCCATACGCTTTCAGCCTCCTTCCTAGATTTGGTGAAAGTCAAGTTATTCAACTCATTTTTAAACTTTGGCAAGAATTTCAAGTTCTTAAATGTATTTGCTGGACCCGGGGTCTGAAGTTCTCTAGTACCAAATCTCTGGTCTTGGTATCTCTTATTTTGATATGCAGATTGGAGAATAATTTCCCATTGAGGGGGGCTTCCATTGTTAAACTATTGAAAGTTTTGGGATTAAAGGTGTGAATAACTAATTTCACTTTCAAAGGGAAATGATAACTTGCCCATATTCCAAGCAAACTAAAGGATATGATAGCTAATGAGTTTCTATATTAGGCCCACTGGCTGGCTTATCTTAGAAATATACCTTTAGAAGGAATCCCTACTGAAGTACAAATACTGTCCAGAACCACCCAGTCTCTGCTTAAAGAATTTTAGAAAGGCCATTGTGTTTTCAATTTCTCTGAGTATTAGGGTGTTTTTTATTTGTGTACTGAACCAAAAATTTGTTTCCCTGTAATTTGCACCAAGTTAGCCAAAGTCTGTGCTCTAAATGTGAGCAAAGGACGTCTAATCTCACTTCTACAAAATAATTTTTCAGATATCTTAGGACAGCTATCCATAGCTTCCAGTTTTCCTTCTGTGAGGTAGACATACCTAGTTCCCTCAACCAATCCTCAAATGGCATGCCTCCAGTCTCATCATCCTTGTAAAAATGTGGCTCCCAACTGTGGACACAATGCTGCAAATGTAGAAGATAGGGTCTGACCAGACAAGAGTTCAGCAGGACTGTCACCTCTCTTCTCTGCTGCTTTGTTTTCATTAGTGCAATTTAACTAACTGTATTGTAACACAGGCTGAAATTAACAATTAAGTATTTGCTATATGCAAAACACTATGCTAGGAGTTAAGTGATGTTAATGGGGCCTGTGGTCTGGTACTGGATATGTTACATGTAATTATAATGCAGAGTTATGTATTATATGTACATCACAGAGTTATGTTAAGTCCAAAGAGGGTATATAATTCCTGATCATGGGAATCAGGAAAGGTTTCTGAGCTCAACTTCAAAACAAAGATTAGAACTTGTAGTTTATAGAAAAAACAGCCTAATTCTTTTTTCAGATGAACTGCTTTCTAGTTACAGCTTACCCTGTACATGACTTTACTTTCCCTATTAAATTCCATCTTGTTAGCTTTAGTTTATTATTTTCCAGCCTGCCTAGTTCTTTCTGGATTTTGATTCCATCATCCAATATGTTAGCCAGTTCAGCTTTCTGAGTCACACACTTGATAAATTTGGTCACACCATCAATAATAATCTTGAAGTGACTTTCCCAAAGCACAACCTGATCATATTACCTCCTTGCTCTTCCTTAATAAACTCGAATTTTCCGCAGTATTTTTAGGATCAAGTATAAGCTCTGCTTGACATGTAAAGTTCTTCAAATCCTAGCACTTCTCTCCTTGAACTCAATGATTGAGCTATACTGACCTACTCACTGTTTGGCACCCATGATGCTCATTTCATCTAGATGTTGTCTAGATTGGAAGGCATTCCTCAGTTCCTCAAAGATCACTAGCAGGGGCAGCTAGGTGGTGCAGTGAATAGAGCACTGGCCCTGGAGTCAGGAGGACCTGAGTTCCAATCCAGAAACTTACTGTGTGACTTGAGCAAGTCACTTAACCCCAATTGTTTTGCTTTCTCCTCCACCCTCCGCCAAAAAAAAAAAAAAAGGAAAAAAAGGGATCACTAGCAATTGAATAAAGAACTTCTGTCCATACCATAATATATAGTTTTCCAGGACAAATGACTTGGTTCCATTGAGAGTGCCTAAGTGCTTTCTTATCCTCTCACCAATTTTGTATTTGAGTTCCATTGTTGTGCATGATGTTCCATCATTTCCAGTCTCAAAGTTATTCTTGATAGAGAAAACAATAAAAATGGGAGTAGTACTGCCATTTTCCAGTTGTCTTCCCATGCACCCTAGGCAGTGGTCCTATCCCTTGATCTTCCTCTTTACCCTCATGTAGCTTTTTTAAAGGTCTTTTTTATTTTTATTTTATTCTGACATTTATTTGTCTGCCCATTTCTTTCTTCATTGGTATGACTGTCTCTTCCTTTTATGTTTGTCATTTTTCTATCTGTCTCTTTTCTGTCTCTTCCACCTAATTCAACACTTCAATTACCCTTTTAAAAAAAATTTGTAGATTTAGAGCTGGGAAATGCATTGGAGACTACATAATCCACTCTTTCTTCCCCTACTCTCATCCCCATTTTACAGATGATGAAAGAGACATCCAGAAATATTTAATTATTTGCCCAAGGTCACCCAGAGGCAAGATTTGAGCCCAGGTCTTGCCACTATACCATGGTGCCCCAATGTTCTTGTTAGTTACCTAAATTCCTAAGTCTGTTTTATTATTTCTTTATAATTTAAAAGAAGTTGATTATCTTATTAAACCTTTTTTCAGTTGATTTTTCCTCCCTCTGTGGGTAAATACATAAATATAATTATACAAAAACACACATATTTCTCACCATCCTACAAAATCCTGTGAAGATATGGATTTAGAGCACTAGCCTGATTGGTGTGCTTCAGTTGTGTTCTAAACCACTAGAAGATTATATATAAATATGTATGCATATATGTGTTATCAGTTTTCTTCACTTTTATACATCTGTATCACTCTCCTGCTGCATCGTCTTTTGAGGAAGAGGAAGAGGAAGGTTTGAGAGAAAACAGGACTTCTTTCTCCTACTATTCAAGTTTGACCTCCCATGTCTCACTACACTTTTTTCTTCCCTAATGTCCCCCCTTCAGAGAAGAAAAGTGGTGAAGCAAGGCCTCCCATCTGACTATTTAACCAGTTGACCCTGTTCCTCCTATTTTATACTGCACTTACCTCGGCCCAATCTTTAACCTCCATTGGGTAGAGTGATGCCCTCCATTCAATGATGAACCTTATCACACCTGGTGGCTTCACATCCCAGTGATTCTGAACTCCTGGAGATCATCCTCCAAAACCTGTTCCCCACACCTAACACCCAATCCTTTATTCCCATCGCCCTTGACCCTCCCACACCAAAATTTCAACCAAATACAATCTAGCCTTTCCATGGTGCCCTTTGGAATGTCTTCCATAAGCAACAAACTTCCTTTCATCCATAATCTTTTCCTCTCTTACTCTTTCCATCTACTAGCTCTTATGGAAACCTGCCTTCCTACAGATGACAGCCTCTCTGACCACATTTTCCAATACTGTCTTTATCTTCATTTATTTCCCATGGCTCATTAGTGGGAGAGTTGAAATATTCCTTGCTCACCATTGCCACTTTCAAGTTCTCCCCCTACCTTCATCATTCAGTAACCTCTGTTCCTTTAAGATTCATGTTATTCATATCTGCCACTCAGTCAAAATCCTGGCAGCTGTTGTCCACAGACCTGGTCACTCCCCTTCTTTGGTAAATGGCCCACAATTTTTCCCTCCTCCCCAACTCAATGCTTTCATACTAGGAGACTTCAGCTACATACACACGCACACACGCAGTTTCTCAACCTCACTTTCCATAAGCTACTTCAGTCACACACACGAAGATGGTCATACCTTTAATCTTGCCCTCACTACAAATGTGCCACCTATGGAGAGAATTCAAGAATTCCAAAATCCCTTCATCAAAAGCCATAAACTGGGCTTTCCACCTTTCCCCTTTCCTTCCCTTCTTCGTCTATATCATGACCTATAATCTTTTGATCCTTTTGTTCTCTCCCTGGCCATCTCCTACGCACTAGCCTCTCTCTTTTCTTGACCATCTTTACCCTTTACCTTTACCCTTTGGAGAACCAATTCAACTCGACATTGTCCTCCTCTCTTGAATTCCTAACTTCCTTATCCTATCATTGATTATTCCCTGCTAAGTTTAAGCGATGGATCATTGCCTCACTGCCCTCACTCTCCACACATGCTGTGTTCTGACCGGATCCAGTACAAATTTACGTTACACAACCCTCATGGCTGCTAGGCAGTCCTACTTAAAACTCCCTTATCCACTCTGCACCATCTCTACAGTGGCTTTTCCAAACCTTTTCATCCCGTATCAAATCTCCCATGATTCCTCCTCCCAACCTCTCAGCTGAGAAAAAAATTGAGGCTAGTTGCCATGAATTCCCTGTTCTCTGCTCTTCCCCATTTCATATCACTCATACACCTTCTGCCACTGTCTCTTCCTTCACCCCTGTTTCACATGATGGAAAAGACCTTAGTCCTTAGCATGGCTAACCCCTCTCCTATTCAAGCAATTTCATTCCATTCTATCTCCTCCAATAATTTGCCCCCTCTTTCATTCCTACCCTGTCATTGATTTTCAATCTCTTCTTGTCTACTGGCTCATTCCCTACTGCCTACAAACGTGCCTGTGTCTCACCCATCCTCAAAAACCCCTTTCTTGATCCCTACTATCATCCTGTATCACTTCTGCCCTTTGTAGCTAAATTCCTTGAAAAGGTCATCTACAAATGGTCCCTCCACCTTCTCTCACTCTCTTAACTCTCTTCTGACTATATGCAAGGCACTATGCTAGGGGCTAGGGTGGTATTCATAGTTTAGATAAGTTAGTGTCCACTTCTAACATTATGCCACTGAATTCCCTTTCTCCAAAGTTGCCATTAATTTCTTGGTTGCCACATCTAATGACTTTTTCTCAGTCTCCATTTGCTTTTAACACTGTTGGTTCCCCTGTCTTCCTTGATGCTATCTTCTTTCTAGGTTTTTGGGATACTTCCTCTCTGCCTATCTGATTCTGATCTCTCCTCAGGCTCCATTGCTTAAGAATCCTTATCCAGATCATACCCTCTAATGGTAGGCATCCCTCAGGTTCTGTCTGAGGTCCTCTCCTCTTCTCCCTGTGTACTACTTCATTGGGAGACCTCATCAGCAGACATGGATTTAATTAACACTTCTATGCAGATTATTCTCAAATCTATCTATCCTGCTCCAACCTCTTTGCTGACCTCCAATTTCGTATCTCATCTGCCTCCAGTAGGCATCTTAAACTAAGCATGTCCAAAACAAAACTCATTCTCTTTCCCCCAGACCCTCCCCTTCTCTTGTCTTGCCTGTTACCCTTACCCTTACTGTTAAGGGTCACACCACCCTCCCTGTCCCTCAGGCTTGCAACCAAGGAGTCATCCTGGATTCCTGTCTCTCCCCTGCCATATCTATGCTGTTGCAAAGGCCTGTCAATTCCACCTTTTCAACATCTCTCAAATATGTCTCCTCATTCTGGTGCAGGACCACAGCACTTCATGCCTTGATTACTGCAGTAGCCTGCTGGTGAGTCTGCTTGCTCAAGAATCCCCCCACCCCAATCCATCCTCCATTCAGCCACCAAAGTGATTTTCCTAAAGTGTAGGTCTGATCACATGATTCTCCTACTCCATAAACTCCAGTGGCTTCCTCTAGGATCAAATACAAAATACTCTTTGGCATTCAAAGCCCTTTATAACCTACCACCCTTTTACCTTGCCAATCTTCTTACATCTTAGTCCCTGCCATGTACTTTGATCCAGCAATACTGGCCTCCAGTCTGTTCCTCGAACATGACAATCTTGTCTCCTGACACTGGTCCTTTTCATTGACTGTCCCCCGTGTCTGAAATGCTCTCCTCCTCAACTCTACCTACTGTCTTCCCTGGCTTCCTTTAAGTCTCAACTAAAATCCCATCTTTTACAGGAAATCTTTCCCGACTCAACCCTAGTGCCCCTGTAAATTATTGCCATAGATAGATAGGTAGATAGATAGATAGATGATAGATGGATGGATGGAGAGATGGATAATAGATAATGTATATATGTATAGATATGTATACATATACATATGTGTGTATGTATATACAGACATATAAATTTGTTTGCATGTTGTCTCCACCATTAGATTGTTTGCTTGAGAACAGAGACTGTCTTGCCTCTTTTTGTAATCCCAGGATTTAGCACAGTGTCTGGCACATAGTAGGTACTTAATAAATGTTTATTGATTGAATAATTAACTCCAGCTGAGGACCTGAGATTTTAGAATACTCTCCCACCCCAGAATTGCACAATCACTCTCCCCTCCCTCATGCACACAGTGGTTTTTATGAGGTATGGGGTAAAAGCATCACCTGGTAGCCAACCTTCTGTTGGCTTCTTCTCTAAACTTAACTAACCTGGAACTCAGGCCCCACTGTCCCTGGGATAGCACCCAGATCTGTCCTTGCTTTATAAGAACCTCTTCAATCCTGTGCTTTTCTTACATAATCTTTGAGAGTCCAAATGCACCTTCATACTTTGATATGAAAAATTAGAAAAGGAAGGGGAGTTCATACATAAATACATACACACACACACACACATACACACATACGCACATCCACAGATAAACTTTTTTTCTTGGCCCCATAGGGTATACATTTTTTAAAAATTTTCCCCAAATAACAGAAAACTATTTTGTCTTCCCATTTCCTCTCAGAGAAAGAAAGAAAAAAGAAAACCCTTGTTACAAGAATGCTTTGTCAAACAAAAAAAAAATCTACATTGACACAAATCACTTCAAAAACTTTGTTAGAATTTAATTTTTTCCCCTTCCATCAAATATCCCATATAGGTGTACAGAACTGGATGAATTTGAATTTTACCCTCTCCCTTTGCTTGAGGAGGTAGGGAGGCAAGTGGGGAAAAAAGACTGAAAACCCACAGACTTTAAGATCTGACTCTTAAAATCCACAAACTGTAAGATCATGAAAATACATGTAAAGGTACATTCGCTATCCTGTTTCCATTTCTGTCATTTACTGAAATTACCAGAAGTAAAACCAAATCTTAAGCATCCTGCCTTCATTTTTATTCCTCCAGTTCTTTTTCTATTCAAAGACAAACTGCATTTTGGAAAAAAACCAAAAAAACAACTAATATATGTATCATCCCTCCCAATCTAGTTTTGACCTGGGGCAATGGATGAAACAAGCTCTAAGTTCACATATGAAATGGAATACCTTTAAAACAAGAGAAATCACTTCCTTGCAGCTAATAAAGTTCAGGGGTTAGAAGTCTCTGGCCTAGCATTACTGAGGAGAGCCCAGTTGCACTTTCTAACACCCCCTTTGAAAATGAGGGAGAGTTGCACTTGATGAAGACTCTATTAGAGAAAGAAGCAAGGCACTTCCTGGACCCAGAGATCCCGAGTTATTTCATCACTTAGAAAGATTCTCGCTGGAATCCTATACTAAGATCCCTCTTCCATGACACTATGCAGCATCATTTACTCAATTCCACCCACATCCCCAGTTCATTGAGTCCTAAAATTGTGAGAACCTGGAGAGGCCAGCAGCCCGTCCCCCAACTTCTGAGCCAATATTCTAATTAAAATGATGAAACTTTTTGGTTTTTCTTTGCTTTGTCACCACCTAGTTCCTCCAGTCTCTGTGTCCTAGGCATGGTCCTTAAAATATAGACTGATAGAATGAGAAGGGAGCATAGAGGCCCCCTGGTCCATATTTTAGTTGATGAGTGGGAGAAGAATGGGGGAAATATCACCAAACTTTCCCAGTGTTGATCTTAAGCCCTTTGTCTTGAGCCCCACCATACTCTGTACTATTCAGTTGAGGGAGCAAGAAACAAATGGAAATTGTGTCTTTAAGGAAAAGTCTGGTCTCTGAAACTCCCTCAAACCAAGTTGAGTCAAAGTAGAAGACAGCCATGTTTCAACGTAATGAAGTGTTTCAAACCTTTATGATCTTTTGAAGCAAATTTGATTAGGCAAGGCCTCCTAGACTTCAAAGATTTTCCCATGCAGAAAGATTTGACTTGCCTCACCTCCGCTGCTCCCCCTTTGGTGGAGCGATGCCTGGTGCTGGTCGCCGTCACCTTGTGGAGAGGATAACCTGCTTTGAATATAACCCTGCCTTCCAAGTAAATGAATGCATTTACATAATAGCTTTAATATGCAAATGAGAAATTAAGGGGTCAGTTCCCAGGGTCACCTGGGGCCCCTCTAAGCTCTGTTAGTTTCTTTGATTCCAGTACTAGGCTGAATTCTATCCATTTCCAGTGATGCACTGTCAGAAATTGGGCAGGAGGTGCCCCCAGGTAGGGGTGGTCAGCAGCAGCTGCAGCATGCTCTTCTCCGTTATCCAGCTTGCCAGTCTAGAGCAGTACCACTGCATCATTTCTCTCCATGCCCCCAAGCGCCCCAAGTAAGAAGGCTCACTGGCTCTCTCTTCTTTTGTGGAATATATAAAATAAGGGCAGGGAGGGTAGGATGGTGGAGGGCAACTATTTATTATTAGATGTCCGTGCAGTCTGAGAGGCAGAGGGGGAAAACACTGTCTTTATTTTGTGGCCTGAGGCTACATTCTGGTCAGAACCAAATGTGGGGGGGAGGAGGAGAGAGGGTGGCCTGTAAAATTTTGCTCCCCCTAGGCTAATGTGTACTCGGGTCCCAAAGGCATGACCAGAAAACCATTGGACATATCCTAACAGATCAAGATGACACCTCATTTTCATTTTATGTCAACCTAGTGGGCAAACTGCAAGAGCAGACAAGGGTGCTGCTTCAGCAGAGAGGGAGAGGGTGCTCTGTCCTCTGCTGTCCAGTCCTTTAGTCAATTTTCTAGCCCTTTCTGTTCTTTGAATGACCACACCAGCCCAATCAGTGAGTGATCCTAAAGTAAGAGCCCCAATTCCTCTTCAGAGCACCCGGCTCCCCAACAGTCCAGGAAAGGTGGCTAAAGGCAGAAGGCATTCTCCTTCAGTAGCAAAAGCATTTATCAGGGTGCTGAGAACAATACTACTGTCTAGTTGTGGTGATGGAGGAGGGAATAACCATTAAGTTATGACGATGTTTGGGAGGCATCTGACATCATTGTAGTTTGTTGGTTTTTTTTTTTTTTAAATATAATCACTTCTCTCTCTTTACAAGGGTTAATGTCAGGGATTCATATCTGCTCATCAATCACCTTTGGGGTAAACTGATACTCCTTCGCAGCTCTCTCTGCTTCCCCCTTCTATTCTCCAAATTATTGCCTCTCTTAGGATTTCATCTCACAGACAAATCCAGACCCCGTTGTCTGTAATCCAGTGAACACTTTTCTAAAGTTAAGGCTGTCCTTTTATAACACCCTTTTCCTGTCCTGCTCACAGTCATCTCTTGACAGCCTTGGACACTACCTGTGTGATCTTAGGCAAGTTACAACCTGCCTGAGCTTTTCTCATCTGTAAAAGGAGGGGAGTTGGCACACATGACCTCTGAGGGCTCTTCTGGTTCTCCAGCTATGACCTTGTCTTCCTCACTCACTTGAGCAGTCTTCTCTTCCATCCCATCTTTTTCCAGCATTTTTAGTGACTTCCATATCCGTGTTGATGGCCTTTCTAACACCCTGGCCTCAGTTTCTCCATTCCCTTGATTTCTTTAATATCCATCTCTGCACTACTGAAACCACCCCTTGGGTGTCGTCATGCTGGGGCTTATGCCTTAGACAATGCCATGCCTGGGGCTATTGCATCTGTCACTTTGTCATCACTCCAATGTTGCACCTCAGACTTGGCCATCACTACAGACCCCTCGAATCTCAATCTCCTGTCCTTCCACTCTCCCCATGGCCTGACTCTTAGGCATCTATTTGTTCTTATTGTGACTGACTCTTTCTTATTTTCTTGATCTACAAGACCACTTCTATCTTCATTTGACTTCCTGCTGTCTTGATGACTATAGGAACATTAGAGAGTCTCAAGAAGAAACCCATTATACCACTCATGGTTAGCAGCAGGATAGATTTATTGCAAAGAGAGGCAGAACAGTTCAGCTGCTCAGCAACTCTTGCTAAGGTGGTCAGCCACCTTCTTAGCCACTCTCCTTCCTCCCTCAGGATTATGTGGTTATTTAAAGTACAATGTCAGGTCATAACTTCTCCCTGTACTTGACCAGTCTTCCTGGTGCTTAGTTTTATACTCCTTGAGACCCCAAGATAGAAAAATGAGGGACCATGACCTTAACTGGGGGCATTATTATTGTGTTACATCCTAGCTGGAGAAGCACCTGGGAGAGGCAAGGATTGGGGACCATGACATCTTAACTTTAAGAGGAACTTGGGAAAGGTAAAGACCTGTGTCTGTCACAAGATATTTACAGTAAGAGGACAGTTGTCCTCCACACTTACCTATGGTCAGCTCTAGGGGATTTGTTGACTTCAGATGTTTGTTGAGTTGTAATTCCATGAGGATAAGTCATGACCCAGGAGAATAAGGGCCTCCACTTTTGGAGGCTGGCCTTTGGAATTGAAGAAAGTAGCTAGTTTTTCTACCGAAAGGGTGATATTAGTGTATTCATTCAATCCACAAACATTGATTTATTAAGCATCTACTTCTAACAACAACCACGAGCATTTTAGTGCTTTGTGGTTTGGAAAGCACTTTACAGATATATTTTTATCTTCACCACAATCCTGGGAGGTAAGCGCTATTGTTACTCCTATTTTACAGGTAAGAGAACCATGGCCAACAGGCGTTAAGTGACTTGCCTAGGGTCGTACATCTAATTAGCATCTGCTTCAGTTATTTCATTTGTAAAATGGGAATAGTAACAGCACCCACTTCCCAGGCTGTTGTGAAGAAAAAATGAGCTAATGTTTATGAAGCACCTTGCAAACCTTCCAAGGGCTATATAAAGGTGAGCTGTTATTATCAGAGGACGCCTGGAGGACCTTGGCAGCACTGCTGAGCCCATGCAATGTGGTGCTCTGAGAAACATTGCCCATTCAAGATCTATTTCACCTCATGGGGGTGGGGAGGAGAAAACAGAATGTGAACCTAAGCCAATTCTCCCCAAAAGGGATCCTCCTGCCTTTGTATTTGTATGAGAAACAACATCTCAGGGGAAAGGGGAGTGTTGCTATAGACGAGTGGTTCAAGAAATATTAAAGGGATATTCTTGAATAGATGTACTCACCTGGAGGGAGCTAGTCAAACCTTTCCAATCTCAAGGACAAGCTATCAGTCACCTTGTGGTCCTTAATCAGTCTTCCAAATTTATCATTAAATCCTATCCCCTGATATTTCTTCTAGGACCTTGCTCCATCACTCAATCAACCCTCTTGTGGTTTCTCTCTGCATTACCATTTGTGGTCCTCTCTCTATGTATTCACCATCATTTTCTTTCATCCACTGTGTGGATAGCTATCTTCTGTGTGAATTACTCTCCAGGCATGATCTCCAACCCTAATCTCATAAACTTAGACTGTTAGAGCTGGAAGGGACCATCAAAGTAACCAAGATCCTCCCTTCATTTTAAAGAAGAAGAAACTGAGGCATGAGGACAAGAGAAGCTATGAGTCATCTCCAGCGTCACACAAATCACTCTTAAGTGGTAGAGACTCGAATCCAGGTCTTTTGTCCCGAGACTAGTAGTACTCTTTCTTACTCCTCTTAGTTCTCTGTTGGACATAGTCACCTGGCAGACACTTCCAAGTTCAGCATGTTGGAGCTGATGCCTCATTATCTTCCCCCCATCAGTGCCTCCTCTTGTTTCTTCTGTTCTCATTAATGAACTCAGGTTCTCTCAGTCATCTAAGCCTGACCTTCTTCATGTGCCACTCTCCATGTTCTATATCCAGCGAGTCCTGTTGAGTCTCCCTTCTGCCTCAGTTTCCTCTTTATCTGCCCCCTGCTCCATTCCCCCATCTTGCCAGACTATGGCAATAGCCTCTCTCAGTGGATTCCTATCCCAAGGTCTGGCTTCCTGACCTGACCCACCAGCTACATTCCATCTTCCCCACAATTGTCAGAATAATCTTCCAAAGTCATAGATCTGGTCCCAGGAACATAGATTGAGAGAGGGATGTTGGAGGCCATGTGGCCCAACCTTCTCATTTTCACATAACAAATGAGGCTCAGAAAGGACGAGTGACTTGCCCAATGTCACAAGGTCACCCAAGGTGAGATTAGAACATAGACCTAAGGACCCAGGAGCCCATGCTTTTTCCACTGTGACATCAACTTTCTTCCCATTCAGCCTTCTTAATGCCTGGGTTCATGAATTCATTTTTTAATATTTAATGACTTTTTCACTATAATTGATTTCCTTTATAATCTAATGTATTTTGTTTTTATGCATTTAAAGACATTATTATGAAAGGGAGTCTATAGGCTTCACCGGACTGTCCAAGGGATCCCTTGTTTAAGAACGCCTCCCTTCAACACTTTTAACTATTGCTGAGTTCTGTCTAGAATTCTTATACCACATCCAAGGCTCCACATTATCTTTCTTCAGTCTACTTTTCTGTCCTCATCTCTTATCACTCCCCTACACACACCCTTTTCTCTAGCCAAACTCCTTTTTATACTCTACTCCCCTACGCAGTTTCTCTTGAGCTCATAATTATCCCTCCAAGCCTTTGCTTAGGCCATTCCCTCCACTTTATATTCCCTCCTCTGATCTCAGCCTGTCCATCTGTAAAGGGTTTGTTCAAGTGAAACCTCTTCCATGAAGTCTTCCTTCATCACTCCAGGTGAAAGAGATATTTTGTTCTTCTAAACATCCATAGCTTTTTGTGACCTTCATAAGGTACTTATCTTATACAATCCCATAGTGCTGCATCTCTCCTGTTAATGCACAAGCTCCTGGAGCACATCCCTATGTTCCTGTCTTATTCTTCTTGAAAGGAAGTGAGACATTACAAAAGAGGGCTGGATTTAGAGTCAAAGTATCTGAGTTCAAATCTAGCACTACCTCTTGCTATTCATTCATGTGACCTTGGGCAAGTCACTTACAGTCTCTGGGCCTCAGTTTCCTTATCTGTAAAATGAGGTGGTGAGGTAGATGACCTTTAAGGTACCTTCCAGCTCAAAAATCTGTGCCCTTATGATTTTTTTTAATCTTTCAAAGCAAAGCATCTAGGCCAGGGTACTGCTTATTGTAAGCACTCAACAAGTTTGTTGAATGGACAATTGAAAATGAAAATTTCTTTTTCTTCTACGTCCCCTCTTATCCATCAAAGACAGAAAATTGCTGGACTGTGGCCTAATGCTAGTTCTCTGTCTTGTCTCCATCAAACATGCTCCTCTCCCTTGATTTCCTTTCCCACTCATCCAGAGCCCTCTGAAATCCTCATTTGATCCTACTTCCCTCCTCCTGACAGGGCACGTGCCTTCCAGGAGCAAGAGAATATTACAAAGCTTGGCAGATGGTTCTTTCTTCAGAATGATTGCCATTGTGGAAATGCTCCATAGGGCCAGTGCTGGTGCAGGAGAGAGCATTCAGGCACTCCAAATAGGACCCCAAACACCCCTCCTTCATGGCTTCTGGTTCTAGTACTGGAACATCTTCTGATTCCAGTCCCAAGTCTAGCTTCAATAGAATCCAGCCTAAGGTCACAGAGGTTATAAAGGGGAACCTAACATTGGGAAGACTTATTTCCTGTGTTCAAATCTGGCCTCAGACCCTATGTGACATTAGGCAAATCATGTAACCTTGTTTGCTTCAGTTTCTTCATTTGTAAAATGAGCTAGAAAAGAAAATGGCAAACCACTCCAATATCTTTGCCAAGAAAATCCCAGAAGAGGTCATAAAGAGTTGGACACAACTGAACAGCCAAATATATTTTATATTAGATTTTGATTTTAATTTAACATTCTTAACATTAATCTTACCTTTCTCTTGTTGGACAGTCAGAAGTTCTTTCCAACATTGAACTGAAATCCAGTTCTCTATAACCTCCAGATCATAGATTTGGACTTGGAAGGGACCTTAGTTATTTAATCCAGTCCCTGTATTTTACAGATGAACAAACTGAGGACTAGCATGGTGAAGTAACCTCCTCAAGGTGGCAAAAATAAAATGTGAACCTATATAAGAGAGAAATTTGAGCATCAAATATTAGAATTGAATCTTAGAAACCATTTGTGTGTAGAACTGCAGGAACTTGTTTGGCGAATCAAGTAGAGGTGACAGCAGGCCTCTGCCTCCACACCCATTACCCTTTCCAGCACATCATGACTACTGGGTCTTAATGTGGACCCCACTCCACTGCAAGTCAATGGCCTAAGTTAAATCCCTCTTCCAGGTAAAAATGCTCAGACTATTTGAAGGGAATCATATATATGTACTGTACTCAGTAGACTCAGAGTACTTTCCTCACTTCAACAACACTACCTTGGGTCCTTCACCACCTGGGGCCTGTCCTCTGATCATCTGTCATAGCTGAATACTAGATTCTGACCAGATGACCTAAGGGAACTAGGCCCTCCAGACTGACCTCAAATCTCATTGATGGCTTCTACCTTGCTGTCCAGTCTCAGGCCCGAGCCACCCTCAGGGACTGGCCCTGATGCTCCCTTTCCCCAGCCCACTGTATTCATTAGCTGCCACTGTTTTTCCAACAAGCCTCATTTGGTTATCACTCCTGGATTTCCAACCTCTCCTCTCCAGCCTCTCTGGCTCTTCTCTTCTCACTAGTGTTTCCAGCACCTCCCAAATTAGTATCATCTGTGAATTTTATTACTGAGATGTTTATCCGTTTTCTCCTGGCTCATTAGCGGAGGTGGAAGTGTAAGAGGCGCTCACTCTATTAGGGCCTGGAGACAGAGACAGAGCCTGTAACGGCCTAGGGCTTAATGGAAACCCTACCAGACACAGGGCAATAGCTCTTCTGCAGAGACAGTAATGGCCTTGGGCTCAATAAAAATTTAGGGGGCCTAAGTAGACTTGAAAGTAGACAATTCTGTAGTATTTCCCAAAGGTGAGCTAGAGATAACCTAGAGATAACCCCATACTGGGGAAGTGTAGCTAGGGCAGCTTCCCCTCCTATCAAGCACAGCTGGACTTGTGTCATTGGGGAGAACCTATGGAGGACCCTGGAAAGTAGCCTCATGTTTACATAAATGGACTCAAATGGCAACTCTCCCTGCCATGGTAAGAAGTCGTATCTCTTCTGGAGGCCTCACTATGAAAAGGTCTTCTGTTTCTTCCCTGGACTTTGCGCCAAATGAAGGCAATAAGCATTTATTAAGTACCTAGTGTGTACTGGGTACCTTGCTAAGCACTGGTTCAATTGAAGGGACATATGTAAAGTGCTTTGGGTTCTACAGACTCAAAAACTGAGTTCTAAACCCTGACTTGGGCATTTATTGACTGTGTCACCATAGGTAAAGTCACTAAATGGCTCATAACTTCAGTTTTCTCATCTGTAAAATGAATAACATCATTTACTTCACAGGGTTGTTAGGTGAATCAATCCATTGGAATTTAAAGCATCACCTACCTATGTGCCAAGCACTGTGCCAGGAGCTACAGAGGGAGAGGTGAGAACGAACCTTGTCTGTGAAGGGCTTCCATTCTGTTTGGGAGAATATGTGTGTGTGTGTGTGTGTGTGTGTGTGTGTGTGTATACATACATATATATATATATATATATATATATATATATACATAATATGTATGTATGTATGTGTGTATGTATGTATGCCCAAAATACATATGAATTAAATACAAGGCAATGGGTACTGGAGGGACAGCTAACAGCAGCAGGAGGGAATCAGGAAGACTTTATATGGAAGGTGGTGTTTAAGCTGTGCTTTGAGGAAAACTAGAATTCCAAGAGATGGAGATGTGCTCCAAGCATGGAGCACAGCCAGTGCAAAGGCATGGAGACTGGAGAAAAGATTGTTACAGGTGAGATCAGTTTAGTTGGACCACAGAGTGCATAGAGTTGTTGTTATTGTTTGTCCTTCATTCTCGAAGAGGACCAATGACATCACAAGGGTGATGTCTGTTATAAGAGACTGGAAAAATACATTCAAGGCAAGTTATGAAGAGCTTTAAATGCCAAGTGGGGGAGTTTGTATTTGATCCTAGAGGGCATGAGATAACCCACGTAATGCATGTGTTGTTGTCCAATGCTATATAAATGTCAGCTGCGATGGTCATTGTAGTTTTTATTACAGGTGCCCTGGTTTGGTGGTGAGTGTGAAAAGCACGGGATGGCTGAGGATAAATCGACTTTATTTGTCTGATGAACCTTGCAACATGAGGCCAGCAGGGGCTTTTTGCCCTTTCATTAATAATTCACCTACAATCAACTGCCTTGAACAAGTTGTTCAGCATCTCTGAACCCCATTTTCCTAATCTGTAAAATGAGTATGATACATACAGTAACTACCTCACAGGTTTGCTATGGGGGAAACTACAAGAGCACAGACCTGAGAGTTTGAATCCTGCCTCCAACACTGTGTGAACTTGGGCAAGACTTAGATCAGGAAGGGACCTTAGAATTCATGTAGCCCAACCTTCTCATTTTTCAATGAGAAAATTGAAATCCAGAGAAGTTGTAACTTATCTGAGGTCATGTAGGTGACTTCTAGCAAGTGGTAGACCAGGATTTAAACCCAACATCTCTGACTACAACCCTAGCACTCTTTCTACTCTACCACAGTGAGTGCTCTAAGCTTTAATTTCCTCATTTAGAAAGTGAAGATTATAAGACCTGTAGTACCTAATTTCAGACTTATTGTAAGTTTGAAATAAGAGAGTGCATATAAAATCCTTTGCCAATTTTAAGGAAAATTCAGCTACTCTTGGTAGTGGTAGTAGTACTAGCACTAGTACTAGTAGCACTAGTAGTAGTAGTAACAATAACAAATGTTAAAGGTTAGTTGGTTGGTTGGTTAATTTCACAGACATACAAAAATGAACTCAGTACAATAGCTTTGTAGACCTTTGATTTGGTAGTCAGTCTAATACCTCTTCTCTCTCACACTTTTTTTCAAAGTCTGAACTAGTTCTGGCAATGCATGCATCAACATCATCATCTTTGTGTACATCCCTGGAAAATATACTATCAAGGTAAGTGAATGAACTTATCCACCAGCATTCAGGATTTCTCCATTTGTTGTAACTTACGGTTCCATGTATAGATGGCACGATGCTGGCTAGTAGAGAACATATGTTCTCTTAGTGTTAAATATTAGGCCAAAATTAGGACAAGCAACAGAGAATCAATCCATTAAAGGAAAAAAAAGTATATATATATATATATATATATATATATATATATATATATATATATACACACACACACATACACACACACACACACACACATATATGTATATATTTGTATCTGTCTCTTTCTATGAAGAGAGGTGGCAATAGATTACATATAGATTGACAGGTAGGTAGATGGATGGATTGACAGACAGACAGACAGGATATTCCAAAAATCTTAGAATGGTCTGCACTAAAAATTTTGGAATACACTGTGTATGATATTGTCAAGTCAAATCAACAACATTTATTAAGAATTTACTATGTTCCAGGCATTGTGTTAAATTCTGAAGATTAAAAAAAAGATGAAAACCGTCTCGTCCCCCACCCAACCCCCCCAAGGACCTCACAATCTAATAGGGGATGTTGTTAATACGGGAGCAGACCTAGTGGTTGTCAGTGGTGACATTGCCAATAAAACGGGCACCTACAAACTGGTTGTTGTCTCTAGGCACCAGGGCAGCCAAGGTTCTCATTATGGTCTAGGTTTAGAACTAGACCAGGAAATGTTATTTAGGAAAGACTGGACCAGGATTGTTCCTTCAGTGTTTGACCGTGGATGTCACCTACCCATGAAATCATCATAGAACATGGCATCCTCTCTCCCAGAGAGCCTGAGGCAGCCCTTCCTCTCAGCATTAATGAGGTCCTGATTCTTTTCCCCTCAGTGGATTGTAAATTCATCAAGATCAAGGCCTGTGTCATTTTTTATTGTATTTATTATAGGATCGAAGAATCTCAGAGTTGGAAGGGACCTTAGAGGCCATCTTGCATGTCCTACCACAAACCATCCATCATGTCCTGAGGCAACAACTCATTCTACCTTTACTTCAGAGAACCAGAGCTGTCGAGCTGTAAGAGTCCATCTAGCTCAGTCCTACCATTTCATAGAAGAGAAAATTGAGCTTCTGAAAAGTGAAGTGACTTGCCTAAACTCACACAGGGAATGAATGACATGCAGGACAGCTCCAGTCTTTGAGAAATGTTTCCTCACATTAAGTTGAAATCTGCTCCCCTGGAAACGTTCTCTCACTCTTCTCAGTTCTGCTCTTTGGGGCCAAATGGAGCAAGACTCCTCTGTTTTCCACACCACGGCCCTTCAAACACTTGGAGATGACTCTCACGTTCCCCATTCCCCCTTTGCTTCTTCAGCACCACTGAACACTGAACATCACCAAGTCCTTCAGCTGCTCTCCCTATGGCATGATGTCAAGGTCCTTCATCATTCTGAATGTCCTTCCCTGGATACTGTCCCCCTAATAAACAGCCTTCCTAAAAGTCTCCCTGCACAAAACCTTGAATACCCAAGGTGTCCCAAAAGTCAAAGTGTGGTTTTAAACTTCATTTTGAAAAATAAAGTATATATGCTTTATAAAAGTAAAGTACATAAGCTTGACTTAAAACAGCACCAAGACTTTTGAGACACCATGTATGTCAATGTCTAATAGATATTTATTTAATTGGATTGGATTGGTTTTTTAATGTAGCTCAATCCTCTTAGCTAAAGAAGAGAGTATTGTGGGAATATGAAGACCCTCTCTGAATTCAAATCTGGTCTCAGACACTTGCCAGCTGTGTGACTCAAGCAAAGTTACTTAACCTCCCCCTGCCTCAGTTTCCTCATCTGTAAAGTGAGGCGAACAACAGCACTTACCCTCCAAAGTTATTGTGAAGATCCAATGAGATATTTGAAAAACTCTGCGAATCTTAAACGTGCCAATAAATGCTGGAAATTACTGTGATGATGATTACGGCTGCAGAAAATTCAAAGCTCTTATGCCAATATTCAAGGCTCTCCCCAATCAAAATCCAACCAAAATTTCCAATTTTATTTTCATCTTAATCCCTTTCATAGATTTTTCCTAGTTTACTTTGCCCCCTTTGTTGAGCTCTTTCTCTCTCATCCTTGTTCCTACAACAGGCTCCTACTCATCTCTAACTGCTGGAAGAGAGGGCAGGAGGGAACAGAGGAGTGATTGTAGCCCAGGATCACTTGGAGATGGAAGAGCTAGGAGGCTATTACAGTGATCCAAGGGAGAAGTAACGAAAGCCTGAACTAGAGTGGTGGCCTTGTGAGTGAAGGAAGAGATAGTCATGAAAAATATGGCAGGAGACGAGACAAAACTGTCCAGTTGATTCTCTTTGGGAAGTAAATAAGAGAATGATTTGAGAGAGTTATTCCTGAATGACTGGGAGAGTGATCCTACTATCTACAGAAATAAGATATTTGGAAGGAAAGGCAGTTTTGTGGGGAAAGATAAGGAATTCAGTGTGAAATATGTTGGGTTTAAGGCTCTAGTGCAGGAGTGATTAACCTAAGATCTATCAACTTGTTTTTAAAGGTTGAGACAACTATTTTAATGTAATATGGATATGTAATAAGTATTTATAAGTATTAATATACTCTGGATTTATAACAGATTCTCAGGTCTCTTTGTAGTATTACATATTTTATTTTATGTATCTATAAATATTATTCTGAGAAGAGGTCCATATGATTCAACAGATTTCCAAAAGGGTCCATGACACTAAAAAGATTAAGAACCCTTGGTCTAGTGAGACATCCAATAGTCAGTTGAAATTGTGGACTTGGAGCTCAAGTAAGAGATTGAGGCAGGTGATAGGAAGGGAAAGGAGTGCCTAGTACTGGGGAAGAGGAAATATTCTTTCACAAATGTCTGTTAAGATGTGATCCCATTGGGCATGCCAGCAGTTACCAGTGGGATGCATGTGAAATACATCTGAGTGACAACATGGCGTATTGGAAAGAGGTCTGGGTTTAACTTTATGGCATATGGGTACTAATCTTGCCTCTTCCACTTGTTACATGTGTGCACATGTTACAGTTATCTTCCACATTTCAACTTTCCCCCTCGCAGTTTTGATATACTGTGGGTTGACAAAGAAATTAAATGGGAATCTTGGAGGAGTTTTGCAGAAGTTACAGATGATACACAAAGTCCAGCAAACAGAAAAAATTTAGAAACTCAGAAATGCATAAAATATATGTGTGATATTATATAGTATCAACCTATTTTATCTTTTAATATCATAATAATTCAGACTTTTTCTCTAGTACAAAGGGAAGGTCAACAAATTGTACATAGATTTTCTAGATCATGGGGTAGCTGCATCCCTAACCCCTGTGATGTGGAAAGGATAACTGAACTCCCCTTTTAGCCAAACTGGCCTTTTTGCCGGTTTCTCGTACACACCATTCCATCACCAGCATCCATGCCTTTGCGCAAACTGTTTCCTCTGCCTGGAATTTACTGCCTCCTCACTCTCCTTAGATTCCTTAGTTTCATTCAAAGTCCAGCTTTTGGATCATCCAACTCTACCCTCCAAGCTCTCACCTGCTACTGCCTCTTGTATTTTCTGTTTCATTCACTTACGCATGCAAATGCTATCTCCCATGACACATGTAAACTCCTTGAAGGGAGAGATTATTTTCTTTGTCTTGGTTCCTAAAACACAATAGGAACTTCATAAATGCTTGTTGATTGATAAATTCACCAACTGACGTAGAGCAAATGAATTAATCTTTCTTCTTTCCCTCCATGGACTTTCTTCTCCATCTGTAAAATGAAGGGGTAGAATAGAGGTCCCTTCCAGTTCTAGATCTACAGGATAATTGGCTGAAAACTGTGCGCTTGCAGTGATGATTGATTGTAAATGCACCTATGGGGAACGGACCTGAACCAAGTGTTAACTGGGACCAAAGAGATCAGATGAAGGACTAGTAAGAGGGTGAGGGATAGGGAATGTCAGAGGACCTTCTAAAGTGGGGGCATATGTGAATGAGAAGTTAGGGAGATGCAAAAGAGAAAAGATAATCTGATTGAGGGCATGTGGGCTGTGGCAGAAATGTACTGGAGGAACTCCAATGGACTTGCAAGAGCAAATCGTTCAGTTTTCAAGGTGATCATTTACACCTAGGAAATTTGCAGACGTTACAAATCAGGGCTTGATTTTTTGTTTAGTTGATTGCCTGGATGTAAGAAAGTGATGAAGAAAATGTTAGTAATGGAAAGTAAGCTTTAAAATGTATCTTGGGTCCGATTTCCCCACCCTCTCAGAGAACTGGTTGTTAAACACTTACCAGTATACTCCTGGCTGTGAGCCAAGGAATAGGTAGTGTTTGTGGGTGGTGTTTAATCTTATAAAATTGTCTGTAAGGAATCCCAGAACCAACTCAGGTTCTGAGGACATGATACTGCTTCACACTGAATATCAAGTTGTAACCAAATACTTATGTCCTTAACCTTTCAAATGACTGCCTTGGAGGAAGAGGCAGAGATGATTACAGGGAAGGAGAGGTGGGTTAACAGAGGCTTATCTCTTTTAGTCCAGCATGGAAATCCAACATGGAAGTCTCCTTTAAATCCTAAAGGGGCTAAGAGAAGGAAAAAATAAGACATTCCAACGAGTATGTACTAGTCAATATTTGACAATTGATTCTCCCCCCAAAAGGCAAACTTGACACACTTTAAATTTAATATGGATTATTAACATCTTCTTCTTCATTTTTAGAGTCTAGACAATCAACAAAGCCATAAATCAAGACCTGGTTTTCGGTGATCACTGATCTCTGAGATTTAACAATTGGCTTTTCAGAATCAGTTCAGCTGCTTCAGCTAAGGATGCTAATTTGTGGTCACTCAGTGTCTAGTAATAGAAGGAGGCTGGATTTAAGGTCAGGACCTGAGTTTGAATCCTGGCACTAATATTTACTGCCCTATGAACTTAGGCAAGTCTTCTTCCTTAGTTTCCTCATCTGTAAAATGAGAGGGTTGGACTAGGTGACATCTAAGGTCCCTTCCCGCTCTGAGTTCTACTGTATGATTCAGGAAAAGTATTTTTGCCAACACTCCCCTTTCTAAGTGATCAGTGATTTCATTGTCTGGAAGTGATCAGTAGTTTTATTGTCACTTTTGTCATAGAAACCAGTTCTTTAACGTGGGCATACATGCCATACATCAACCCCACCTTTGGCTGAAACAACAAGTCGTATTTTGGCTTTTGTGAAGCTTCAGATCAAATGTAAGAGACGTGGTAAGAAAACAAACTGTATACCGGTGTATAGCCAGTAATAAAAGATTGCTGACATTTATCTGGGGCTTGAGGGCTTACAAAGCACTTGCCATACGTTTTCATGTTTGGTCTTCATGAGATCCTGGGAAGTAGAGGAGCACAGATCCAGGATTTCACTGACATGGGCACTGCCCTCAACAATGCAGAGAGCATCAGGGGAATGCCTGCTCATCCTTTGGAATCCAGACCTGTGTCCTTCCATGAATCCAGTACAGGAGATCTTCCCTCTAAGTCTTTTCCAATTTCATGGATATCAGTTCCATACCTGGTCTGTATGTTGATGTACTTGTGCAAGCCTCCACAACACCTTTCCCCCATGTCCTCTTTTCTCCACTCACCCTAATCCAGGCCCTTGTTCCCTATTGCCTTAGACTCCAAATTGGTCAGCTCTCTTCCCACTGCAGTCCTTCTTCCTCAAGGGTGACTGAGTGACATTCTGAAAGTCTAGCTCTGACCCTGTCACTACCCCTCCCCACTCAAGAAATTCCAGTGACTTCCTTTTCCTTCTAGGATCAAATAGAAACTCCTCTAGCATTTAAAACCCTTCAAATCTGGTTACTTCCTATCTTTCTAATCTTCTTCCATATCACTCTTCTCCAAGTACTCTATGGTCCAGGTATACGGGCCTCCTGGCTGTTCCTCACACTCTGCTCCATTTCCCACCTCCCTGCCTTTATATTGATGGAGCTTTTCTTTTTCCTCACCTCTGTCTCTTAATGCCCTTGGCTTCTTCAAGGCTCAGTTTAGATGTCATACCTTTTACAGAAGACCTTTCCTAGACTCTGACCTGTTAATGCTTTCCTTTCCATCCACTCTATATAACTTGTGTATACCCATTTATACAAGTCTACCCCCACAAGAATGTTAGCTCCTTCAAGGCAGAGACTATTTGTACTACCTTGGTCTTAGCAGCTACTGATAGAACATGGGACCTGGACTCAGGAAGATTTGAGTTGAAGTCTAGCCTCAGATACTTACTAGTAAGCTGCATGACCCTGGGCAAGTCACTTAACTTCTTCTGCCTCAGTATTCTGAACTAAAAATGGGAACAGTAGTAGCACCTACCTCCTGAGGTAGGGAGGGGAGTTGTGAGGATCAAATGAGACAGTAATTAAAATATAATAATTATAAAGTACTGTGTAAAACTTAATGCGCTATATAAATGCTAGCTACCATGATTCTCGTGATCACCTGGTATTGAAGAAGTATTTAATGAATGCTTATTGACTGACTGAATGTTTTCAGATGAGAGAGCTGAGACTCCGGGAGAAGTGACTGAGCCAAGGAGAGCTGGTTATGGAATCTAGGTCTTCTGACTCCAAATCCTGTCTCCTATCTGCTACAACAGGGCCACTAACCCATATGGAAGGGTCCCAGATGGCTGCTTAATTGAGTTTGACAATGAATTATGCTTAAATTATAAAATAAAATTATTTATTAATTTAGTTTTAAAATGTGATCTTATCTATGTTTTATTGTACTTTTATTTATTTTGTAAATATTTCCGATCTGAGGGCTGCGTGTTTGACACCTCTGCATTAAGCCATATTATATCCTGTATTATCCATGCTGAAGAGGAGGATCTGAAAAATTATGTTAATAACAATCATTGTGAGCATATATATATATATATAAATATATATATATATATAAATATATATATATATATATATATATATATATATATACAATGCTTACCATGTGACCGACACTGTGCTGAGTGCTTTACAAAAATTATCTCATTTGATTGTTTGATGCCTTTGAAGTAGGTGGTATTATAATCTCCATTGTACAGTTGAGGAAACTGAGGCAAATAGAGGCTAAGTGACTTGCCCAGGGTCACAGAGCTAGTAAGTATCTGAGACTGGATTTGAATTCAAATCTTCCTGACTCTAGACCCAATACTCTATCCACTACACCACCTAATTAAAATAATAATAAAAAAATTTAGTATTAATACAGTACTTTTAGTTTTCAAAGTGCTTCATATATATATATATATGTGTGTGTGTGTGTGTGTGTGTGTGTGTGTGTGTATTATCACATACAATCCTCATAAGAACTGTACCCGAGGTAGGTGCTATTACCATTCACATTTTTCAAATAAGGAAACTGAGGCTAAGAGCTGTTAAATGACTTGTCCATAACCACACAGCTCATAGGTATTGAAAGCAGAATTTGAACCCAAGTCTTTCTCACTTTAAGTTCAGTGCTCTTTCCACTATTCCACACTGCCTCTAATTAGCTACACGTATGTGGAAGTGCTAGATGGGAAAATAAGTTCTGTTTTAGAGAAAATAAATGTGGATTATAAGAACTTTTCTCTCTTTGTTTTTTTACATTGTTTCTTAGCTGGGTCATGCTAGAACAAATATAACACGTTTCCTGTTTATAGGTGACCATACTTTCACTGTTCACTTTTGGAAGCTGTTCTTGGGAATAAATGCATCACCTTGGAATGACTCCGAGAGTTCCACTTATAAATATCCAATGGAACCCTAGCAAGCTTGCACAGGATCCTGGGGTTCCAGGGAATATCGTTTGAAAAAAGCCTGCTCTAATCCAAAGAAGCAATAATAATTTTAAGAATGACTTCCAGGGCATTAGGGCGGAGGGTCAGACCAGGTCAGTGGGAGTTATTCTAAGGCAGAGCCCCATAACTGGCCCCTTGGGAGAGAGGCCCTTTCAAATGCTCTGCAGAATTTCATCCATCCCCTAGGGGAATTTGACCCTTGCTGTCGGAACTTTTTTAGCCTAGGTTGAGGGAAATGAGCCCCATGCTATATGTATGTTTAGTCATCTGGTAGGGGAAAGTGAGAGGAGCTCGGGTTTGGAAGAAGTGGAGAGGAGGTCAGAGGTTAGGAGGGGGAGGGCAGAGAGGAAAGAAAGGCAGATGGCAATGTAGATGAGAGCAGTGACTAAAATTAAATCTGACTGCTCAAGGACCTAATGCCTTGTGGAAGGGGGAGATAGTTGGGTACTTAGGAGGGAAAGATGGGAAGTACATCCAGGAGAAGGGAGTTTTGAAGTGTTTTTAGAATTAATCTAGTCCCTCCCCTATCTCCCTGCCCCTACACACTCATACCCATGTGTAGATTCCCTCTAGCACATCTTTAGAGAGCCCTCATAGCCTTTGCTGCATAGTCCAGTTATACAAAACTCAGTGCCTCTGGAGGCAGCTCCTACCATTGTTGGACAGCGACTAAGAAGTTTCATCCTTATACTGAGTAGAAATCTGCCTCCCTGTAACTTCCATCCATTGGTGTTAGTTCTGCCCTCTAGAGTTCTATAAAGAAATCTAATCCCTCTGGAAGAAGGAGGAAAATAGTGAGTAAGATAAGAGCAACCTATCCATCTCTAGTATGATCTGTCTGTCGGGTGCTTTGAGATATGGCTTCTCCTTTTGCCCTGATCTCAAAAGGTAAACAATATGTAAGTTCCTTAAAGGCAGGGACAGTTATTTATCACCTCTCCGTAGGTGCCTAAGGGGAAGGGGAAGGGAATAAGCATTTCTATAGCCCCAGCTACAGGTCAGGTACTGGTTTAAGTGCTTTATAAATAGTATCTTATTTAATCAAACAAATGCTTGCAGAATTAACTTAAATGAATGAATAAGGCAGCTAACCGAAACACCAGATTCTGTCTACAATCTTTTATGAGGTTAGTTATTCCAGAACACAAAAAAGCAAAGCCACCTTGGCTTGGGGAGCCATTCCCCACTACCTGGAAGGATTCTGTGGAAGTATTTCCTCCCTTCTTGTTACTATACTTAGGTATCAACTGCACCAAAACACACCAACCAAGTCCAGCAGTCCTGCAGTGGCCGATTTCCATTCAAATGATGAATATATAGCAATTGGAGCATCCTTCATCTTTTACATGGGGTCCCAGAATGGCTAGCCCAAGGTTTCAAAGTATTCTATGCCTCTATTTCCTCTCAAAACCTTCATTTATGAGCCCTAACTGGTGTGTGTGTGTGTGTGTGTGTGTGTGTGTGTGTGTGTGTGTGTGTGTGTGTGTTGGTACTCAGCCACAGGAAACAATTAGCTCAAAGTAAAGGTATTTTGTAGCTAACAAGAAATGCCACAAGAGAACATTACCCCCATCCACAGAAACCTGGGGCATGATCCTCTACCGAAAACTACAGGCAGAGAGAGTTTTGGGGCAATCAAGATTGAGGAATATACATTTAAGGAGTATGTACACATAGCCACAAGTATGGAAGACCAGAATTAAACCCCTTGATAATCTATGGCCATCGATGTCTTCTAGTGATGTCACATTGAACTCAATGGGCCTGATCCTTCACTGTCTTGTTTCTCCGTTGTCTGGGCACTTCCGTGGTAAAGGGGTAAAGGTGCCTGAGGACTCTCACCTCCAGTCTCCTTGCATAATGGTTAGAACCTCTTCCTCTTAAACACAGGTTGGTAGCTCTCTAGTGCCACCAGACTTTGCTAATGAAGCCAAGCACAGTGCCCCCAGCCTAAGATTGTCTTTTCTTTCTGACTCCTAGCTCTAGAAGGAGATCCTCAAACCCCACCATTCCAAAACACCACCTTCATTAGGATTAGACATTGCCAGGATCTTCCCTGGTTTAGCATGGAGATGAATTTGCATCAGACAGAAACAAAAGTGAAAGGTAGGCCATGGAGGCAAAACCCCTGGGTTCCCAATCCAAATCTCTGCTGTTCCAAACCTCAGTGTTGTATGTCTTTCAGCAGCTGCTTTGGTGCTGCATTTTGAAAACCAAAGAGAAAAATCTCATAATCTCACAACAAACATAGTTGTGTTAAACAATAACTTGTGTGGGTCTCCTTTCTTTATCAGAGACAATTCCAGTTCTGTCTCCCCATATGAGGTGCACTTATGGGGTCCCAGTGGCATTACAGGTCCTCACCTTGGAGGAAATCAAAGAGCATATTACTCCCTGGGGCCTTCAATCTAATCTTTCAGTGGCATTGCATCATCCACGATATGGATCCTTGGCTTTTGTCAAAAACTAGACGGCAATGAATAGGATTTATTCAAGCTAGATGAGAGTGCTACCCCTTATCGCATCAATCCCGAAAGCTGTGCATGAATTCCTATAGGTAGAACATATCTGGAAAAAGAAAAAAAAACCCAACAGGTGCAAACAGGTGATCTCACTAATTATCACCATCTGGATAAATAAAAAGATTTTTAAAAAAAGAATGTGACAGAAATTATTTTCCCTCTTCTTTGTTATGTTTTTATTTCTGGTGACTTAAATATTGTATTTGGATTGGGTTAAATACAGACGTGCTCCAACCACAAACATTATGGGTGGGAAAGCTAGCATGATGGAATTTGTGGATGAAGACTGATGCATCTAGGTAGGAATTAAAAAGAATGTGCATGTTAAGTACACAGAAGCACTTTACTATTTCACAGGGCAGTCAATTACCCCTCTTATCCCATTGAATAAAAGGAAAAACAGAGGGAAAGTAGTGTGATGACTTGTCCAAGATTATGCAGCCCTTCAGAAATGGAGTTGAAGGGAGAACCCATCCACGTCTCCTACTTTAATCATAACAAGTCCAAATCTCCATTATGGGAGAGTCTGTGGCTGCAGTCCACGTTAGGGTGAAGGGTTGGATGATTGGCTCCTAGATTTCCTTTTTATCAGACAATAGAAGTCAGGAGGATGAGGGACAACTTGGGACAGCAGAGCAGGATCTTCCCCAATATGGCTTGACTTTCTCAGACAAGCCCCTTTTTTCCCTTCTCTAACCCATTCTCCTAGTGAATGCATGTTCCGGTTTACACCCTCATCTCATCTTCCAGATAAATTAAAGTCCCAGGAGGCTGTGTTTTTGTCCTCTGAGTATGAACCACTACCTGATCATCTGAAGATCTTGCTCCAGGGCAGGGACCAATTCTGTCTTCAAGTCCTATGATAAAGGGCTGAGTGTCCATTCTCTGTGACCAGAGGATGTTGATAACTCTGGGAAGGAAACAATTATATGGTCAAACTTTTCAAAGAGAAGCTTGGAGAGGTAGTGGAGGACTTGGATGGTCTCTGGGATGATTTGCCCACAGGGAGCCTGTTGGGAACCTAATTGTCATCTCACAATAGTATCTACATTGTCTTAGAAAGGACCTTAGAGACCAACACCTTGTGTAATCTGAATCTGATAAGGAATCCTATCTTCAAGATCCCCTACAAGGGGTCTGGCAGCCTCCACCAGAAGGCTTCTGAATAATGAAGAATTCCTTCTCATTCTGCATAGTCCATTTCATTGTTAGGAAGTTTTTATTTTTTGTTTTTTATATCCTGAACCAAAATCTACCTTATGAAAGTTTTACCTCTTGTTTCTGCCCTATGGAGTTAAGCAGAAGAATTCTAATACCTTTTGCACATGACAAGATTTTAAATACTTTAAATGCCACACAGGTCAATTTTCATGTTTATCCTAGATTTGGGAACCACAGAAATTTACTGAGCAGGGTAGTATAATAGACAGAGGGAGGGTTTTAGGAATAGCATGTTGATAGTTGTGTAAAGGGTAGATTGAAGAGGGCTAAAGGAGGCAAGAAGACCACTTAAGGAGGTTATCTCCAGGAAAGAAGTGATGAGGGCATGAACTAGGGTAGTAGATAGAAGAGGATAGATGTTAGAGGATGTGGAGATAGAATGAACAAAGTTTGGCAACTGATCGAATATGGAAATAAAGGAAAGTATTGACTTTGAGGACGATGCAAAGATTGGGAATCCAAATAACTGGATGAATGTAATAAGAAGATCAGGAAGAGAGATGGGTTTGGTGGAAAAGGTAATGAGTTCTCTTTGGGGAATGTTGAGTTTCCGGTGCTTATGGGACATCCATTTGGGAATATTCAACAGGCACTTAATTGGTGATGTGGAACTAGAGCTCAGGAGAGAGGCAAGGGCAGGATATATAGATCTAGGAATTATTAATAGTAATTGAACTCATGGCAGCTGATGAGAATACTATTTGAGAGAACATAGAGAGAAAAGATATGAAGGCTAGAGCCTTGAGGGCCACTCCATGGTTAGTAGTGTGATCTTGATAGAGATCCAGCAAAGAAGATTAAGAAGGAATGGCCTGATTAATAACAGAAGTAAAAGAATCTTGAAAATCCAGAGAGGAGAGGGTATACAGGAGAATAATTTAAAGGTGTCAGATGCTACATAGAGGTCAAGCAAAGCTGAGAAGAGATTATTGGATTTGACAGTTGAGATCACTAAAGAAGGAGGAGGAGAAAGGTTAGGAGCAACGATTTTTAACCAGGTCTTCTAACTAGCTTAAGAGACATTGTGATCTGGAAACTGGGCAGAGTGGAAGCATACGGAGACTCCTGGATGGCGTTCCTATCTCAAGAGATTCATCAGGTGATACCTTCTCTGGGCTTCTAGGAACCTACTAATCTTAGAGGACTAATTACTTTCAGAGTTTATATTAGGAATGGTTACTAGACCTTTAGGTCACAGACTGGAGAGAAATCTTCATGTTATATAAAGTATGAGGTTTGTTTTTGCCTAAATTAACCACCCACAGCTTTCATCACTGTAAAGGTCTATGCCATCGAATTCTCATCAGAAGGAGGTGCTAGAGGGTTCAAAGGGCAGCTTCATTAACCAATTCTTCTGCAATTCACCCTGTCATTCAAGAAACCCAGACTGACCCTCTCCACTTTTCAGATGGGGAAACTGAAACACAAAAAAGTGAAGGACTTTAATCTGGGATGATGACAGAGCTAACTCAGAGTTACTGAGGCTATTTTCATTCCATGTTTAATGATAGGCCTTTGATTATGTGGAATTTCCTCCTGATACAAAAACTGCTAGTAGTGCCTGAGACCCCAGGCCAAGGTTGGGAGAGGCTGCAAATTCAGCTAATAGGGTATCCCTGGGCATAGGTATCTACAATCAGATACAGACTGTAGATACAATCAGTTTGACCCTAGATCAGTCAGTGAAGGTGTAACTCTATTTCCTGGTGACTAGCCACAAAGACTGGCAGTTAATTGTCCCCTTCCCCACCATAAGCTTACCCACAAGCTTCTTCAGCTCACTCCCCTGTTCTTTTCATTCTAGAAGAACTTTGGGGGAAGGAGAATGTAGGACAGCTTCAGTCATGGAAAGACTAATTGTCTGAAAGTCAAGGGTCCAGGGTGCTAGTAAATGGGAAAGTTATTTTGTCCTTCTCTCACTACGCTTCCTTACCTGTAAAATGAGGGAATTTAACTAGAATAATCTATAAAGGTTCCTTCCTGCTGTAACAATTTTTATGAGGGACTGAGTTAGAGTCAAACTGTATTTCTTTCCTTCCCCCACTCCCAGGTATAGCTGCTCAAATATTTCAAGGAGGTGAGAGGTACGATTCTCAGCTGAGAGGATAGGATGAGGAGGAGCCAGGGGAGTTATGAGAAAAGTTAGAAAGATTTGCAAGGGCTGCTGGGGGGAGTGAGATGGTGAGTTAATTAGGGAAGTATAAAAGAATTGCCTTTTCCCCAAAGATCAAAGGATATCAATAAACAAGTCTCAAAAGAAAAATCGAAAAGTTCTACCACACCTACAACATTTTTTCATGTGAAAAATGCTGCAACTCACTAATAATAAAAAATGCAAATCCAAACAACCCTGAGGTTTCACTTGCAAATTGGAAGAAATGAAAAAAATTGGCAACAGTCAATGTTGGAGAGGTTGAAGAAAGCACACTAAAATATTGTGGTGGAGTGTGAAATGGTACAACCATTTTGGAAAGCAATTTGGAATGATGCAAATAAAGTGACTACACTGTCCATACCCTTTGAACCAGAGACTCTATTACTGGATTTATACTCTAAGTAAGTCATAAATAAGAAGAACATCCCCATTTACTCCAAAATATTCATAATAACACTTTTTTTGTGAAAGCAAAGAATTCGAAGTAAAATTGGGGAATGGCTAAACAAACTGTGATAATAAGTATAATGCAATATTACCATGCTATAAGAAACGATGCATGTGTGGGAAAATTAGAACACTAATGGAGTATTGGTGGAGTTGTGAACTGATCCAACCATTCTGGAGAACAATTTGGAACTTTGTCCAAAAGGCTATAAAACTGTGCATACTCTTTGATCCAGCAATACCACTACTAGGTCTGTGTCTCAAAGAGATCATAAAAAAAGAGAAAGGGACCCACATATACAAAAATATCTTATCAGTCTTATATCCAAAGGTTACTAGGAAGTGGTGACTATAGATAGGTAAGTCACAAGCTCTGTGATCTTGAATTTTCTCATTTATAAAATAAGAATAAAAATACTTTTAGACAATAAACATTTATTAAATGCTTACCATATGCCAGGTACTGTGTTAAGTACTGAGGATACAAAGAAAGTAGAAAACACAGCCCCTATCCCCAGGAGTCACAGTAAAATGAGGGAGACAACATCCAAACAAGCTACATATGAGCTATATGCAGTATAAAATGAGAGGCAGTCTTTCCTTCCTTCTTTTCTTCTCTCCTTCCTTTCTTCCTTCCCTCCTTCCATCTTTCCTTTCTTTCTTCTTTTCTTTTATTCATCTTCTCGTACAAAATGACTAATATGGAAATGTCTTACATGATTGTACATGTATAAACTATATTGGATTGCTTGCCATCTCAGGGAGGAGAGAGGGGAGGAAGGGAAGGAGAGATAGAATTTGGAACTCAAAACTTAAAAAATTTTGAAAGTTGTTTTAACATGTAATTGGGGGGAAAATAAAGTATCATATATATGATATTTTTATATATATAAACAAATGACTTTAAAAGCCAAACAGAAGATTTTATAATATTATTTATATTAATATTATATATAACTAAATATTATAAAATATATTTAAATATAAAATATTTCATATTTAATTCTGGAAGTAATAGGGAGCAAATCAGGAGTTTATTGAATGGGTGCGGGGGAGAAGGGGAAGACATAGCTCCAGCCTCACAGGGTTATTGTGAAGCTGAAATGAGATCATATATGTAAAAGGCTTTCTAGACTTTACAATTCTAGACGAATGTCACTGAATATTATTAATGCAATCTAGCATTGCTTTAGCTCTTTTGGCATCCATATCACATTACTGGCTCATATTGAGTTTATATTTAATTCAAACTGCCCAGGTTTTGTTTTTTTTTTTTTTAAGTATGAACTGCTATTAAGCCAGGTCACCTCTACCCTATGGTTGTGAAATTTGTTCTTTTTGATCTAAAGGCAGGATATCCCATTCATTCTTTTTTTTTTTTTTTGAGAGGCACAGTATGTCCAGTGGAGTAAAATGCATTCTACTATACTCCTCAGTGGCTTAGGGGCTAGTTTTGGAAGGACAGGGTCTGAGTTTGAATGCTGCCTCTCCCACTTACTATCTGTGTGACCCTTCAACAAACTTTTTCACTCCTCTGGGCCTCAATTTCCTCATATGAAAGAAGAAGGGGTTGGACTATGTACTCTTTAAAGTCCTTTCCAGTGCCAGGTCTGTGATCCTTGTTAAAATTTCATCTTGTTATTTTGGACTTATCATCCCAGGCTATCAAGGTGTTTTAGAACCTTGACTCCGTCATGTATTAGCAATCTCTCCCAGCTTCATGTCATCTGCAAATTTTATAAGCATGCCTTCTATAACTTCATCTAAGTCCTTGATTAAAATTTGAACAGGACAGGACCAAGGACAGAGCCTATCCACAAACTGTTAGAGCTCTCCTTCATTCCAGCATGAGGCATCCTGCACCACGGCAACTGAGCCAGCAGAACTAGCTGTGGTAACAAGGGCAGTCCTTGTTTGAGTTTGAGTTTGACCTGAGAAAGGAGTCCACAATCACTACCTGTGTGACAGTGACTGGGAATGATGGCACCTGCAGCCAGGGAGACCTGGGTTTCAATCCTGCCTCCAGAACTTACTGTATGACTTCAGGCAAATGCTTTTAGCCTCAATTTCCTCTGCTTTAAAATGGGAATTATAACAGCACCTGCCTTGCAGGAGAGTTCTAAGGATCAAATGAGATAATGTATAAGCATTTTGCAAATCCTAAAGTCCTATATAAATAGAAATTGTTGTTGTTTTGGATCAAATCTGTGATTTCATTGGTAGAGAGAACTCTGAATAAAGAAACCAGCTCTGCTAATGAATATCAACAACCTCCTCTGTAATTTATCATTTTAGAGAGTCGTTATTAATTTCAAGACTGTTTATTGAATACAGGTGCTCAACAGAGGTAAGGAAGGTGCTGGACTATGCACCCTCTAAGATCCTTTCCAGTGGTAAGTCTATGATCCTTGTTCAAATTTCATCTTCTTATTTTGGGTCCATCTTCCCACGGTCACCCTGAGTCACCTTTGTTCCTCAGATTTCTTACCACTGTAAGGCAAGTAGCACTTTGACATCTACTTCTGAAAGGGGATGATGGTTTTCCCCAGAATATCCGGGTGCTTAGTTGGATGGATGACAGAAACTACCTCAGTATTGTTGCTCAGTTTGGATTCTTAAGCCACTAAGGAGTATTCCCTGGTCATGGTCATCAGCTGCCCACAGCAAGATGATATTGGACTAATGAGTGAAATATATAGGGCCTTTTTTTTTGTTTTAATACCAAGTATCTATTGATGGATTGAAGAATATAATTTAATGGAATAGGAAGGCACAATGGTGGATTAAAACAGTTTTTTATGCAGCCAAAGGGGAAAATGTATTTTCCCCCTTAAGAACTTAAATATGCAAGTTGTGAAGTCACTAAAGTACCTCTCTAACAGATCAATGGGGACAATTCTTTCCTCTTATTACAATTCCCATATTACATCATATGAGCAGTAATCTAGGTTCATTCCTTCATGAGAAAGTCACTGGCAATTTGCATCTATATTGCCCTACTTGACCAGCTCCTTACCCCACTCCACTTTGTCAACTGACATTCTGATTCAGGGTAGGTCAGCAAGATACCTTCCCAAAAACTCCCGTGTATACCTTGATCAGTCTTCTGTTGCAAATAGGCAGGCAAGGAAAAGGCCAGTCCAGGGCAGATGCAGAAATGAATCAACTCATATAACAGTTAGCATGGTACAGCCTGATTCAGGGAAGGCTCAGTTCAGCTGACTTTGGCAGGGACATTGCCCTGGCTTTTTTCAAAGGACTAAAATCCCCGCTTAGGATGTGCAATCAGCGCCAGACCCTGGTTTCTGAAGAATCAGCAGCAGTATATAGGAGGATTTAGGAAGCTAGTTATCCAGGAGGCTAACTTTGCAATACATTCTTGGACCTGTGACATGAGCTGAATTCCAGCATAATCATTTGCAAATGTCAATTTTAAAGAGAATTTGAGTGCAAAGCTTCAAGATACTGAGGGCAATGTTAAAATCTCTGGGTCTGGGATAAGTCAGACATTTCTTTAACACTAGTTTGTCTGCTTGGATACTCAAAGTATAAGATACTTTAGTGTAGTAATATCGAAGTCTAAACCATGCTGTAGGTGTCAATACGAAGGATCGCAGAGGGCACTCAGCCTACCTCCCTTTTCAAGAAGCCGTGAGAAATATCACATACATACTGCCACAGATGCCATCCTAGTAATATCTGCCCCCAAATCAAGCATGCTACTAGGTAGATGGCCAGTTTCTGAAGGGTAAATACTGTACTATCAAGAGTAATCATACAGGTCAGAGACTAGAGGTGAGGTAACCAAAGGGAGTGTACCCAGAGGGCTTGACCTCTACCTCTCACCTTGGCCAATCAATTTCAGGAAGGATACCTCCATCCTGTAGTCTTCCAACTCCAACACTGAGTGTTAGGAGTCCACGGATGTTCCCATTCTTTGAAGAAGTGTGGTAGGTACCCAGAAGTTCATAGCAAGGCAATGTCCTAGAGTCCTGGTCAAGAGTAGAAGGTGATTAAAAACCATCAAGCCAGAACAAATCAGAGAAGTGAGAATGTGGTAGGCGTAGGGGAAAAGAAGAGCAAGATATGGTGCCGCTCAATGAAAAGGAACACTGAGACTCAAGAATGGGCTGTGCGATTACATTTGTGCGGGTGGAGATATTAAAGAAAGTCAAGGAGGTGTGCTAAACCCTGACTAGGACATGTGTATGGCTCCAGTTTCCACCCACAGAAGAGGCTTTGCTGGCTCTTCGGGGATGGGGGATGGGTGGGAATGCTTCCCTCCCTCCCTTTCTCAAATCAATGGATTTAGAGCTGACAGCAGCACAAAAAGGAAAGGCAATATTGATAAATGGAGAACTGCTGGAGGGAAAAACTGAAGCAAGCAGGAGAGCGCAGGTGTACCATTCATTCCTTATCACCCTGCTTCTCATACCATGACTGGCAGGTGTGTGCTCCCACAAACAGGGCAGGGTTTGTCATACAACAGCAGCAGCTCTTGGGGAGAAAAGGTGCTCTGAAGGGAGAGAGGAAAGAATTCGAGTTCTGCTGAACTGAATGTAGGGGGAGGGACTTTGCAGGGGAGATGTGGGTTGGATTAGATGATCTTTGAGAGCTTTTCTAACTGGGATTTTGTGGGCTATTCTGTGTATCAAAGACAAATTCAAGGTCTGAATTCCATGTTAGAGCATACATAACAACCACCACTACCAATTACCACCAACAACAAGTACAAGAGTTGACATTTATATAGTGCTATGAAGGTTTGCAAAACACTTGATATCTGCTAACTCATTTGATCCTCAGGACAGCCTATGAGGTAAGTGCTGTTATACCCATTTCACAGATGAGAAACTGGAGGTTGAGAAAGGTTAAGCAACTTTCCCTGGGTCACACAATGAGTAAGTATTTGGGGCAAGATTCAAGCTCACCTCTTACTGATTTCCTCTCTGCCACTTGGGTATTATGAAACTTAGATACTGCCATGTAATTATAACATGAGTTCTTGGTATAATTTTGTATTGACTGTGAATGTTTTATTTCAGTATGGAAAAAAGTTTCATTAATGATTTCGTTTTTGTTTTTATATTAGTAATTTCCCAATACACTCTCCTTATTCCTACCCTCCAGTGACTCTTACCTAATGAAAAAGAAAAACAGTTAAGCACACTCAAACTACACAGCTATCATTACTGAGAACACACACAACATTGTGCACCCATTGTTCCCCACCTCTATAAAAAGGACAGAGGTGCAATTCTTCATTTTGTCTTAGATGCTATGATTTGTTACTATAATTTTGTTGTGATGTCTTCATTTTATTATTCTTTCTATGTATAGTGGGTTTTTTTGGTTGAATTATTTTTTAATTAACCCCTTTTGTTTTGCCACTGCAGACAAACTTAAACAAACATCACCAACAAAGTGTCTCCCCCTGCCCAAGAAAAACTCAGTTAAGTAGAACAGTAGAAGAGAGTGATTATGCCTGTAACTGTGTTTCTATAATTTACCATTTGTTAAAAGAAGGGAGATTATGGGCTTGAGTATCAATGTTGTACCTGAGTTTTGTTGACTTTTTATACTGTTTTCCTTCATCTTTTGGTGATTGGCATATTGGGCAGCTAGGTGGCACAGCAGATAGAGTGCTAAGCCTGCAGTCAGGAAGACTCTTCTTCCTGAGTTCAAATCTGGCCTTAGTCACTTAGCATCTGTGTTACCCTAGGCAAATCACTTAACCCTGTTTGCCTCAGTTTCCTCATCTATAAAATGAGCTGGAGAAAGAAATGCAAAGCACTACAGTATCTGCCAAGAAAAAAAATGTGGGATCATGAAGAGTCTGACATGATGTAAAATGACCGAACAATCACAAAATCAGTGTGTCCATTCTTTTGGCTCTTTTTTCACCCTGAATTAACTCATACAAATCTTTCCATATTTCTTTGAATTTTTTATATTTGCAAATCCTCCATATTCATAAGAGCATGGATTTAGGTCCCTTTTAAGGAAGGAACTTTAAAATATCTGATCTACTCTAATTTTTAAAAATTCTTTTTGATTTTGAACTTAATAATCAACAACATAAATGATCATTTCTGTGTACAAAAAGTGGATTGCCTATGAAACTTGGGAATATATATGTATATATTTATATGAATGTGTGTATAGACATACATTCACATATATACACACACAGTACTATCTGTCATTTTATAGGCAAAGAAATGGAGGGCCAGAGAGGTGACTTGTTCACAGGTAGTATATAGCACAGATGGGATTTGAACACAGGTCCTCCAAGTTCAAATCTAATCCTCTTTCTGTTGTGTTCATTATAATACACTAGGAACATTTGTACTCATGATATAACTTTTATTTTAGAGTCTCAGCTGTAAAAGTCCTTAGATCATTTATTCCAACTCTCTTATGCATTTTACAGATGAGGAAGCTGAGGTTCTTAAAAGTGAAGTGGCTTGACTAAGGTCACACAGTAGCCACCAGCATATCTTAAGATCAGTATGTTTTCTGATTAAGAATATCCCCAATGAGTGGCACTAGCTAGTCTGAAGAATTTCTATATGCAGCTAGATACAGCACCATGAGCTCAAGAGTATATATATAATAAATATAATTTGAGCTTTATGCTGAGAGTATGTGCCATATTTACTCAGTTGGTTAGAGTATAATGCTAATGAAATGGAGATCTGCAATTCAGGTTTTGTTCAGACCAGTTCTATTCCTAGAGAGAAAAACTCTGTTCCACAGATAGACGGTACTCATAGCCTGTTTTCAAGTAAATTGATGCCATCGGTCACAAGCGGGGGGAGTCATCAAGAGAATGTGAATGACTCAGCCCAGGTACTCTCCACTCCTAGAAAGTCACTCAAAGCATAGATTACTTAGACCAGCTGTATCACAGCATTATGTCAATGGGCAAAAGAGAACTGAGAATTATGGGAGAACTCTCCACTCTCCTTCAGTAGTCCAGCTTGATCTTGGCTCTGGGGAATGTGATGCCTTCCCCCAGGATAAGCTGGGCATCTGAAATCTCTTCACCACCCTGATTGACTCAACACTTTTAACATCCTCAGTGTTGCTCCTTCTTATTGCAGCTCCAGAGGGGGGAGGAGCAAACTCCCCAAACTCTCCTTTATAGAGGACTCTGGACATTCCGGATTTTCCAGGCAATTCTCAATTCTCCATCAGCAGTTTGGCTTGGTTTCCACTCCATGGAACAGCATACTCCTGATGGCATCCCTCCTTTCCATTTGTGTGTTATCCCCATTAGCCTGAAAGCTCCTTGAGGGCAGGGACTATTTATATTTTATTTGAAGTGCTGGGTACATAGTAGGTACTTCATAAGTATTTATTGAATTGAAGTGAGGAGAGCCCAGAATAGAAGTGGCCAATCCTGGGTACCATTCCTAACTTATATTCTGTCCATGAAACATTGGGCTAGAGCTGAGTACAGACAAGCAGTTCTTGGCTTACTGAATTCTGATGAAAGCCCTGGACTCTTACAGACCATTCTAGCTGAAAAGAGCAGGGAAATCCATGTGGAGCCATCTTTTTCCTGCTAATTTCCATCCTGTAGGCCTCTGTTTCCTCTTCTGATAATACAAGTTTACCATTTCTATGGTATGGCAAAGTTTTTGAAGCTCTTATATTATAAATCATAGACTTAGAGATCAATGGATCTTGGAGACTGGATAGTCCTGAGAGCTTGTGACTTGTCTAAGGTCATAGAGTACAGCTGGTGTTTGAACACAGGCCTTCTGATTTCGAATCCAGCACTCTTTCTACTTCACCATTAGTGGATAGAGTGCTGAGCCTGGGGTCAAGGAAGATCTGAGCTTTCTCTGGCCTTAGCTACATACTAACTGTATGAACCTGGGCAAGTCACTTAATCTCTGCCTGACTCAGTTTCCTCAACTGTAAATGAGAATAATAAATAGCATCTATTTCACAGGCAGTGGAGATCAAATGAGGAAATATTTGTACAGTGTTTTGTCTATCTTAAAGTACTGTATAAATGTGATGATGATGATGATGGTGATGGTGATACTGATGGTGTGCTTCAAACAACCTCCCAAGTGTGGTTCAGTGGAAGAGGGCTGAAGTTGGAGCCACAAGACCTGTGTTCACAAGACCTGAACTTAGCATAGTGTCTGGCACGTAGCGGGCTCTTAGGAAATGCTTGCTTGATTAATTGAATTAGAATTCTGGCTGTGGTACTTACCCCGTGTGTGATCTTGGGCAAGTCTGTGGACTTCAGTTTCCTCATTTGCAAAATGAGGGGGTTGGACTCAGTGATCTCTGAGATTTCTTCCGGGATTAGATCTTTGAGCCTATGACTTTCAAGTCATAGATGCCTGGTAAAGGGAGTTTTCCCTGAGCTAATGATATCATGGAGTTTTTTGTGTTTTTCTCACAATGACCCATTGGAATAGGTACAGTGAGTATTATTACCCACATTTTATAGTGAAGAAACTGAGGCTCCAGTAGGTTGCTTGGCTTTCATTCACGCAGCTGTTTTATTTCAGAACGGAGATTCATACTCAGATTACCAGACTCCATTGCTCCCCCTCTTGGTACATTCAGGTTCTGGAGGTGACTCCCTTGCCTGTTCCTTGGGGGTAGCTAGGTAGCCCAGTGGATAGATTGCTGAGTCTGGAGTTAGGAAGACCCAAGTTCAAATCTGGCCTCACTTACTAACTTCATGACCCTGGGCAAGTCACTTATCTGTTGGCCTTTCCCACTGGAGAAAGAAATGGCAAATCGTTCCAGTATCCTTGCCAAGAAAACTCCATGATCTCTGGGGTCTAAAAGATTAAACATGATTGAACATATTCTTGCCCCTAAATGATCTCCCTTCATTGAATTCTCTACTATGTTGTTTTCCCATAAACTCAACCTCCTTTAGCACTGGTCACAGATAAGTTTGAGCCAAATTGAAGAAAAGAGGTTTTAATAGTTTTAGGACAGGAGATGATTGGAGAGAGGTAAGATGTGACACCATAACCTTGAGCGAGTTCAGATTCTGTCTGACTAAGGACATTTGAGGCCCCAGGCAGGCCTTTAGAACTCTCTCCTGAACCTTCCTGTCAACCTTCCCCAACCTTTCACAATGGGGCAGTCATCTCTGTCTGTCTCTCGTGCTTTCCTCTGCCCGGATCTAGGAAAGGATCACCAAGGCAGGAGCAGAAAAACGTTAAAGCCCAGGATGGCAACAACCATTTCTGGGCCATGTTCTCTCCTCCGTCCTTTTCCCCCAATCCCTCTTAGGTGGCACCTTCAGACTTGGAGCCAAGACGAAATGAGTTCAAATCCTGTCACATACATTTTCTGGCTGTGTGACTCTGAGCACACAGTTTCTTTCCTTAGCCTCAGTTTCCTTATCTGTAAAAATGGGGATAATAGTAGTGCCTACTTCACAGGGTTTTGGGGAGGATCAAGTAAGATAGCACATGTAAAATGCTTTGGAAACCTCCGAACACTCTCTAGAGGCCAGGTATTAGTATTGTATGTCCCATATCGTTATTAGGACATCCCTGCTCCCCAGCTTCTGCATTTATAAGTAGAGAAAATAGCATTCATTCCTCCCTACTTGACATCTGCTAGGAAAGGAGAACAAAAACGAGAATAAGAAAGGAAACTACCCCGGGGCTCGTCCCCTCACCTGTGCTGCTCCCTCTTCCCACCTCACTTAGAACACGTTTCTTAGTCATTTCCTTGTACCCGATGAACGCAGTGGTTGGGATCCGTTCATTATCAGCCGGATTGCAGGCAGCTGATGTTGATTTGATAGAATCCAATTTAGCATCACGCTCTGGGCTCCGTTCCATAAGCATTTGGGTTTAGCATGTTCAGGCAGTTTGATTCTGTCTTGATGGCCTTTTAAGCGGCTGAGAAAATTGCTGGTATGGCAGTTTGGGGGCAGAAGACTAGATGGTGGGGGTGGTGAGAGAGAGGGAAAATCTCTGGCCTGTGTCTAGAAAAGGCAGCTCTCTGAGGGGTGTTGAGGGATCTGGAATTTAAAATAGTATAAGTAGACAAAGATACCAGGTGATACAAGGGCCAGGTGTCTGCCATCTACCCTGACTGTACCACAATGACCATCTTTCTTCTCTGCATGTCATCTAGGCAATAACTCCCTTCCCAATCATTTCAATATGTCTAGTGTTTACTGAGCCTGATATGAGCATGTTTTTGAAGCGTGGGAATGGGGGGAGAGGAAATTGAACATTACATGTAAACAAAAAATTTTAAACATTTGTTTTTTAAAATGTTGAGGCCCAAATTCTCTTCCCCTTTTCCTCCTCTCACAGCACCTCTTGAGAAAGCAAGCAATTTGATATAGATTGTACATGAACATTGCATATATTTTCATGCCTTTCCCCAATATATTAATGGAGTTTTGCTGATTTTTCTTTTATTTCTCTTACATTATTTTTCTTTAAAATATTATTTGTTATATGGAAGAGCTGTCTGAGAGAGGAAGGGAGAAAGAAATTGGGGAAAATTCTGGTGATGTAAAAAATAAAATATATCAATAAAAAAAATTTTAGGTGAACGCTATCGCTCATGCCCTCCATTCTGGAGTTCTGAAATCTTATATTTCTCCAGGAAAATGTAAAATCCTCCAGGGCAGAGACTATTTTGGTGTTATATCTCTAGCTCCCAGGATATCACCTAGAACATCGGAAACCAGTGCTATGTTTGTTGAATAGAATTTTAAAAAGAAAATAAAAGAAATGGAATGCTGTGAAATTTTGACGAAATCTGGCACCAAGGAAGAAGTATAAGGAGGCTTCTCTCCCCCTACCTTCCTCTGCAGAGGTGGAGGACTGTGGGTTTGGAACACTGTATAAGTTTCAGAATTTTTATTTTGATCTGTTGGTTAATTTTACTAAACTGCTTTGTTATGAGAGATGGTGCTGGGTTTGGAAGGAGAGGTGTCATTAGGAGGGATATAATGGAAAAATCAATCACTAAACATTTATTAGTCACCTACTGTGTACCAGTCACTCTATGAAGAGCTGGAGAAACAAAAAGTAGTCCCTGCCCACAAGGAGCTTACAATCTAAGAATTGTAATATGGGTGAAAGTGTAGGTGCTTGAAGAGCCAAAGATATCCATGAAATTGTTATTAAAAAACAAATTGAAATTCCCTCTGGAAAAGTCCAGCCCTAGCCACAGGGGAAGAGCCAGATTTCAAAGGTCTCTTCCCATTTCCCCAAACATATACTTCCTTTCCTTTGGCACCGTTGTCCAATAAATAGGCTTTTAGCAGTTCTGTCATTTATCATCGTGGTCATCGCCTAGGTTGCAACGGATTGATAATCCTCAGTTTGTGGTGTGGCATCCTTGGTCCTCCCTGGTCCTCTACCCACTCTCAACACCAGCTAAATTTACTAAAGCCTTGTCAGGGGTGGGGGCAGGGCAGCTGCCGAGCAGGAGGGAGGTCTGAGAGAGCTCCACGGACTTTGGAGAATTCTGCACCATCATGAAACAAGCTCTCTTTTACCTTCTCACCTGACTCCTTTTGCTCTTGGTTTACTCAGGGCTGCAGAAAGTCACCAGCTTGGAAACTTTTCCCTCCCAAGTGTCTCTTGCTTTCTGCCTCTCTTTCTCAAACCCGCCCCCTCAACTGATGCCCAGGACTCTTTTCCTCAGAAATTTGTCCTCTTGATTGACAGCACAGTTTGGCTATCACACATTACGGCTTGCCCTGACAGAAGTCTCACCAGAAGTTTCTCTCTCTCTCTGCCTAGGACAGGCTGCCCTGTAGCTGGTAGCTACAGCCAGGGCTTGCTGGGCTTGGCGCTGCTGGGTACAGCTTGGCAGACTTTCAGAAGTCAGCCAGAATTCTTGCTGGAGAACAGGGAAACACCAGATTAGCAGCAAACCCCCCAGAGTCTTCCCTCTCTAAGGTGAAAGGGAGCCCCCCTCAGAGACTTTATTCTTATATGTGAATCATCGACTTTTCAGACTCTTCAGGCTGCATATCGGGGTTCCTAAAACTGCTCTTCTCCCCACTTCCCTTCTACCACAGAGCAGCTTAGTAAAGTAGAAAGAGTCCTGCTCTCAGAACGTAAGGCTTGGCTCTGACACATAATAACTTGGTCACCCTAAGGCAAGCGATTGACAGTCTTGAGTTTGTTTCCTCCTCTGTAAAATGGGAACATTAATGCCGGTCCTGCTCCTCTCACAAGGTGGTTTCCAGGAAAGTGCTCTGTTAATTTTAAAGTTCTATAGAAAGGAGAAGCAGTTTTTGGTCTAGTGGGACGATGGCTTTTGTGGCTAAGGAGCTTGGTTTGAAACTTTGCCACTTACTGCCTAGGTGATCCTGGGCAAATTATGTAATCCTTCTGGGCCTCAGTTTCCTCATCTGTAAAGTGAGGGGGCTATATGATTTCTGATATCCTTTCCATCTCGAAGTTAATGTCTTATGATTTTAATGGGTATGATCTTAATGGGTACAGAACTGGTCTCAGAGTCAAAAAGATCTGAGTCCAAGTTCTGCTTCTGATGCCTCCTGGCTATGTGATTCTGGTGAGTCACAACTTCTCAGTGTCACAACTTCTCAGTGTCCCCAGTCAGTCAGTCAATAAGCACTTATTAAGTTCCTAATATATACCAGAGGCTCCTCATCAAAACAATTATCTGTTATTTCTTGGGAAATCCATAAGGAAAGAAAAGATTAAAAGATGTCATTGGTCAGAAAAGAGAGAGGAAGGATCTTAGGAACTGTGAATTACAGGTTCTGCACATACATAAACACACACTAGTGGATGTTCATAATGGTACATGGTCAGAATGATTACAAATGTGGATCAGATGCAGATAAAGATCTCTCTGGAGATACTATGTGGGACTTGAGGTCTATAGGACATCTCAGAGGGAGTAAATACACATCATAATTATCTTACTAAATCAGCTGCTGCCCCTCCGTCTCAGCTCTATATACGACTTATAGTCTTAGTGATAAACTTCTCTCTCTAATTCCACAACAAGATGGATCCTAAGTTTGGCCAACTTCGGTCTAAACCACCATTATTCTTTACCCTAATTGTGACCATGGGCAGCATGGAAAGAAAGCTAAGTAGGGATAGACAGGAAACCTGAATTCTGGTCCCTGCGTAGACTGGCAGCAACTTACAAAGAGTCAGCCAAGTGTTCTGTGCCTTGCTTTACTCTCAGATGAGTAAAATAGTCCCTGATGGCTTTAAAAACATTTAATTTGTTCCAGTGAAGAAAAAATCCATTTTCTCTGCCTGCCATTTCCTCTTTAAGAAATGGGAAAAAAAATCCTTATAATAAATATGCATACTAACATGCAAGTAAAATAAATTTCTACATTCATCAAGTTGAAAAAAAAGATCGTTTTCTGCCTCCTGAGGCCCCTACTTCTCGGTCAGGGGGCAAGATGCTTCATCATCAGATTTTGGTAGCATCGTTGGTCAGTGTGTTCATCAGAGCTCTGAAATCTCTGACTTTTTTGATCTTCCAGGAGAATAGGAAGAAATGTCACTATTTATAATTAATTTTTGTTTCTTAGAAGAAAGGTACAATGACAAAACCACAGATTTTTTTGGGCATCATAGTACTCAGCTCTGCATCACTTCCCCTGCTCTGTGCCTCCATTTCCTCATCTTTATCATTCAATCAATTAACCAATAAGCATTTATTAATCACTCTGAGCCAAGCACTGTGGATACAAAGAAAGGTAAGAAAGAGTCCCTGTCCTTAAGAAATTCATATGCTAATTGGGGAGAGAATTTTCAAACAACTCTGGACTTAGAAGTTATAGACAGTGGAAAGAGGAGGTAATTCGAGCATAGGTCCTAGCTGTGTGTGTGTGTGTGTGTTAAGGGAACTGGAGTGCCCAGGAAAGACATCTTGAAGAAGGTGGGATTTCAGGTAAGTCTTGAAGAAAGCCAGGAAAACCATGAAGGAGAGCATTCCAAGCAGGGGACAAACAGTGAAAAGGCATCGAGTTGAGAGATGGAGTGTGTGAAAAGAATAGGTAAGAAGTCTAGGACTGACGAACCATAGAACACATACTATTGTTCATGTATTTTCAGTCTGACTCTTTGTGATTTCATTTGGGGTTATCTTGGCAAAGATACTGGAGTTGTTTGCCCTTTCCTTCTCCTGCTCATTTTACAGATAAGGAAACTGAGGCAAACAGGGTTAAGTGACTTGCTCAGGGTCACACAGCTAGGCTGTGTCTGAGGATGGATTCAAACTCAGGTCTTCCTGACTCCAGGCCTGGCACTCTATTCACTACACCACTTAGTTGCCCTATAGAACACACAGAGGAGAATAAAATGAAAGAAGCCCGAAAAGATAGGAAGGTTGTAAAAGGTTTTAAATGCCAAATGCCAAATAGAGGATTTTAAAAGAAGAGGCTGAACTAGATGGTTTATAAACTACCTTCTAACTCATAGTCCTCTGAGCCTGTGAAAGCTATTCTGTGGTTCAGAATAAAGAGGGACATGAGCATCCAATGGCCAGGACAAGTCGAGTCCAATCCAGTCATGGTGCTTGGTACTCAGCTTGATTAGGATGGACTGGGAGTGGTGGTGCAGAAGTGGGCTGAGCTAGATACTGAGTCTTCTTGGCTTCTCTTCAAGAGATTTTCCTTTGGGACCCCACACTCTTAATGGAAGCTCCATTAGCAAATCCATGATTCAATTAGTTCAAAATGTGCTGGGCCTGTGGGAGAGAAAGGTAAGGCCCTGGTTGGAGGTGGGGTGTGGTGTAGTGATGGGGTGCAGATTGCTGACTTTTCTGTTTGCGGGAACAGGTTTCCCAAGACAGTGGAAAAGCAATTTGAAATCCCACTCCTCCCATGCCTTTCTCCATCCAAGAACCCAAGGGACCTCAATCTACCAATTCTTTTCTTTGTAAGAAAGACTTCCGAGCTGTACCAACACCCTCTAGCTCATCTCTGACAGTGAGGAGGAGATGGTTGGGGGTGGAGAGAGGGGGAGGAAAGCGATGTGAAGGAAGAGCCAGGGGCCAGGAAGGCTCTAGATGAGGCCTGAGGCCAAACCACAAAGAATCCCATAACTAGCTGTTTTTCACATCTTCTCACATTGTAAATGCTATTCCTATCTTCTGCAGTAGGCTCCTACTCATGCCTTGTGTTAGCTCTGACTCAGTACTCTGGTATTATAAGGGGAGGGGGGAGGAGGAGGGAAGGTTTGTATTGCTCATCTGGACACTTGTCTTATATGTTACCAGTTCCATTTTTTAGTCCAATCTCCCCAAGAAAATTGAGAACAATATGAGGGCAGAAATCTTGTGTGTCCATCTCAGCCCATGGACACTGGTTTGGCTCCACAGTAGGCTGTTCCCTAAATCCTTGTTGAATTGAACACAATGAAATAAAATGGATAAGGGGTAGTGGTACAGAGAAAGAGAACACAAGATCTGAAGTTGGAAGGGATCTTTGAGATATCTAGCCTAATTCCATTAATTTGCAGATGAGGACATGGAGGATAAGAGAAGATGGAGGTCACATAGTCACTATTTAAACCCAGATGCTCTGATTCTAGCATTCTTTTTACTAGCTGAGGAAGGAAAAGAAAGAAAAAAAGGAGAAATCAAAGATCAGAAAATGGGAAGAGAAGGAAAATGAGCAGTGGAAAACAATTCTCAGTGGGAGTTAGGAAACTTAAGTTCAAAATGTAATCCTTCCATTAACCTAGATGACCTCTGATGGTCAATGAGGAGATGCGAGACTCAGGAAGAACTATTGATATTCTCATCAGACAAAGTAGTTCAGAGGCAGTTTCTGTAGTTTGGGGGGGAGGGTCCTTTCTGCAGAAGAAGTGATTGGCTTTATCTCTCTGACCCTCTATTCCAACAATTCTAAGTAGGTGCCTTTCCTTAGGGAACATCAATTTATGCAAAATAATTTAAGTGAGACTAGGACACAACCATATTTAGAGGGAGAGAGAAGGAAGAAATCAGAAATATCATAGAAATAATGGAATGATAAACTTGGAAAGGACATGCAGAGTCAGTTAGTCAATATTTATTAAGTGCCTGCTATGAGCCAGAGATATCACTAGATGCTGGGGATACAAAGAAAGATAAAAGACAGTCCATATTCTCAAGGAAATCAACCATATGAAAACAAATATATAGAGAATAAATTGGAGCTAATCAACAGAGGGAAGGCACTAGAATTAAGAGCAATCAGGACAGGCTCCCTCTTGAAGATGAGATTTTAGCTGGGACTTAGCAGGGATGAGGAAGGAGAGCATTGTAGGGATGTGGGCAGCCAGTAGAAATGCCTGTAGTCAGGAAATGGTGTGTCTTTTTCAATGGAAAATTGACTGGAGGACCAGAACAGGCCTCTGGGGCAGAACCCCCAGCAGGAAGGGTCTCAGATCCCTCAACCCACAAGCTCCAAAGAAAGCTTCAAAGGTCAGTGAGAGGGCTTTCCTAACTGGGTGAGAGGAGAGCAGGCTCCCCCACCCCAGCACTGGCCCCAGGCTGTGGTGGTAGCAGTGGCAGTGGTGGTGGCATCTGCAATGTCCATCTGTGAAGCACTTGGCCTAAAGCCCCTGGGGGAATTGAGCAGCTGATCTAAACCTCAGCCCTGAGCATGGTCCTGGGGAGAGGAGGAGCACTAGGACCCTCCTCTTGACAAAGAATTCAGAAGTCAAATAACTGGCTGGGAAAATGCCCACAAAAAGGGAAAAAAATAAGACCATGGAAGTTACTTTCTTGGTGAACAGGCATTTCCTTCCATCCTTTCAGATGAGGAAGAACAATGCATACTGTCAGAGGAAGTCAAGGTTTCTGCATCCAGCACATCCAAAATGAATATGCAATGGGCTCTGGCCATAGAAGAGCTTGAAAAGTGAGTCAACAGCTTCCTAAAGGAGATGCCAAAAAAGGTGAAGAAAATAATATCTTTAAAAATAGGTTAACTCAATTTGAAAAAGAGGTGCAAAAAGCCAATGAGGGGAAGACTTTAAAAAGCAGAATTAGCCAAATGGAAAAGGAGGTTGAAAAGCTCACTGAAGAAAATAGTTCTTTAAAAATGAGAGTGAAGCTGAGGAAGGCTAATGACTTTATGATAAACTAAGAAATTACAAAACAAAACCAAAAGAATGAAAAAATAGAAGATAATGTGAAATATCTCATTGGAAAAGCAACTGACCTGGAAAATAGATCCAGGAGAGACAATTTAAAAATTATGGGACTATCTGAAAGTCATGATCAAAAAAGAGCCTAGACATCATCTTTCATGAAATTATCA
>CM053770.1:92574955-92598551 GCA_028658325.1 Potorous gilbertii
TGAAGGGAAAAAATGGTCATTCAATAATATAGAGGACTTTCAAGCATTCTTGATGAAAAGATCAGAATTGAAGAGAAAATTTGACTTTCAAACACAAGAATCAAGAAAAGCATGAAAAGGTAAACAGGAAAGAGAAACATAAAGGACTTTCTAAAGTTGAACTGTTTTTATTCCTACATGGAAAGACAATATGTGTAACTCTTAAGACTTTTCTCAGTATTGGGTAGATGGAGGGATTACACACACACACACACACACACAGAGAACAGGGAGAATTGAATAGGATGGGATCATATCTTAAAAAAATGAAATTAAAGGGTTAGAGAGGAATATATTGGGAGGAGAAAGGGAGACGTGGAATGGGGCAAGTTATCACTCATAAAAGAGGCAATGAAAAGCTTTTTTAATGGAAGGAAAAGGGAGGAGATGAGAAGGGAAAAGTGAATTTTATTCTCTTCACATATGGCTTAAGGAGGAAATAACATGCTCACTCAATTTGGTATGATCTATCTTACTCTAACAAGTGGGGTGAGGGGGACAATAGAAGGGAAGGCAAATGGGAGAAGGGAGTAACTAGAAGTAAACATTTTTGGGAAGGGATAAGGTCAAATGAGAGAATAGAATAAAGGGGGGACAGGATAGGATGGAGGGCAATAAAGTTAGTCTTACATAACATGACTATTATGGAAGTCTTGTGCAAAATTACACATATATAGCCTGTATTGAATTGCTTGCCTTTTCAGTGGGGATAGGTTGGGAGGGAGGAAAGAAGAGAAATTGGAATTCTAAGTATTAGACATAAATGTTGAGAATTGTTATTGCATGTAACTGGGAAATAAGAAATACAGGTAATGGGGTATAGAAATCTATCTTGCCCTTCAAGAAAAGAAAGACTATGGGGTTAAGGGAAAAGTGGGGTGTGATAGAAGGGAGGGCACATTGAGGTAAGGGGTAATAAGAATGCAAGGTGCTATGGGGTGGGGGGAGGGGAGAGGTGGGGAGAAAAATTGGAACTCAAAATGTTGTGGAAATGAAAGTCAAAATCTAAAAATAAAAAAAAAAAAGAAAATTGACTGGATTTGATGTCAGAAGATCCGGGATCGAGAGTTGACTCAGCTGTTTACTGCTGGTATGATTTTTGGTTGGACTTTGGTTTTCTTATCTGTACAATGAGGGAACTGAGATAATCTCTAAGGCCTCTAAAGCTATGATCCTGTATTCCACTTTAACCTGCCCACTTTACAAAATGAGGAAACAGAGGGCAAGGGAAAGTGACTTGTTCAGCATCACCTATTAATCCACAGGCAGTTAGGACTCAGTCTTGGTGTATGACAGAGATACTCACAGTTGGAGTTGAAGGTCTTAAGCTACCACCTTCTTAGTTCAGGTTCAGTCTGCGGACAAAAGAAGGCACTCAATCATCGAACATTTACAAAGGGAAGTTTTCTGTGCCTTAGCACAGCAAGTATATTCAATTCAATAAATATTTATTAAGCACTTACTATGTGCCAGGTATTTGTATCCCCACTGAGATACACAAAGGGGCAAAAAGACAGTCTCTGACCTCAAGGAACTTAAAATCTAATCAGGGAGACCACATGAAGACCAATATACACAAAACAAGCTACATACAGGATAAATAGGAAATAATAGCGAGAAGGCAAAGGAAATAAAGAGGGGTTAAGGAATGTGCTTCCTGTAGAAGGTGGAATTTTAGATGGAATTTAAAGGCAGCCAGAAAGGTTAATAATCAGAGCAGAAGACGGGGAGCATTCCAAGCCTGGGGTTTAGCCAAAGGAAATGCCCAGAGCCAAATTGCAACAAGGATTTGGTGGCACTTGGCTTTTCTGGCTGCAGCACCCCATCCATCTCCATCTTAAAATGGTCCTGGTCACTAGCTCATCAGGGTGGTCCCAAGCAAAAGCACCCACCAAGTCTGAGGCCCAGATTCCACGTGGCTGAAATTGTGTTTAGGCATCTAGGCCTATATGAATAGGAACCTTCAAGGCAGTTGGGACTAATCAGGTTCCAGGAGCAGCAGCTTTAACTGCTTTTAGGTAATGCCTCCCCAAGTTGTGAGTGAGAGAAAAAACTGGTGTCCAGTCCTATCACATACACCCAAGAGTCTATGTATTATCACCAAGGAGACAAGACAGAGAAATGGACTAGCTGCAAAAAGACAGACTGAAAGACATTGGTAATAATGCCATTCAGCATGTGGATGGGGAGAAAAAAAAATGGCTTTGAATATTAGCTGAGGACTGGGTCAGTGGAGGATGGAGAGAGAAAATTGTGAATGAGGAAGGAATGGAAAATAGCTCCACAGAGCAAAATGAAGTAAGTGAAGTATGAAATCAACCCTCCTTGGTTGTATTTGCCAAGTCTTGAAACATAGTGTTCCCTAATGTCTCTGGGCCTCAAGGAGGAAATAGCTTCTTATACAGTGACTACCACATTGGAAGAGAGCCTCTGGGGATGGAGAGTCAACCAGAAGGCAGCCTGGATTCCAGAGCCCAAGGGGTTAAACCCACGATGAGCAAATGAACTGAGACCTTAACCACTGGTGCAACTCGACTCAGGCTGAGGCAAAACTACAGTCTTCCCATTTCTTTATTATGCTGAACTGATTGAGTTGGGAGCCTGGGCTTCTCTCTCAGATATACCTCTAGTTTCTTTATAATAATAACTACTCATATTCCTATAGCACCTTAGAGTTCAAAAAGGACCTCACAATCACCCTTTGAGGTCCATTGTTCAGAGTATCATTATCTACTTTTGAATGAGGAGGTAAAAAAGTTTGGAAATTGTAAATGATCTACCCAGGATCACACAGATAGTCTATGCTGTGCTCCAATGGGGACGGGAGAGAAGGAAAGAAAACTGCCATGGTCTCATGTCTTAGAGCTGATCCTACACCTAAAGCTTCTGAAGGGAGGCATAAATAGGAAAATTGCCAAAGGGCTGGGGTTTAATCAACTGTAGGGTTTGGTCTAGCGTATATTTGAGGAATTGAAGGACTAGAGAGAAGAGTGGCAGGCCTATGAGGAGTCACTTGTAGTGCCAGAGCCTGCCTGGGCTGACTTACTTCATTGCTCTACTAGCAAGAAGAAGGAGTGATTGGGGGCCCCATATGACCCAGCAGTGGACTCAACTCTGACAAAAAGCAGTTGAAAGGCAGAATCAGAGGCCCCAATTAGCAACAGAAGAGTGATTGAAGAAAAGTAGTCAAAGGAGAAATCAGTGTCCCAGGTCCCACTGCTTTCAACATAACCCCTCCGGAAGACTGAGTAGAGTGGCACAGGGAGCAATTGCTAGTTCCAGCACTGAGAGTAGTAACTAAATCCTTGTAGCTGTAGACTGGAAAATGAGTGTAAGCACTTGAAATGTGTTCCCAGAACTCCTGGGTTTGGTAGGTATCCAACTAGTTAGGGGCCATCTGAGATGGGCGAGAGTCATGGGCTCATGGTAGTTGTTTTTAATATATTTGATTTTATTCCTTTCGCTTTTATCACAAGGAATAAAGCATTGTATATAGTCAAATCATGCCCTGCCAGCTCCATTATGCTTTGCTTTTGTGATTAGGGTCCATCGAAACTCAGCATCAAGGAAAGTAGGTAGTGTCCAAGAGGGACTAAGACAATAGACTATTGGATTTGGAATAATAGGGGCTAATCCATGACTCAATTAGCTCATTACTCAAAGGGTGTTGTCTTGCAGATTTCTCCAGTGATTTGCAGAGGGGTAGAGCTAGGAAATAGAGATAGTCAGCTCTGAGAACCATAAAAAATCTTGAATATTTCCCTAAGCACCCTCTGCTCTTGGGTAGAGTGTAAAACTGCCAGAACAAATGTAGAATCGAACATGCCTGGTCCTTTGAATTGATCAGGATTAGGGAAATAGCCAACGGAGCTCTCCTATGGTTACACTTGTAAGTATCAGATCCAAGACTCAAGACCCCTTCTGACTACAGAAGGCTGCAGGTTCTCCATCCCTGGTACTGTTAGTGCTTCTCATTAATGTCCCTGGGTTTTGTGTCCAAGTCACAACAGGTGGGAAGAGAAAATCTTCTTTACTTTAGGTGTAGTATTCACATATATACACTGTGTCCTGACTCCTAATACTGCTCTCATGCTATGAAATCACCTGTCATCATGAAATGGCTTCATGACGAGTTCTTTTGTATGAGAAAAAAGCTGTCGGACCTAATCTTCTACCTCTTTATCTTTTTGCTCTGTGTTCCTTAGGTTCAGTGTCTTGGCACTGGCATCCTTGCTTCTCTGCAGGGTACTAAGTATTTAATTCACCAAACACTTGCTAAGCACCTATTGAATGTATAACTCTATTAGATACTGGGGAAGAGATATGTTTAAATAAAAGACAAAAGGCAGGGTTCTTGATCTTATAGAGTTTAAAATCTGGTAGGGGGCATGTGACACATTCAAATAACAAGAGTATATCATGATTAGTACATTAGAGAAGAATACAGAAAGTGCCATATGACATCTGAGGCAGGAAAGGTCATTACTAGCGCAGGTGTTGGTCAGGGAAGACTGGGGGACTATACTTAAGTTTGACTTTCAACAGTGGATAGAGAATGAAAAATGCAGAATAATATTGGCAATGACTACTCCACTTGTGGTCAGATACACATTCTTGGGTCTCCTTTAAAACAAATATTTATTTTATAGTTATATCTCCCTTCCTTCCAACCCTGCACTAAAGAAAGCCCCCATGACACAAATTTATATGCGAAGGCATACAATGCATCCATATATTAGTTCTTTTTCTGGTGGTGGATAGCATATTCCTTCATAAGTCCTCTGTAGTTGATTTGAATATTCATATTACTCAGAATAGCTTAGTCATTCACAGTTACTCTTTGAATAATATTACTGTTACTGGATACATTGCCTGTTTTCACTCTTCATTATTTCATGCAAGTTTTTCCATGATTTTTTTTAAAATCAACCAGTTCATTATTTCTTACAGCACAGTAGTATTCCATCACAATCATATACCACAACTTATTCATCCATTCCCCAATTGATGAATATCTTCTCAGTTTCCAGTTCATTGCCTCCATAAGGAAAGATGCTATAAATATTTAAGATCATATAGGCTCTTTTTCTTTTCTCCTGATCACATTGGAAAACAGACCTAATAGTGGTATTGCTGAGTCAAAATGTATATACACAGTTTTATAACTCTTTGGGCATGATTCCAGATTGCTCTCCAAAATGGTTGGATGAGTTCACCGTTCCACCAACAATGTATTAGAATCCTGATTTTTCCACATTCCTTCCATTTGTCATTTTTCCCTTCTTTCATTTTAGCCAATTTGATAGGTGTAAGACGGTACCTCAAACTTGTTTGAATTTGCATTTCTCTAGTCAGTAATGATATAGAGCATTTTTTCATATGCCTACCATATATAGCTTTGATTTCTTCTTCCAATAACTGCCTACTAATATCTTTTGAACATTCATCAATTGGGGAAAGACTCATATTCTTTAAAAATTAACTCAGTTCTTTATATATTTGAGATATGAGGCCTGTATTCAAGAAATTGTCTATAAAGGGGGGCAGAGTCAAGATGGCAGAGTAGAAGGATGGACCTGTAGAAACTCCCCCACCATAGCTCATAAAATATTTGTAAAAAATGACTCTAAACAAATTCTAGAGCAGCAGAAGCCACAAAACGACAGAGTGAGAGAGATTTCTAGCCCAGGGCAGCCTGGAAGGCTAACAGAAAATGTCTATCACCCCGGGCATGGAGCAGAGCACAGCCCAGCCTTAGTCAGGTGGCAGGGACAGAACAGGAGCAGGCCTCAGGGCACACAGAATCCCTGGCAGCAGCTGTGGTTCCACAAACACTAAAGGCAACTTCAAAGGTCAGTGAGAAAGCTCTTTCACCTGCATGAGAAGGGAATGCAATTTGGCCCCGAAAGACTGTGCAACAGAAGTTGCTGTGGTACAGCATACATTTTAGGAGCCTTCAGCCTAAAGTCCCTGGGGGAATGGCCAGGATGATCTGGATCTCAGCCCTGAGTGGCAGACCTGGGATTGATGGTAGAAGGCTACTTTCTTGGTGAACAGATATTTTCTTCCATCCTTTCAGATGAGGAAGAACAAAGCATACCATCAGAGGAAGACTTAAAAGTCAAGTTTTCTACATCCAAAACCTGCAAAATAAATATGGAATGGTCTCAGGCAATGGAAGAGCTCAAAAAGGATTTTGAAAATCAAGTAAGAGAGGTGGAAGAAAAATTGGGAAGGGAAATGAGAGTGATGCAAGAAAATCATGAAAAGTGAGTCAGTAGCTTGCTAAAGGAGACCCCCCCCCCGTCCCCCAAATGCTGAAGAAAATAACACCTTTAAAAATAGGCTAACTCATCAAAGGGACTAATGAAAAGAAATTCTAGGGAAGGTGGCCTAGCACTACTAGATCTCAAATTGTACTATAAAGCAGCAATTATCAAAACTACTTGGTACTGGCTAAGAAACAGAACGTTAGACAAGTGGAATAAACTTGGCACTCAAGACACAGTAGGCAAGGAATATAGCAACTTCCTGCTGGATAAACCCAAGGACCCCATATGGAAGTGATTGTAGAACATTAAAAATAAATAAATAATAAAAAAAATAAAAATAGGCTAACTCAATTGGCAAAAGAGGTCCAAAAAGTCAACAAAGAGAAGAATGCTTTAAAAAGCAGAATTAGCCAAATGGAAAAGAAGAGAAATGAGAGAGATGCAAGAAAAGCATGAAAAATGGGTCAATACCTTGCTAAAGGAGACCCAAAAAAATGCTGAAGAAAAGAACACCTTGAAAAACAGGCTAACTCAATTGGCAAGGGGTTCAAAAGCTCACTGAAGAAAATAGTTCTCTCAAAATTAGAATGGAACAGATGGAGGCTAATGACTTTATGAGAAACCAAGAAATTACAAAACAGAACCACAAGAATGAAAAAATAGAAGATAATGTGAATTATCTCATTGGAAAAGCAACTGACCTGGAAAATAGATCCAGGAAGGACAATTTAAAAATTATGGGACTGCCTGAAAGCCATGATCAAAAAAAGAAACTAGACATCATCTTTCATGAAATTATCAAGAAAACTGCCCTCATATTCCAGAACCAGTGGGTAAAATAAATTGAAAGAATCCACCAATCACCTCCTGAAAGAGATCTGAAAGAGAAACTCCTGGAAATATTGTAGCCAAACTCCATAGTCCCCAGATCAAGGAGAAAATATTGCAAGCATCTAGAAAGAAACAATCAGGATAACACAAGACCTAGCAGCTTCTACATTAAGGAATTGAAGGGCTTGGAATAGAATATTCCAGAAGTCAAAGGAACTAGGATTAAAACCAAGAATTATCTACCCAGAAAAACTGAGTATTTCAGGGGCAAAAATGGGCATTCAATGAAATAGAGGACTTTGAAGTATTCTTGATGAAAAGACCAGAACTGAAGAAAAAATTTGACTTTCAAACACAAGAATCAAGAGAAGCATGAAAAGATAAACAAGAAAGAGAAATTATAAGGGACTGACTAAAGTTGAACTGTTTACATTCCTACATGGAAAGATAATGTTTGTAACTCTTGAAACTTTTCTCAGTATTTGGGTAATTGGAGGGTTTATACACAAGGTGTGCTGAATAGGAACTGATGATATCTAAAAAAATAAAATTAAGGGGTAAGAGAGGAATATATTGAGAGGAGAAAGGGAGAAATGGAATGGGGCAAATTATTTCTCATTAAAGAGTCAAGCAAAAGCTCTTTCAATGGAGTGGAAAAGGGTGGAGGGAAGAGTGAAAAAGTGATACTCTCATCACATTTGGCTTAAGGAGAGAATAACATGCACACTCAATGTGGTGTGATATAGCGGACATCCCGTGTCCCTACATGGCTTGGCGATGCGGTGAAGAAAAGAGACACAGGAGTCGGGAAAAGATAGACCAATTTCATTTATTGATCCAAGGTATAAATAGACAGAAACTGCAAGTCCATGTGACATTCTGCTCATCTCCTGTCCCAGTGATTTGGCCATTCTTACTGTCTTTAAAACTGTCAGCCTAGAGGACATCTGTTTTACATATCCCTTGTTTTCTGTAATTCCCATGTTTGTCTCATGGAGACAACAACATCTGGGGGGCATGGAGAGCCATTCTGGATGATAATGAGCACAGCCTCAAAGAACAGTTTCCCTGAAGGTCTTTACTAATCTTGTCAACAGCACTCCACCAGTATGAAAATCTATTTTATGCTACAGGAAAGTAGAGGAGACAAGGATAAGGGGGGTGGGGAGGATGATATAAGGGAGGGCAAATGGGATGAGGGAGTAATTAGAAGTCAACACTTTTGGGGATGGAGAAGGTCAAAAGAGAGAATAGAATAAATGGGGGGCAAGATAAAATGGAGAGAATATAGTTAGTCTTACATAAGATGGCTATTATGGAAGTCTTTTGCAAAATGACACATATATAGCCTATATCGAAAATGCTTGCCTTCTCAGTGGGGATGGGTGGGGAGGGAGGAAGGGAGAGAAGTTGAAACTCAAAGTTTTAGGAATGAATATTGAGAATTGTTTTTGCATGCAACTGGGAAATAAGAAATACAGATAATGGGGTACAGAAATCTATCTTGCCCTACAAGAAAGGAGAGAAGATGGGGAGAAGGGAAGGGAAGGGTATGATAGAAGGGAGGGCTTATTGAAGAAAGGGGTAAACAGAACGCAAAGTGTCTTGAAGTGGGGGAGGGGAGAGATGGGGAGAATTTTTGGAACTCAAAATTTTGTGGAAATGAATGTTGAAAACTAAAAATAAATAAATAAACATAAAAAAGAAATTGTCTATAAAATTTTTCCTCCAATTTTCTGTTTTCCTTCTAATATTGGCTACATTGTTGTTGTTGTTGTTTTTAGTACAACCCCTTTTTAATTTAATATAATCAAAATTATCCTCTTTATACCCCACAATGCTCTCTATTTCTTCTTTACTCATAAAATCTCCTATTCATAAATCTTATAGGTAATATGTTTCATGTTCTAATTTACTTATGATATTTCCTGTTATATCTAGGTTATGTATCCATTTTTAACCTTGTTTTGGTAAACAGTATAATATGTTGGTTTATACCTAATTTCTACCAGACTGATTTCCAGGTTTCTCAATAATTGTTTTCAACCAAATAGTAAATTCAAAGCTTAATTCTTTATATTTATTGAACACAAGGTTACTAGGCTATAGTGCTGTGTATTGCATATTTACTCTATAACACTGATCCACCATTCTATTTCTTAGACAATATCAGAGAGCTTTGATAATTACTTCCTTATAATAGAGTTTAAGATCTGGTATTGTTACACTTCTTTCCTTTACATTTTTTTCATTAATTCCTTTGATATTCTTGACCTTTTGTTCTTCTTTTGTTATCATTTTTTCTAGCTCAATATCATATTTTTTTTGGTAGTTTAATTGGAATGGCACTGAATAAGTAGATTAGTTTAGGTAGAATTATCATTTTTATCATATTGACTTGACCCATCCATGAACAATGAATATTTCTCCAATTATTTAAATCTGTCTTTATTTGTATAAAGAGTATTTTCTAATTATGTTCATATAGTTCTTGGGTTTTTCCTGGCAGGTATGCTCCCAGGTTGTGTTGGTTTTTTTTTTTAATATGATCTATGGTTATTTTAAATGAACTCTCTCATACTATTTATTATTGCAGAGTTTTGTTGGTAATATATAAAAATGCTGATGATTTATATAGGTTTATTTTATATCCTGCTAATTTTCTGCAATTATTCATTGTTCCAACTGATTTTTCTAGTTGAATCTCTAGGATTTTGCAAGTATACCATAATATTGTCTGCAATAAAGAGATAGTTTTATTTCCTCATATGATTTCCTCAAATATGATTTTTTCAATTTCTTTTTTTCTCATTGCTATTGCTAGAATTTCTAGTGTAATATTGAGTAATATTGGTGATAATGGGCACCCTTGTTTCACTTCTAATCTTACTGGGAAAGCTTCTAGTTTATCCCCATTACAGACAGTGCTTGCTGATGGTTTTAGGTAGATGCTTCTTAGGATTTTAAGGGAAAATCCATTTATACCTATGTTTACAATTTTTTTTAATGGAAACGAGTATTGTGTTTTGTCAAAAGTTTTTTCTGCATCTATTAATATAATCATATGATTTTTGTTGCTTTTGTTATTGATATAATCAATTATGTTAATTTCTTTATTTTGAACCAACTCAGTATTCCTGGTACAAAGCCTTCTTGTACAATCTTACTGAGATATTGTTGTAGCCTCCAAGATTGTATTTTATTTGTGATTTTTGCATCAATATTCATTAATAAAATTGGTCTATAATTTTCTCTGTTTTTGCTCTTCCTGTTTTAGGTATCAGCACCACATTTGTTTTATGAAAGGAGGTTAGTAGAATTCCTCTATTATTCTAAATAATTTATTTAATGTTGGAATTAGTTGATCTTTAAATGTCTAGTCTGTCTTTCTGACAGAGAGACAGATTTTTTTTCTTAGAAAGCTCATTTATTTCCTGTTCAATTACTTTTTCTAAAATAGGTTTATTTAGATATTCTATTTCATCTTCTATTAATGTGGACAATTCACATTTTTGTAAGTATTTTTCTATTTCACTTAAATTGTTAAATATATTGACATATAATTGAGCAAAATAACTCATAATAATTGTTTTTATTTCACCTTCATTAGTGGTATATTCACCCTTTTCATTTTTTGATACTAGTGATTTGGTTTTCTTCTTTTAAAAAACCAAATTAACCAATAGTTTATCTATTTTATTGGTGTATCTATTTTATAAAACCAGTTCCTAGTTTTATTTATTAATTAAATTATTTTCTTACATTCAATTTTATTAATCTCATCATTAATTTTCAGGATTTCCAATTTGATGTTTAATGTGGGATTTTTAATTTTCATACCAAATTCATTGATCTACTCTTTCTCAATTTTATTGATGTAAATTTTCCTCTGATTACTGCTTTTGCTGGGTCCCATAAGTCTTAATATGTTGTCTTATTATTATAATTTTCTTTAAGAAAATTATTTATTTGTTTCTGTGACTTGTTCTTTGACCTACTGATTCTTTAAGATTAGATTATTTAGTTTCCAATTAATTTTCATTTGTGTTTCATTGTCCTTTTTAAATGTAATTTCTATTGCATTATGATCTGAAAAGGATGCATTTAGTATTTCTGCTTTTCTGCATTTGACTAAAAGTTTTATGCCTTAATGTATGGTCAGTTTTTGTAAAGGTGCCATGCGTTGTTGTTCCATTATTTCAGTCCTGTCTGACTCTATGACCTCATTTGGGGCTTTCCTGGCAATGATTCTAGAGTGGTTTGCCATTTCTTTCTCCAGTTTATTTTACAGATGAGGAAATTGAGGCAAACAGGTTTAAGTGACTTGCCAAGGGTTATTCAGATAGTAAGTGTTTGAGGCTAGATATGAACTCAGGAAGATAAGTCTTCCTGACTCGAAGCCAGGCACTCTATATGCTAAGCCACGTTGCTTCTCTAAGGGTGCCATTTACCACCGAGGAAAAAAAAGCTATATTTCTTTCTATTTGTATTCAGTTCTCTTCAGATGTCTATCATATCTGGCTTGTCTAAGATTCTATTCATATCCTTGAGTTCTTTCTTATTAATTTTTTTTGGTTAGATTTATCTAGCTCTGAGAAGGGGAGACAGAAGTCCCCCACTATTATACTTTTGCTGTTTCCTTTGGTGCATACACACACATTTAGTATTGATATTACTTTATTAACTATGATATCTTTTAACATAATGTAGTTTCCCTGATTATCTCTTTTATTTAAGTTTATTTTAACTTTAACTTTGTCTGAGATCATGTTTGCTCCTCCTGCTTTTTTTTTTACATTAGTTAAAGCATAATAAATTCTACTTTGATCTTTTATTTTTACTCTGTGTGTATCTCTTATTTTTAAAGGTGTTTTTCATAAACAACATAGTGTCAGGTTCTGTTTTTTTATCCTGCTGTTTCTGTTTTATGACTGAGTTCATCCCATTCACATTCAAAGTTATGATTACTAGTTGTATATATCCCTTTGTTCTATTTCCTCCCACTGTTTATCCTTCTCTGTCTCTCTCTCTCCTATCCCTCCTCAGAAGCCTAATTTACTTCTGACCACTGCCTTCCAAATCCACACACCTTTCTAATCCCTCCCTTAACACTTCACCCTTCCATTTCTCTGTAGGTTAAGATCTTGGTACTGAACTAGATGTATATGTTCTTGCCTCTTTAACCCAGTTCTGATGATAAGTCCTGTCCATTGTAACAGTTCTTCCATTGATACTTCTTTTGTATGAGATAATTTGCTCTATTTCACCTCTCCCTACCCAATTTTACTTTTTAGAATCATCTCATTTAATAATCAACTTGACCCCAGGCCCTCTATTTATGTATACTCTATTGAGTAATGATGAACTATACTTGTAAGGATAACACTTTTAAGTTACAAATACCATTTTTCCATATAAGAAGTAAACAGTTTAATCTTACTAAATCCTTTATAATAAGTCCTTCATGTTTACCTTTTTACATTTCTCCTGATTCTTGTATTTATAAGTCAAATTTTCTGTTCAATTCTGGACTTTTCTTCAAGAATGCCTGAAAGCCCTTTAATTCAATTAATATACATTTTTTTCCCCTTGCAGAATTTCATTCAGCTCTGCTGGGTAGGTTGTTATTAGTTGCAAACTCAACTCCTTTGTTCTTTGGAATATCATATTCTATACCTTTCAGTCTTTGAATGTAGTATCTGCTTATTCTTGTGTTATCTGAACTGTAGTTCCACAACATTTAAACTGTTTCTTTCTAGTTGCTTGTAATATTTTCTCCTTGACCTGGAGCTTAGAGACTTAGTTATAACGTTCCTGTCAGCTTTCATTTTGGGATCTCTTTCAGGTGGTGATTAAAGGATTTTCAATTTCTATTTTACCCTCTGGTTCTAAGATTTCAGGGCAATTTTCCTTAATAATTTCTTGAAGTATAGTGTCTAGACTCTTTTTTTTTTATAATCAGGACTTTCAAATAGTTAAACACTTCTTACATTATCTCTCCTCAATCTGTTTTCCTAGTAAGATATTTCATGTTCTATTTTGTTTTTTCTTTCTCTGGATTTTGTTATGTTATTTCTTCATGTTTCCCCTTGCTCAGGTCTTATTTTTAAGGTCTTATTTTCTTCAGCAAATTTTTTGATGTCTTTTTCTAATTGGTTTACTTTCTTTTATATTTTTCTTGATTTTCTTGCATGACTCATTTCTTTACCCAATTTTTCCTTTACCTCTTTTATTTGATTTTAAAGTCCTTTTTAAGCTCGGTCAAGAACTCTTTTTGAGTTTCTGACCATTTGACATTTTTCTTTGAAGTTTTACAAGTAGCTAGTGTACTGCTGAGTTCTGCTGATCTCCATCACCATAGTAACTATCTGTGATCACGTTATTTCTCTGTTGATTATTCATTTTTTTAATGGCCTACTTCTTGGCTATTAACCTTACCTTAGACTCTGGCTCTGCACTCAAGGTATGAGGGGATAATATCTCAGGCTTCTAGTTCCTCTCCCTGTTGTTTTCAGGGTTCCATCTGGAATCCTTTGAGCTCTTCATTCTTCCAATGTTCCGTGATCCAAGGCCAGGTGTGATCACCTTGCTCTAGGAGTGACTTCAGGCACTTCTCTCTGGCTCCTGAGCTGTGACCTCTGGCCCCTGGGCTATCACACCCCTCAGCTTGTTCGTACTCTTCCTTCTCTGCAGCCACAGCCTGTTGGGTCTGTGAGTTTCAGTGCCATGTGAAGTGCCAGCAGAAGTCCCTTCCCGAATCTTTCCCTTTGCCCTGCTGGACCCTCAATATCACCTGTGGAATGAAAGTTCCCTAAGCAGTGGCTACCACCAGCTGCTCCCCGGACTTGCTGTTTGGTGAAGCTTCGCTCCAGCCCTATCATCTGGTGGGTCAGTTCTTTCCTAATGTCCCCCCAAGTGTCTTAGGCTGAATGACTACTTTACTTTTAATTATTTCAATCTCTCCGAAATTCACTTTGGGGTGAGTTTGAAGGAAGAGCCAGGTAACCTGCCTTCCTTATTCCATCATCTTCCCATAATTCCCCGTGGTCTCTTGTGGAAGGACTCGTTGACTAGAGACTCCTAGTTAGTGCCTTGCTTCTTGTGATGGGGCTGAGGGAGGGGAGAGACACCGCCTGACTGCTGGGTCAGGAGGAACTGCCCACTCTAAGTTTAAAAGGAAAAACGACTTTCCTGTTCTGTCTTCTTTGAACGTGTGCTTGGGACCCTGATGGTTATCCGCTAGCCTCCTAGTGAAGGTGAGAGGAGAGCCTTCTCTCTTCTTCTCTCCATAGTACATAGCAGCATTGCTGGAGCCTGGGGATCAAGCCCCCTCACCTCTCACCCCACCTCACCTTCTCCACCCCCCCACCCCCCTCCCCCGCACCCCTCTCCCCCCGCCCTCGGGTTCTGGCTTTCTGTCTATGAAGGTAGCCTTTGTTCTGAGACTCGACTGCGTGAATACTTGTCAGGTGCATACTTAGTAGTCTCTTGTATTTTAAACATTTATTTTGTGAGAGGAAATAAAAACTGGTCCTATTCCATATGTCTACTAATTTGTACGGTAAATAACTTTTCTAGAAGGGGACTCTGAAGCTCTACGGGGAAACCCTACACAGAAGCCAATGTAACCTTTGTTTAAGAAGTTTTCCGAGAGTAAATATATCTGGGTACATAATAAATAGGAGAGTATAAACACTGCCTGGTCTCCCTATCTCTAAGACTCTCCAGGACTGAACTTGGATCTCTTTGAGCTTAGGACCAGGGCCCCTTGATGATGTGAGTGACTCCTCTCTGGTCCCATAGGTGACATTTTTTTTTTTAAAGCTGTGATGTATGAATTCATTAGGACATTCTGACCTCACTCAATATGCCTTCAATCTGACCCTAATTAATGTTAGAATAGAATAACTAAGGTTATACTTAGCTAGACTTTAAGGATTGTTTATGATGTCTACTACCAGGGAGGACTGGTCACCCCTTCTGGAATCAGACGTTCCTAAACAGAAATGCCCTCAAGGATGTTTTTGATCATAGCTCCTTTCCCATCAATCACGCATTTAATTGGCAAAATGCCTTCTTGCTTAAAAGGAACTACTAAAGGCGGGTAGTGCTGAGCCATCTTTGGGAGTCCGCCCTGTCGCACAGCTTCGTTCAGGACCTCCTTGTGAGGACTCTGGTGGCTGACCTGGGATTCCCCAGCCTTGTGATCCAGGTGTAGATAACTCCCCCATCAGTGTTGACCAAGTATGGGAATATTGTGACATACCTCTTGAGACTTCCTGATCTGTGACCTACTTGTGGAGCCATAACTCTTGGGATGTACTGATTGTGACATGCATTGGGATCTAAAGTTCACTCACTGATTGAGACTTTTGACGTTATTATTGTTTCTATTATTTTAATAAATACTGGTGATATGTGTATATGGATATGAAACTTGAGACTGTGTCATCTCTGAGCCAATCTGAATTGAAATTAAATTAAACTGCAACAAATAAGGTTGCTCTGCAACACAAAAGCATAGATGTTTAAGAGTTTGATGTGTGAGGCTGGGAATGAGATACTGTTTAAGGAAGTTTCAGAACTGATAGAAACTAAGTTGCAGCTCATCGTGAAATGTTTAAGACCAAATAGGTATTAATTATTCCTGAGCAAAGACATCTTATTCAGCCTTTTCTGGAAGAAGAATGAAGAAGGAAGGAAAAGGAGATATAACTTGGAACCATGGGTTAGTGGTATCTCTTTGTCTTTATTTATCTGAGCCAATTTCTAGGACCTGGATTTTATGGTATACTGCAACTTGTGTCTAGGATGCATTTCCTTACTGATCTGAAGAATGTGTTTTGCCCCGAGTCACTTTCTGACAGTGTGTTAATTCAGTTGTAGCCTGCTAACATTCTATCTCTCACAACATTCCCTTTGCACAAGTGGTCCCTCATGTTTAGAATGCATGCTTCCCTCACCGCCACTGCCATTACCACCACCCATCACCACAACTCTTCACAGAATCCCTAACTTCCTTAAAATCATAATCCAGGTACCATCCCCAGCATGAAGCTTTTCCTAATCCTACCCCTGTCCTTGAGTCCAACTGGCCATGGAATTGGGAAGACTGTGGTCAAATCTGGCCTTGGACATTTATTAGCTATGTGTCCCTGGGCAAGTCATTTAATTTCTGTCCTGGTGTCTTCCTCTGTAAAAATCATAGTACCTTTCTCCTATGGTTGGTATGAAGATCAAATGAGATATTTATAAGGAATTTTTCAAATCTCAAAGTATATATATTATATACACATATATACAATATATAGAATATACATGGTAGGATAAAAAGTCATTATATATGTATGTACAAGCTATTTATATATAAAATATATATGTGTGTATATTATACACGTATGGCTAGCAATATATTAGTGTATATATAAATTTGTATCTATGAATATATAAAGTTGACATATAATATCTATATCACACACATATATGCATATATGTTTACTTTCCATGGTGCCATGGATAATGGATAATGTTGGTTCTGAGCTCTCTCTCTGTGTATGTTATAGCCTGTATACATATCATATGCCTCACCTTGAATTGAATAAAGCTCCTTGAGGGTAGGACTTGTTTTATTTTTGTCTTTATTTCCCCACAACCTAGACTAACACCTTGCACATAGTAGCCTCTCTATAAATATTTGCTGCATTGAATTGAGAAGAGACCTGAGGGATTCCAGGCAGAATTCCACTCCCTAGCCAATAGGAGCAAAGATATTGGGGAATGTGATGGAAAGGGCATACTGGACAGGGGGTGAGGTCCCCATTCTGCTCTCCATGGTATTGCACAAATGAGATTGTCAACCAGCTGGTATTTGATTAGCTTGGCCTACATTTTATCACAGAAGCCAGGTGCCAATAAGAATACATGATTCAGATGTAACAGTATTTAGGTTAGACCATCCTCCAAAGTTTAGAGTATGAATGATATTGCAAGCTGAAGGGTAGCAACTGTTCTGGGTTTTGTCTTCAAATCCCCAGAACCAAGCTCAGTACCTTGCAAATGGTGTTTAATAATTAATGTTTGTTGAATTGACTGGGAGGGGGAATAGAGTGACATGGCAATTACAACGCCAAACAACTGTTCTGACTCTACTGCTTACCTCCTTGTGTAACTTTGATGTGAGGCAGAATGCAGTATTGGAGAGGGTGCTGGACTTGGAGTCTGGAAGACCTGTGATCCAGTTCTGCCTCAGAACCTTACTAGAAGTATGACCCAGGGCAGGTCACTTATGCTCTCTGTGCCCCAGTTCCTTCATTTGTAAAATAATGAGGGCTTGGGACTGAATTTCCTCTAAGGCAGGGGTTCTTAACTTGGGGTCTGTGAACCTGCAAAAAATTTTTTTGATAACTACATTTCAATATAATTGATTTCCTTTGTTATTATATGCATTTTACTTTATGCATTTAAAAATATTGTTCTGAGAAGGGTCTATAGGCTTCATTAGATTGCCAGTGAGGTCCACGACACACAAAAAAGTGAAGAAGCCTTGCTTGACATTAAGATCCTGTGATGGCCCTCTCCAGGGTCCCCAGTTTCCTCATCTGTATGTAGCAGGATTGGAGTATAACCTATGGAACATGTGTGGGGTTGGGCCTGTGGGGAACATGCATTATTGAGATGAGCTTCCCTGTCCACTTCTGGGTGATGTGTATCATCTTCTTAGTGCTGAAGGACTTGGTGCTTTGGGGTGGTGAAGAAATCCCTTGGTCCCTGTTGTGGTGGTGGTGGTATTTGTCCTTCATTCTCAAAGAGGACCATGACATCAGGAAGGTGATTCCATGACTTGCAAGTGAATTGCCAGCATGCATCCAAGAGGGAGATCTGGGTCAGGAAGAGCAGACCATTCTACAGACTTTAGAAGAAGGGCTTACACTTTCTGGTGCTCTCTTTTCCTGTCTGCTGGGTATGTGAGGGCTCTGAAGCTCTCTGGCTCCAGTACTTACAGCACCTACACACACACACACACACACACACACACAAGAGCCTAGGTCCCCTGGCTATCCCTTCTGCTTTGGAATTTCTTTCCCTGAGCACAGGTGATCAAACAGCAATCATGAGAAGTGGACTTTTTGGGAATGACTGTCTTGGGAGTTTGGGAGTGTCTGGATCCTTCAGTGGAAATTGACTACCAGCACAAAGTTTTCTTGGAAAATACATCCATACACTGGAGGAGGAACTTAAGGCTTGAACTGGCTTGCTAGAAGATAGCGGCTTCAAGGGAGTTGTTTGGACAATGCAGAGCCAAGGTGAAGGTGAAATCCCTGTACAACAGTCTACCAAGTCCTCCATGTTTTAATGTTTAAGTATCAATCTCCTGGAAAAGCATAATAGGAATCATAGGTTAATATTTCACATTTTATATCTACCAATCCATTTCATTTTTAGCATTTCTTTTATGTAGAGGAAATAAATTGTTTTCTTATACCTATATATTATGCATTGTGTAACTTTCTATTTCCTTTTGAGAAGGCCCTAGACTTGAGGAAAAACTAAGCATTTCTTAAATGATTTTCCCTTAGGGTCTGGGGTAGAAAGAGAGTCACACACAGAGAATTTGAGAAAAAGAGCCCGGTTTCTCTCTAGAGAGGCCAGGCTCTCTCAGCACTGAACCTGATCTGTGAGTGAGCCAAAAATTGGGGCTTCTCATTGAGCAGGGTGATCTCTAGTCCCTGGGTCCAGTTACATGTTAAATGTTACATTTAAAATGAGGGAGTTGACTAGGATCAACTTTAAGATCCTAACTCATTCTCCTTCTGGGCCTCAGTTTCTTTCAAGCCAACATTCTGTGAAATGGTGCATTGGAAAGTTCTGGGATACTTATTTTGCCTTCCTTTTCCTTTAACGTTTTAAAAATTCTTTCTTGTCCTGAGCATTTGTAGGACCCTGAAAAGGAAAGAGTCAGCTTGGTTTTTTGCTTTTGCTGATGTCTGGTTCTATTTGTCAGATTCCATCAATCTCCCAACTACCCAGATGTACCCAGAACAGACTGGGATTGATTCCAGGGAAGTCATTCCTTGGTAAGGATGCTGGAATGATGTCATTAGAATAGGGGAGGCAGAGCTTCTGCCTAGGACAGGAACAGATTCAAACTCAAAGTACCTCAGGACTTAAAAGTGAACCTTGCAAAGTACGTCCTGAGATTTCATGGTCTCCCTAAGCTGGTATCATCCTTCACTGCTGTTCCATTTTGCTACTTACAGAGCACTTCCGCGCTCATGGGCTTCATCACAGGAGGAAGGGGAGACATTTGAGAAAACCTTCAAAGATACTCCTGGGTCAAATCAAAGAAACACTGAATGGGGCCTTAGGAGATCTAGGCTCTGGTCTTGGTTCAGTCACAAGTTTGCTGTAGGGTTTGAGGAAGGTCACTTAATCTCCCTGAACTTCAGTTTGCTCATCTGTGAAATGGACATAACACCTGACTACTTAATATGGTCATTATGAAGATCACATATATGTATACACATCCATATATATGAATATAAACCTTAAAATGCTATGGAAACACAGGTTGTCATTTTCCCTCTGACTTGCCTAATGATAGCTAACATTTATATAGCTCTTGCTTTGTGCCAGCTCTGTGCTAAGCACTTTATGATTATTATTTCATTTGTTCCTCACAGCAGTCTTGGGAGGTAGGACCTATTACTATCTCCATTTTACAGTTGAGGAAACTGAGGCAGAAGAGGTTAAGGGATTTGCCCTAAGGAATTTTTGCTCAGATCTTCCTAACTCCAGGCTCAGTCTTCTCTTCACTGACAGCATCTAACCTCATAAACACATGACTCTCATGCTGTTCCTGAAGGATACAGTGGGATGAGAGTCCACAATGGGTCCACAGTGGGATGAGGTTTAGCATAATAACAGCTGTCTAGAAACAGTGGGCATGTAGATAGGGAGTGGAAGGCTTGGAGTCAGGAAGAATGATTATGATTATATGGTATTCCCATGAATAGGGAAGGGATATAGGGAAAGCATAGGCAACTAGATGGCACAGTAGATAGAGTGGCAGGCCCGGAGTCAGGAAGACCTAAGTTCAAATCTGTCCACAGACACTAGCTGTGTGGCCCTGGGTAAGTCACTTAACCCTGTTTACTTCAGTTTCCTCATCTGTAAAATGAGCTGAAGAGTCTTTATATTGAGTTAACATCTGCTGCCTGCAATTTCTACCCACCACTTCTGCTTCTTTTTGAGGCTGGGCATATAAATTTTGCCCTTTCCCCACATGATAGGCTATCAAGAACTTGAAAATGGTTATCATCTTTTCCTATCTCCCTGCTCTGACCCGCCCCTGCCACCTCCTTCTCTGGGCTAAACATCCCCAATTCCTTCTTCCTTCAAGTAATACTCATCACATGATTTTAAGTTTTTGTACTTTGTTGGTTTCTCTTCTTTTGATGTGCTCTATTTTGCCCTGGAATGCATTGCACCAAGTCGATCACAGTATTCTAGATGTGGTCTGACTCCCACACAACAGTAGACCGCCCCCCCCATGATTCTAGATTTGGTCTGTCGGTCTAAAATTTTGATAAACCATCTACTGAGGATCAGGCACTATTTGAAGTGCTGCAAATACAAAGAAAAGCAGAAACAAAAGGTCCCTGTCCTCAAGGAGCTGCCATTCCAGTGGTGGAAACAATATTGAAAACTACATACGTACCAGATACAGGGTGTTCCCAAAGTCCATAAGTTATTAAAGCTTAAAACTGCTCCAAGACTTTTGGGATCCCCTATACATGCAGCACAAGTGGAGGTAATCCCTGAAGAAAGATACCAGCAGCAGAGGGGACAGGGAAAGACTTCTTGCAGAAGGTGGGATTTAAGCTGAGACTTTAAGGAAGTCAGGGAAGGGAGGAGGAGGTAAGTAAGGCAGGAGAACATTCCTTGGGGGTTAGACAATGAAACTGCCAAGTCAAGAGATAAAGTTGACAATAACAACAATGTTGTCAGATTATGGAGTATGATGAGGGGAGTGAGTATCAAAATACTGGAAATGTAGGAAGGGGCCACATTGTAAAGGGCTTCAAAAGCTAAACAGAGGGTTTTGTATTTGATCCTAAAGGTATTAGGGAGTCACTGGAGTTTACTGATTAGGGGAGTGGTCACTTTGGCTTCTGAGTGGAGGATGGGTGGGTGTAGTGAGAGATGAAGCAGGGAGACTAGCAGGTGATTGACCCTGATGAAGGTCCAGATGAGGTGATAAGGGTGTGGACGGGGTGGTGACTATGTAAATGGAGAGAAGGGAGCATGTTCCTGGTACTTTTACTAATGGAATATAAGACTACATTTTCTTTCTTTTTTTTTCTTTTGGTACCAACCACTTTTTAGTTGGCATGCTGCTTGAGGATGGGAGGGGAGAAATTAAAAGAGCTCCTGATGGCTGGCCAATTATTGACTAGAGATCAGGGTGGATCTAAGCAAATACCAGATGCAGACTTCTGAGGTGGGTGCTGGTCACCCACTCTCCAGCAGAGTCCCTTTTTGCAACTGGGGGTGAATGACGATGATAACCGAACCTTACAATCACTTCATACTTAACAATTCATAAAGTTCTTCTCTTCCCACTCCCCAGCAAGGAAGGTTATACAAGCATTATGTTCTTCTTTTATAGATGAGGAACATGAAGGCTCGGAGAAGTTATAAACCTTACTGTTAGTAAATGTCAGAGACAGAATTTTCATGGTATCAGTGGGTAGGAAGATCATGACAACACCAACTCAGTCAGGGGTCAAAGAAAATCAGGCATGGTGTTGGCTTTGGCTCTTGTACTCTGTGGTTTCCAAATGTCTCCCCTTCTATAAGACTTCAAGGTGTACAGAGCACTTAAAAAATAATTTTTAAAAAATGAAGATCTGCCCTCTCTTCCCCCTCCCCTCCACATAGAGAATGCACGAAAAACAAGATCTCTGGTTGCAAACATATCTTCAAGCAAAATGAATTGTCTGATTGGCTATATCCAAAAAAACGTTGTTTGGTTCTCCTCTCTGAGTTTATCTCCTCTCTCTTAGGGGGTTGGTAGCCTGTTTCATCCTGAGTCCTGTGGAATCAGGGTCTGTCTTTGAGTTGATCAGAGTTCCTATGACTTTCAAAGTTGATTGTCTTCACAGTGTTTTTGTTTTTGCATACACTGGTTTACATTCTCCTGGTTTCCGTACAAATTTACACTTTATGTCAGTTCATATAATTCTTCCCACATTTCTCTGAAATTATCTCCATCATTTCTTATAGAACAGTAGCATTCCATCATATTCATACACCATAACTTATTCAGTCATTTCCTGGTTGATGCAGCTTATTTTTTCTTAGTTATTTTTTTCTTTTGTTCATTAAAAGGGCCATTCCCTGACTACTTCTTAAGGAGTCTATTCACTTAATGGGCATTACCTCCCTCTAAGTGAGTACCCGAAAGAGGCTACCCTAAAAAGGCCAAGGTCTTCCATTGCATCCTGGGCCATTTCCAGATGAATATCTGGTCACTGGACCCAGATGGCTCAGGAGGAGAAAGTGAGGTTGGTAACCTTGCACTGTCCTCCTTCACTCAAAATAAAGTCAAGTGCAAGTCATGTCATCATCTCACTGATGTCATGGTCTTCTTTGAAAATGAAGGACAGGGGGGCAGAGCCAAGATGGCAGAGTAGAAAGACTCACATTTACTAGCTCCGAACCCACAGCCCATGGATTTCCTGTAAAAAGAACTCCTGACAAATTCTGGAACAGTGGAAGCCGCACAGAAACACAGTGAAGGAGATTTCAGTTGTAGAGAGCCCTGCAAAACCGACCCCAGGGGTCCATCGAGCCCCAGACAGGAGCGGAGCCCTCCCCTCCCCCTGCCCTGGACGCACCACACTGAGAGGAGCGAGCAGACCCAAGCAGGCTTCCGGGACCATAATCTCTGGCGGCTGCGAAGGTCCCTCCACCCACAGGTGCACAGGTCAGTGAGAGAGACGGGCTGAGAGGGGAGCGGGGTATCTCCAGGACTCGGACCCCCTCGGGAGGCCGCCGCTGCGGCAGAGGCTGAGGCAGCTCGGCCAGAGGCAGGCAGGATCTCCACAGCAGCTCCATTACAAAAGTTCTCTGCATAAACCCCCTGAGGGGACTGAGCCTGAGAGGCAGCCCTGCCCCCACCTGAGAACCAGCAGATAAGCTCCCATTGAAGAGCAGTCAGGCCTGCCGCCAAAAGCCCTGAGGCTGGGGAGCAGCGTTTGAATCCCAGACCCCAAGCACTAGCTGGGCAGACCTAGGCTGGGGTAGAGAGGACTCTCAGAAGTCAAGTAACTGTCTGGGAGCATTTGAATCTCAGACCCCAAGCACTAGCTGGGCGGATCTAGGCTGGGGTGGAGAGGACTCTCATAAGTCAAGTAACTGGCTGGGAAAATGCCCAGAAAAGGGAAAAAAAC
>CM053770.1:92599051-92619111 GCA_028658325.1 Potorous gilbertii
AATAGAAAGTTATCTGGCCCTACAGGACAAAAGAGAAGATGGGGACAAGAGAAGGGAGGGATGATAGAAGAGAGGGCAGATTGGTGATATGGGTAATTAGAACGTCCAGTGTATTGGGGAGGGGAGAGGGGACAAATGGGAGAGAATTTTGGAACGCAAAATTTTGTGAAAATGAATGTAAAAATTTAAATAAATTTATTAATTAAAAAAAAAAAAGAAAATGAAGGACAAACACACACAGCACCACAAAAGGAGCTGCTGTAAATATTGCTGTATGCATGCATCCTTTTCCTCTTTCTTTAACTCCTTTGGAGTATAGACCTGATAGAGACATTGCTAAGTTAAAGAATATGCCCAGTTTAGTAGATGTTTTGGGTACAGTTCTGAATTACTTTCTAGAATGACTGGATCATTTCGCAGCCTCACCAACAGTGGATTAATATATCTGTTTTACCTGTGTCCCCTCTAGCTTTTGTCATTTGCCTTTTTAAGAAAATCAATTTTGCCAATCTGATGGGTGTGAGGTGCTACCTCAGAGTTTCAGTTTGCATTTCTCTAATTATTATTGGTTAAAAACATTTTCCATGTGGCTATTGATCATTTGGATTTCTTCTTCTGAAAACTTTCTGTTCATGCTCTTCGAGCATTCATCAGCTGAGGAATGGTACAGAGCACTTTCTTCACAACAATGTGAAGTAAGTGTATAAATCTTACACTTATTTTGCATATGAGAAAACAAGTTCTTTAGGGGTTAAGTGGTTTGCTTGGGAGCACACTTCCAGTAAGTATAGGATCTGGTTGTAGGCTTCATCTTCCTTTGAGTCCAAGTCCATCATACTTTTTCCAGAAAACTTACTCAATTTCTGACCTAGGTGGATTCACCTTTCCTTAGGCAGCCTAATGGCCCCAGCTTACAGGTTCTTATTATAGCTCTGTTAAATTTAGTATGAACACCCACTTGGCTTTGTCCCTACTGTGAACTCAAGTGATTCACAAATCTTAGCCTTCCCAGAAGCAGGGCTTACAAGTAGACAGGCTAGAGCCACCATTTTGTATGGGGACCTTTAGAAGGACGTCTTCACAGTTTGGAACTATGCCCTCAAGTCACCCAGTGTTACCACTACCAGTAAGTTTATGTTCCAAAGAAATCAAAGAAAGAGGAAAAGGACCTCTGTGCAAAAAAAATTTATTGCAGCTCTTTTTGTAGTGGCAAAGAGTTGAAAAATAAGGTCATTGTATTGATCAGTGTTCTAAATCTTTCAAAGCTGTTTTTCTTTATAATGCTGTTGTCATTGAATAAATTGTTCTCCCATTAGGTGGGAGCCCCTTTAGTTTATTTATTAAGAAAAACAACTCTGAAAGATTATAGAACTCTGATCAATGCAGTGACCATCCATGACTCCAGAGGACATGATGAAGCATGCTATCCACTTCTTGAGACAGAGAGATGAGGGGCTCAAGATGCAGAATGAGACATACTTTTTTGCACATGCCCAATGTGAGAATTTATTTTGTTTGGCTATGTGTATTTGTTATAAGGGTTTTCACTTTCTTAAAACAATTTTTTCCAATGGGAAGGGTCAAATAGGATAGAGAGGAAATAAATATTTGTTAATTAAAGTTTCAGATAAAATCACAGAGAATGTAAAAAATAAATAGTCTTCACTGCAAAGTGGGCACTTTGTCCCTTTTTGGAAAGATTGAGTCCTTGTATTACTGCCTTCAGTAATTACACAGGTACTGAAGAGCCTTTTACCTACATCTGTGGAGACTTAGACTTAGCCATATTCTATGATTTCTCAGAGAAAATTCTGGAGAGGGAAAAAATGAGTTGCAGAGATATGATTTTTGGAGCCATTCGTAAGATTGAATGTTGTCCATGGAAGCCCAGAGCTTGAATGTGGACCATAGATTAAATAGAATTAGAGGGGTTTTTAAAGACCATCATCTTGAAATCTCATTTCACAGATGAGGAAACTGGGGCCAAGACAGGGAAAATCACAACCCAAATCACCTGTACATTAGGGATTATACCCCAAGCCTCTGATTTGAAATTAAGCTGTCTTTTTTGCGGTATTACAGTATCTGGATGGGGCTTGGGGTGGAGGGAATACCCTCTTCTCTTTTTCCTGGTCTTTATTCGAAAGGAAGGAGCCCTAGCGGCATAGGGCAGTGAATAAACCATTCTTCATTAGTCCTCTCAGCTAGAAGCTAATGGGAAGTTCTTGGGGGAAACCCTCAGTCATGTTGATCCTCTGGGAGACCTACAACCTCTCAAGTTTCCTGAGAACAATTTCCACCAGATGACGCCTGCCCTCCCTCATGGTAATCACAGCCCCTGATGGCCAGAAGCCTGAACAGAAAAGCCCCCATATGTACAAATTATTCTTGATGGTTTCAATGGAGTCTGTAGTGTTCTGGCCAAAATGAAATATGAAGATTGGGCAATGGAGGATGACTTAACCTGACATGTGGAAAGCAATGATTGAATACAATGCATGAGCTGCACTCAATACCTATTGAAGGATTAAGATGAGGTTATGAGCCCACTGAGTTCCCTCTCCTCAGGCTTTCTGATGCTCTCTGTCTCTGGTGTCACTTTATGAGAATGCTGCTTCTTCTCCCTCCTGTCTTTCTCTTACATATGGTTCCAAGTCTGATGGTTCCTAAAGAATATGAATTCCCTTAGGACTCTCTGGCCATCTTATGACAGTTCTGGGCTGTTTACTTTACTTAAGCAATAGAGGCTACAGGAAGGAGACGATCCTGGAACATTTAGAAGAGGTTTAGGACATAGTTCTAGACTGAGAGTCACTGGACCTGGGTTCAAATTCTGACTCTCCTTCAGCTAGCCATGTGACGTCAGGCTAGTCATTTACCCTCATTGTATTTTCATTTATTCATCAGAAAAACATGATCTTTACCTCTAGGCACCAAGATAACAATGACCTATTGTACCATGAGTGACAATCCAGAGGTTAAAGAGCTAGCTTTGGAGCCAAGAAGACCGACAGGCATATCCTGCCTCTGATACCTACTGGCTGTGTGACCTTAGGCAAATCACTTAACATCTCAGTGCTCTGAGCAACTCTGTAACGCTAGATTTCAGAGAATTATTCAGAGAATAATTCACTAACCTGAATTATTAGTAGAGAGAGTTTCCTCATCTTGGAATTAGTTCCCCATGTCAGTGACATCATAAGGTCCAGTCCCTATCCCTATGCCCACTATGCTGACTTAAAAAACTAATGGAGAAAATGATAATTCAGATTAAACTGAAAAGTGTGTCATGAATTTTATTTTCAGGCAAGCCAGTTAAAACATTTACCAGCATGCCCGTGGCTATGAGACATCTAAAAAAAGAGTAATTTCCCTCCAATTAGTCAGTGTAAAGAGGGAACTACAGATGTAGAAAGGGTTTTCTGAATTGGAGTCTAGTTCTTTTCAGCTATCTTTTTAAAATATATTGTTTAAAAATTTACAATTCATTTGCGTTTCTATTACTTTAGATGTTTTGATTTTTAAAGGTAAAATATATTCATTTTAATTTAAAGTTATTCAAACAATAAGCATTTTGCTTGCAAAATAGAAATGACTTTAATTTAAACAAAATTAATCTCAGGAACATTTTACTGAGATGGACATTCTCTTTTTTTGTCCTTTTCCTCTCAGCTATAAGCCAGGCATGAACCCTGGCACTGAATTTGGGAGCTTTTGTGTGTTAGAAATGGAGAAGCCCTTTACCTAATGAAAAACTCTTAATAGGTGTTGTTTTTCCTAAATTATCATATTAAGCACAGACAATTAACAAGCGTATCCTTGATGCCGCAGGATACTGACAAACTCACTGGAACGGATCTCATTGTCCATAAATTATCGTCCTGCTGTAAGCCAGCTGTTTAATTACTCCCTGGGCTTGAGATCTGGATTGGGGCTTTCTGTGATGTTGGTTGCCAATGAAAATAAAGGAAGCAGCATTTCAGATCTTTCTCTGTCTTCTTGAGCAGCTGCTGTTGCTGCGGCTACTGGAGTCTCGGCATGGCAAATTGGATAGAGTGCTAGACTGCAGTCAAGAAGACCAGGGTCCACACCTGACTTCAGCACCAACTAGCTGTGTGACTTTGGCAAGTTGCTCAGACTCTTTCTTCATCTGTAAAATGGAGATAACAGCGTTTGTAGTACCTAGCTCAAATGAGATTGTAGATATAAAGTGACTACTTAAAGGTCAACTGTTAATGCTGGTTTGATAAAAGCATGACTAATAAGAACTTCTCCTGGTGCGGACAGGGTTGGGATTGGTGTGTATGGCATGAACCACATTCCCTTGTATTTCCCATGCAAGCAGGATGATCGTCCACTGCATCTGTGTGGTCTGACACTAACTTATAGAAATTAACAGTTAATTCTTCTGTGTCACTGTGCTAAGTGTGTATGTATGTCTTGAGTAATGAATGGGTATTAAGTACCTACTCTGCGCCAGGCACAGTGCTAAGTCCTGGTCATACAAATACAAGGAAAAAGAAAGTCTCTGTCCTCAAGGAGCTTCTATTCACACAGGAAAGACAGGACATAAAAGGAAACTGAAAAGGGGGTGAGGGAAAGGGGCCAGCATGGTGGAGGGACTCTGCAGCGTGGTAAAACACCTGAATACCAGAGAATCAAGAGTACAGGAGGGGAATGGGATCTTGTTCTCAACAAATAATTTTGCCCCAGTCTTCTCTATACCCCTTTTACCAGAAGCCTTTCCTGATCACCACCTGCCACCCCTCTGGCTGCTAGCACCTTTTCTTCTAAAGTCACCTTTCATGGGCTCCATGCAACTCAAGATGTACCTATTTGTAGTTACAAATAGTAGTTTTCCTCTGCACTGTGATACGAACATCTCCAGGTCAAGAACTGATTTTCCCATTCTTCCAATCCCCAGGACTTAGCATACTGTCTGACACATGGTAACTGTCTAATAAATGCTTTTGGACTGATTGATAGAAATTTAATAAAGGGTAGTGCTAGACATGAGATGATTAGACTTTGGTTCAGATCTTAGCTCTGATACTTACTCCCTGTGTGACCCTGAGCAAGTCAAGAGAGGTTACTTTCTGAGCCTCTGTTTCCTATTTTTTAAAATAGGAATGATAATGTTTGTACTACCTCATTTGGTAGTGCTGTGGGAAGTCCATGGAGGACTAAAAATTGCTAATAGGATTTATTATTTTTATTATTCCACTTCAGGACAGAAATTGCTGTCCCACAGTGGAAGATCATACATGGCTGTTGGCCCTGCCACTGATTTGTCTCTAAAGGCAGCACAGAAGAGATGGATAAGGAGGAAGAGACCACTGGAGAGACCATGAGAGGACTTATTTGAGTGCTATGCTTGTAGAATAAAGGAGGGAAATAGGCCTGGAATGAAATATCATATGCTCTCTCCAGAAACCTGAGAAAGACTTCTCTCTGAAAGCTTACAAGAGCTGGGTCTCATCTCATCTTTTCTTTAACAATTGTCCCCTTCTTTCAAGTGCAGTTTATGCTTTTCCATTGCAGGTTGTTTGCCATGTTGGAAATCAGAGGGATGGAGAAGAGAGGATGCATCAAGGAACAAAAAGGAAAAATTAGGAGAGAGAAATCTGTACTCCTTGCCAGGTTGACCTTGACTTCCTCCAAGTTTTCCTGGGTTGTGATTCTTTGCCTTCCTTGCTTATTTTGGCTTAGACAATGTTCACAAGACAAAGGAATAAGAAAAAGAAAATCATGGGGGACAGATGCTGTGAAGGGGGAAATACAGAGAATGTAGGCATCTGTCTGTCCCTGTCATTGACAGCACCTTCCCCTGGAGCCCTTTAGATGAAGGAAGTGGAGTTGTAGAACCTCCATAGTTGGGGAGAGCCATGACCTGTTTGAGTGGTGACCTGGCCTTGCTCACACACAGAAAGTTTGAAAACAGCTCTCTTGGGGATCTTGGCCAATAGGGGATAGGCACCTTCTACCATCCTTCACACATCACAGAATAGATTCTACCCTATTTTCTTCTCTTATCTCAATCTTCCAATCAGCCTCATGTTACATGAACTGTCTAGCACTTATGCCTGCCTGCTGGCCACCTCCCACTTCCAGTTTAAAAATTACACGTCAAGTTCTAATCGATATAAGTAGTGTGGGTAATAAAATCCTGCCCTGACACAGTTCACTCTCTTATTTACTTTTTTCTCTTTGTTGCCTATAACCTAGCAGAAGACATTTGAACCTGAACATCTGCTGTTTCCCTTTTGCCCCAACCATGATCCATCTAAACAGAAATAGGATTTTTACTTCATATCCATCTTAGAGGGCATAATGTTATATATCTCTCCCATAAGAAGAGAACTGTGACAGTCATTGTCTCAATTAAATCTGATCCCAGACACTTCCTACCTGGGTAATTCCAGGCAAGTCCCTTAACTTCTGTCTGCCTCAGTTTCCTCAGCTATAATATGGGTCTAATAACAGGATCTACCTTGCACAGTGAGTACCTGACAAACACTTATTCCTTTCTCTTCTCCATATAGGAAAATGGATAACAGAATATACAATAAACGATTTAAAAGGAGATGGAACAAAGGGTAACAAAAGAGCAGGAAGGAATGAATGATCTTCTCTGAAAGGAATCTCTACACAAAGAGCAATCAGGAACGCTGTCAAGGCACTAGAAAGGAGCATAACATTATCTCTTTACGCATTGTGAAGTCTAGAAGAACGGGAATTGGAGAGAAATTTTTCAAAATCTATCGGATATTTTAGGAGACAGAGAGCCTCTGATGCTTTCGGTAAACAAACCCTTACGTGGCTCTTAGATAAGGCCATTAATAAGTTTTTAGAGCTTTTTTTAAAAATAATATTTTATTTCCCCCTAGTTACATGTAAAGACAATTTTTAACATTTATTTAAAAAATTGAGTTCCAAATTTTCTCTCTCCATCCTTTCTTGAGACAGTAAGCAATTTGATATAGGTTGTACATGTTCAGTCATGCAAAACATATTACCATATTAGTCATGTAAAAGAAGACACAGGCCCAACGGAAAAATACCCACAAAGAATACAGAAAGTGAAAAATGGTATCCTTCAATCTACATTCAGACTCCATCGGTTCTTTCTTTGGAGATGTATAGCATTTCTCATCAGGAGTCCTTTGGAATTGTTTTGGATCATTGCATTGCTGAGAAGAGTTCAGTCCGTCCCAGCCAGTCATCACAGTGTTGCAGTTGCTGTGCACAGTGTTCTCCTGGTTCTACTCACTTCACTCAGCATCAGTTCATGTGAGTCTTCCTGGATTTTTCTCAAATTGTCCTGTAGGACAATGTCATGTCATTTGTTATAGCACAGTAATAATTCATTACAATCATATATATCACAACTTGTTCAGCCATTCCAATTTTTTGCTCCTACAAAAAAGCTGCTATAAATATTTTTGTATAAATAGGTTCTTTCTCTCTATTTTAAAAAATTTCTTTGGGATACAGACCTAGCAGTGGTATGGCTGGATCAAAAGGTACACACAGTTTTATAGCCCTCTGGGCATAATTTTGGGAGCTATTTGTGAAAACATCCCTTAAAACCATTAAGTCCTCTTTTGCTCTATGCTTATCAGATAGACTTCTCATCAATAATTTGGTCTTCCTTGAGACCCTACTCATCAGGGACAGAGGCCTTTGGGCAAGTCAGTGGTGTCAGGTTCTTAGACCAGGTTATTTAAATGAATAAATTGGCTCTCTGGTTGACCAAGCAATCTCCTGTGACACCCTCCTATGACAGCCTTCTGTGACTTTGAGTGATTCAGGGTAGTTTTCTTGGGACCAATTGCCCCTAGCTGAGATGATCATCAAGTCTCCAGTTTCACAGACCAGTTGGGATTTATAGTAACCTTACTGAAGCTCAACAAAGCTTTAAAGTTAGCCAATGGTTTCCTAAAACAGCCCACCCATCACTATTTTATCCCCACAGAAGGGACAATAGGGAAGAGTTCTAACTAGGAAATTAGAAAAAGTAGTGAAATCATTAGTGCATCTTGATACCATGTACCATTTCCTCTCCTGTTTCTCTGATTAAACAGCTCTAGCCATCGCTGCTCAAAACCAGCCTCATCCACTTATCCCATGATGTTCACTTTCAAGCCCCTTTTCAAGTTCTGGGATTTATATGGAGTATCCTTCTAAACCAGCCTGCCAGGCCATTTCTCTCAAATCATCCTTCAGCTAGCTCCTGAAAGTCTGTCTTGTCCATGAAACCTGGTACATATAGTATGGGCTTAATACATATATATTGACTGACTTATGCAAGGAGAATCAGCAACCTCCATTTGTCCTTGCACTTTGACATCTCTCTCTGAATCTCTTTCATCTTTAGCAATTGACTAAGCTCACCCTTCCCATATGGGGGCCCCCTAATGTCTGTTAATATTTTTATATCACAAGACAGGAGAAGGGATGCAAGCCTAGCCCAATGTATGTAGATGGCTTAATTCCTTCTAGGTATTGTAACTGCATGCAACATATTCAATTACATTCACGAACATTTTAAAATCACCTACTATGTGTTGAGTCAGGAACTGGAGAAAACAAAACAGTATTTACTTACCTTTAGGGAACTTACTGGGAAGCTCAGTGGCACAGTGGATAAAGAACGGGGTATGGACTCAGGAGGACAGGAGTTCAAATCTGGTCTCAGACATTTACTAGATGTATGACTCTGGGTAAGTCACTTAACCCTATTTGCCTGAGTTTCTTCATCTGTAAAAATGAGCTGAAGAAGGAAATGGCAAACCATGCCAGTGTCTTTGCCAAGAAAACCACCAAAAGGGGTCTAAAGAGTTAGGCATGACTGAAAAATAACTAGGTGGCAGCAACAACCACAGGGAACTTACATTCTTTTGGTTGAATTAAGGTTGGAATGATTTGTAACTTGTGGAAAGCCCTATTTGGCCCTGCCCTTTGGGCTGCCAGGGTCCCTCTGAGTTTTGCAAATGAGGAGATGGAATGGACTGGGGGTCTCTAGGAAACTAGGTAATCTTCAAGCTAATAATTATATTTATATTTACATAGATATAGATAATTACACTTTAAAATACAATAAAACTTTATTTAAAAATATGAAGAAAAACATTTATAGTAGTCTTAGAGAAATATTTGGAAGCTTGAGATTTGGCCAGGGGCTTTTTAAATGATCAATAAGTTCCCTTCCATCTCTAATTCTGTAGTTCCATGTTCTAACAGGGGTGGGTGGGTCCTTGAGGCCACATGTGGCCTGCTAGGTCCTCAAGTGGCCCTTTGACTGAATCCAGGCTGCATGTTACCCATCCCTGTAAGCTGTCTTCCAGTCCTGTCATTGAATGTTCAAAGGTATTTAGCACTAGATGAACAGTACTGTTTCTCTTTAGGGTAGCTTATACCTCCTAGGCAGGCCCTCTTTGGATATAGATAACTGAGAGAATCATGGAAAGTATAAATAAGCCAATTAACCTGTATTTGTTTCCCAATAAAAATACAATCCTTAATTAGGAGGACAGCATACTTTAAATTTCTCTCACTTGTAGACCTGCCTCAGGTTGTTTTTCTAACTCTTGACCCTCTGTTCCCACCTGTTTCCGGCAATTATGCATAAGAAAGGCACTGAATACTCACTAATTTCTCCCATTCACTGGGTGACCACTAACTGCTCTTAATACCTCTCCCCCAAAGTAAATCCTTGGACTGTCATTCCCTCATTTCACTCCCCGCCCCACATCTTTGTAAATCGAAGTGCACACCTTCCTACAACTCAAATTATTTTCCTGATACTTCTAGGTGAAAGTGACCTTTTCCTATTCAAAATTCTGATAGCACTTTGTGAGATTGCCTACTTAGAATTTATCGCGCCTTCCCTTGTATCACAATTGTTTACCTTTGTCTCCCCTTTCACTTCACCCTTGCATTTAAGATTACAGAATTTTGAGAGTTGGAAAAGACCTCCCAGTCATCTAGTCCCCTCCCTCTCGTAAAAGTAATCCCCACCCTAGCAAGTGATTATTCCGCATCAGCTGGAAAAGGTTCAAAATAGTGCCCCCTACCCCCGCAGCCCCCACCCCCTCTGGGCAGCTTATTCTGCTTTTCTAATTTTTAGGAAGCTTTTCCTGACATCAGACCTGCGACCTCCCCTCCAGTTCGAGGGCAGAGTTTTTTGTCTCTGTGTGCTCAGTGCCTAACAGGAGGTCTTAAGTAGGTGCTTAGTGGATGTTCATAATGCCTTCAAATTTAAGAACTGGGAGCAGTCCTCTAGCTTCTGCCCCACCCACCCATTTCATAGGCAGGAAAACGATGGCCAGTGAGATCAACATGGTTTGTCAAAGATCACACAGGTTAAGAAACAGCAGAGTAACAGATTCAGCTGGTTATCACAGTGTGTAGAGCAGGGATACCCGAGTTCGGGTCCTGCCTCAGGTTCTTACTGGTTGCATGGCCCTGGGCATATGGTTATGCCTCTCTCAGCCTCTATTTCTGTATCTGCAGAATGAGAATCATGACGGCACCAACCTCACAGGGTTATTGTCAGGAACAAATGAGACATAAAGTGATTTTGCAACCCTTAAAGCACAATATGAATGATAGCGACTATAATAATATTGTGAATATTTGCAAATGTGTGTGCATATACACGTATGTACGTCCACATGCAAACACGAACACCTTTACGCACACACCCACATATATGTAGACATGTGCATGTATATACTGACTTGATTGAGATTTTCTTTCTACTGTCCCTAGCTCTTGAATACTTCTCAGGACTTCCCTGGGGTGGGGTGGGGGGCAAGGTGCAGGTCCTGATTGCTTTATCTGTTCTGTGTCTAGTAGAACGCCCCGGGAATGATAAATGCTTCTTGGGATTGTTGTCTCTGCTGCTTTTTACTTCTCAGAGAGCCTTGGCACTGCCAGAAGCTCAGCCTCATCGTCCCACCTGCTCAGTACCAGAGCATTTATGGGATTGAGGGTTTTGTGGGTTAAAGATTTTTTTTCTTAACTGCAGGCTTTTTACAAGCTTTCAGGGAAAGGAGAAAAAAAAAAGACATGAAACCTCAGTTTGCTTTTCTTTGTTTGTCTAAGAAATATTAGATTTTTAAAAAAGCTATACGCTTAAGAATTTTGTTGGGAGTGGGAGGGGCGGGAGGAGGAATGAAGAAAGCAGCTTGGAATCTAATCGCTCCATTACCTTCTTGTAGTTACAGAAACCCTTTGTGCATTGGCACTCCTCCTCCTCTCCCACTCCCACCAAGAGCCCTGGGAAAATGTCTCCCTGCTTTCCAATTACATACTACTGCCGGTGCCTGGGGCCCCCGAAGCCTCTACCATCAGTGGGCTAGCCTCCCTCCCACACAGGTCTCAGAGAAAAGAGGTCCTTCGTCCACCTAAGCAGGAGCATCTCAGCATCACAGAGATGGGCATTCAGTTAAGCAGTCAGTAAGACTTCACTAAGTGCTTATCAAGTGCCTGGCACTGTGCTGGGCACTTCAGATACAAGGAAAGCCAAAAGCAAAAGATCAAAGAGTTCATATTCACATGTAGATCACTATATATGCCTACGATATAATCTCCACATATATAAACATATATACATATAATATATGCATATGATATATACAAGATTGAAGTATGTGAGTGTGTATGTGTACGTGTATAGCAAGCACAGTGTAAATGGAGGGTCATCTCAGGGAGAAGGTACTGGGTGGGAGGAGGGGATCGGGAAAGCTCTCTTGTATAAACTAAGATTTGAATGAAGACTTGAAGTAAGCCTGGGGAGCCAGGAGTCCAGGTGAGGATGGAGAGCATTCCAGACATGGGGGCGGCGGGGGTTGGGGGGGACTGCCAGTGAAAAGCACAGGGTGGGGAGAGGGACTGTCTTGTGTATTTTTTAAATTACATTTTTTCAAACTAAAAAAGCATTTATTTTTCTCTCTCTTCCATCTTCCTTTCCCCTTACTGAAAAAAACAAACCTGTTCTACTTTGTACCAGTGTATCTGGAATATAGAGGGTGTAGAGGGGAGTACATTTTGGACCAGAGTGTGAAGGACTTTAAATGCATTTTATATTTGATTCTGGAGATGATGGGGAGCCACTGGACATTACTGAACGGGGAAGGGGAGATAGCATGATCAGACCTGTGTTTGAGGAAGATCACGTTGGCAGATGAGGGGAGAATGGATTGGAGTGGAGGGAGGAAATTAGAGCCTGCACCAGAGTAGCAGTTATGTGAGTGGAGAGAAAGGTCCTAGATGAGAGATATTCTGAAGGCAGAAATTACAAGACTGAACACAGACTGGATATGTGGAGTATGCGCTGAGTATGACACCAAGTTTGTAAACCTGCATGAGTGGGAGGGGGGTGGTGGTCAGCCCTCATCAGTAACAGAAACATTCAGAAGAGGGAGGGCTTTGAGGGGAAAGATGATGACTTCTGGTTTGCACATAATGCATTGGAGATGCTTATGGGCCATCTAATCTGAGATATCTAAAAGGAAATTGATAATGAGATTGGAGCTTAGGAAAGGAATTATGGTTGGGTATATCATTCTGGAAATTAGACTCATGGGTATATCATTCTGGAAATTAGACTCATGGGTATATCATTCTGGATAATTAGACTCATGGAAACTGATGAAAAAAATCAAGTGAGAAAGTACAGAAAGACAAGAGGGGAGGGGATAGTAATATAGCCCCTACATACCTGGCACTATACTAAGTGCTTTACAAATATTATCTCGTTCAGTCCTCACAACAACCCTGCAAGGGCAGGTGCTGCTATTACTACCATTTTAGAGTTAAGGAAACTGAGGCAAACGGCAGCTAAGTCACTTGTCCGGGTCACACAGTTAGTAAATATTTGATTTGTGCTCAGGTCTTACTGACTCCAGGCCCTTCGCTGGAGTCTAAGCACTGCACCATCTAGCTGCCTCTAAATGGATGTAGGAGTTTTTGCACTCAGGGCAAGTAGCACCAAGTACACCAGGGGTAAGTCAGTACGAAGGATGTGCTCTTTGGGAGTAAGGAAGGATAATGATGCTGAGACAGAAACAGAGACAGAGACCCTGGGGCATCAGATTGAGGCCAAATTCTGGGGAAGCTGAGGTGGGAAGTGAATTAGAGGGCAGGGCAGAGCAGGGAAGGAAGAGCTGTTCTCTCCTACCCACTATCTTCTAGCTTCCTATTTTAACCAATTATTCTTTGAAAAAATTAATAGCTTTTGTTTTAACATCATCTTCATTTGCAAGTATGTCCCTCCCCCTTCCTTGAAAGAATAAAAAAAATTAGCTCAGTAAATTAGCCAACACATCAATTAACCAATTATTCTTGCTAACTATAAATTCTTTTGTATCTTTGCTTCTGGAGGAATGTAAATGCCACCGGCATCCTCCAAATTCAATGCCCTGGGAGACTGCATTGGGATGGAGAAGAACACAGTCCTATGAAGTGGGGAACTGAGAAGTCTAAGATGTTTAATGTGTCTGATTCCCTTAATGTGCTGGAAATCTGGACATGCTCCAAAGGCCAGCCGCGCCGGGGGGCCTCCGTGTTTCCCAAACTGGGCAGGCCCAAGCAAGCCCCACTTCCATGTGTTTTTAAGAGGATGCTTTGAAAGGAAAAGTCTTTAAGATCCAAAGAAATGAAACTGTGAGTGAGAGTAGAAGGCAGAGCGCCCTTGGATTTGGTCCTGTGGGTGGTAACCCCAGCGTTATTCTTGCTTCCTCACTTTCCCTCACCCCACATAGACACTTAGGTGCCACATCTTGCTGTTTCTTCCTTTAAGATGTCGAACAACAATGATGACGATGGCGATGGTAATTAGTATTTATTTAGCACCTACCATGTGCCTGGCTCCATAGCCATAGAACTAATGAGTTCTCGAACTCATTAGAAGTATTATTTCACTTGATCCTGACAGCAACGCTAGGAGGTAGGTACTATTATTATACCAGTTTTGCACTTGAGGAAATTGAGGCAGAGTTTAAGTGACTTGCCCAGGGTCACAAAGTGAGTAACAGTCTGAGGCTCCATTTGAACTCGTCTCCCAGACGAGTTCAGTGCTCTATCTGTGTAAACACCACTTAACGGCTTATCTGTTATATCCGACAGGCCCTCACCACCCCTCACTTAGGTTCTTGCACAGCCCCCTAACCGATCTTAGTACCCCAAGTTTCCCCTCATTCCAGGCCGCCCTCTCCACAGTAACTTTCCTCAAGTGCAGATCTGACCTGTGTCTCCTCCATTTAAACTCCAGCGCCTTCGCCTTCCTATTGACTCCTCAGACAGGGCCCATAGAAACTTGACGCCCACCTCAGTTTTCAGTTTCCCTGGACAATCCTCCAACCTGCGATTCAATCCAAATGGCCTTCCCTCTGCCCTCACACGAAATCTTCTACCTCTTCTCTGTGCTACCACCCTTATCGGGACCACCTGCCTGGAGTGTCCGGCCTTCTTACAACCATCTTATACGATCTCTGTCCTCTATTAAAATGTAGCCTCTTTTTACTATTTAAGCATTTTTTAAATTCACTTTTAAGTTTTGAATTCTCTCCTTCCTTCCACCCATGGAAAGGGGAAGGAAAACAAAACCTCTTATGCGGCACTCATTTGTTTCAGTGTCCCACTCTTCAGGGCCTTATTTGGCGTTTTCTAGACAGAGATACTGGGCTGGTTTGACATTTCCTTCTCTAGCTCATTTTACAGATGAACCGACTGAGGCAAACAGAGTTAAGTAACTTGCCCAGGGTCACACAGCTAGTGTCTAAGGCTGAATTTGAACTCAGATCTTCCTGATTCTGAACTTGGCACTCTAACCATTACACCCCCTAGCTGCCTTCACAAATATGCAATAAGCAAAACAAATTCTTGCATTTGCCAGGGTTTGTTTAGGTTTAAAAAAAGCTTCAGTCTGCACACCGAGCCATCACTTATTTGGAGGTAGAAAGTTTCATCACTAGTCCTTTGGAACTGTGGCTGGTTCTGTTGACAAGAACTACTTTCTGTGTAAAGTGTTTTCTGATGTTGTAGGACTGGTTAGTATGTACTCTGTCTCTGTCTCTGACTTTCTCTTTGTGTTTCTGTCTCTCCCCCTCCCACCCCACCTTCTTTCTCCCTTCCCTTCCCTTCCCTTCCCTTCCCTTCCCTTCCTTCTCTTCTCCTTCCCTCTCCCCCTCCCCTTCACTCCTTTCCCTTTGTCTCTGTCTTTCTTTCTGAATCTCTCTCCTCTCTCTATATTTGTACTTATTCACTTTATATTTATTCTGTATAGATTTATATATGTACTTCTTGTCTCCCCCCATTAGAAAGTAAATTCCTTTTGAGTAGGGATTGGTCAGGAGTGTACTGTAACAACTGGGTGTATAGAAAAAATGTTTACATGACATACTTTTTAGTAACCTTTTATTCACTTTTAAGTTTAATCTCTACCATTAACATTTTCTCCATCACTTCCCAAAGTTTAGACAATCAACAAAATAATAAATCAAGCCCTGATCTGGAGCAGTTCCTAATTTTTGAGGTGCAAAATGCTGACATCAAAAATGTAACAACTGGTTCTTGGGAGCTGGATCCAGCATACCTCTAGATTGTTATTTCATTTTACTTTTATGCCTAGCACATGGTAGGTCCTTAATAAATGCTTATATATTGGTTGATTGATTGATTGTGAGCTCCTTGAAGGCAGAGACAATCTTTTGCCTCTTCCTGCATCCCCAGTGCTTTGCAAAGTTTCCAGCAGATAGTAGTTGCTCAATACATGTTTGCTGATTGATTGGTTGTCTACCCACTGCTTCTGATCCCAAAGACTAACCCTATACAACACACACCCAAAATAGGAGCCCAGCTAACAGTCTGCAAAGAGACAAAGCGATAAGCAGTTCATCTAGCAGACCATGCTGCCTATTCCTAGTTCATCCCTTTTGTCATTCTCCTTATTTATTTCTCCAATTGAAATGATCTTCAAATTAATCACTTTCCCCCTTTCCTTCTCACTTTAAGCACTGGTCAGGCACATTCTTTGGGAGAAAAGAGAAAGACTTCAGTTTTTTCTGCTTATCTTAGAAAATGGTAGTAATACTAATAGCTTGCATTTATATAGTTACAAAACATTATCTCATTTGCTCCTCATAACAACATTGTAAGATGGTGGAGGGGAAAGAGTTCTGGGTGTAATCACAGGACCAGAGTTCAAATCCCAGGACTGTCAGTTACTCTCTATATGGCCTTGGAGGTAACTTTATTTCTATAGGCCTGTATCCTTAGCTATAAAAACAAAACAAACATTTATTGAGTGCTTACCGTATGCCAGACACTGTGGAAAATGCTGGGGATACAAAAAAAAGGTGAAAGTTTGTGCTCTCAAGGAGCCTGCAGCTTAATGGTGGACAGAACACACTTAGGTACAAAATATATAAATATAAGATAAATTAGAGATGATCAACTGATTATTAAATGAATGGGTTGAATTAGATTACCTCAGTGATCCCTAAATATGTGATTGCTATTGCAATGACTTTTTGTATGAGAGGCCTTATGCTAAGGCAAACATAGAAATGACCTTGGATCCAAGGTGATCTAGGTTGAGTCCAGCAAGCTTCTGTCACAACCATGTACTCAGTCTTTAGCTCCTGGCAGGGTGGTACAATGGGAAGAATCTTGGATTTATAGTCAGAGGACCTGTGTTCTTACCCCTACTCTGTCACTTACTGTGTGACTTTGGCTAAATCATTTAATTTCTCTGAGACTCAATTTCCTGACCTCGGTTAAGTTGATCTAGATCAAGGGTTATTAACCTTTTTTCTTTTGTCGTTTTTAGCAGTCTGATGAATCCTTTGAACCCCTTCTCAGAATCATGTTTTTGAATGTGTAAAATAAAAGACGTTGGATCACGAAGGAAACCAGTTATAATGATAATTTTCTATCTATCTCTATCTCTGTATTTTATTGTTGTTTAGTCATTTTCATTCTTTTCTAACTCTTTTTGACCCCCTTTTTGGTGATTTTCTTTGCAAAAATACTAGAGTGGTTTGCCATTTCCTTTTCTAGGTCATTTTACTGGTGAGGAAACTAAGGCAAATAGGTTAAGGCCCAGGGTCATACAACTAGTAAGTGTTTGAGATCAGATTTGAATTCAGTCCCTCCTGACACTGGGGGCTGGCACTCAATCATTGACCCACCTAGTTACTCTCTTTCTGTCTGTCTCTCTCTGTCTCTGTCTCTCTCTCCTCTCCTTCTCTTCCCCTCCCCCTCCCAGTATCTCTCCACCCCCTATCCCCCATGTTCAAGGACCTTGACCCTGAAGAATCTAACTAGGTTAAGGTCCTGTGATCTAGATAACCTCTAAGGTTCATCACAATTATAAATCTATGATCCTGAAATCCAAAACGGAGGCTCTCAGAGATATAGTTATCTTTCCTGTGCTTACAGTCTAAAAGAATTGAGATGAAATCATCTTACTCCCCAAGTCACCTTGAGCATGGCTATCTGAATGGCTCCAATAGTCATTCATTGTTTCTTTTCCTTTGTTTTTCTTTTCTTTTTTTAAAATTGCATATTTCAATATACAGTTAAGAAGACCAAACTCCTTCCTTCATAGAGTCTAGAACCAAAGTCAGAATGAGCTAAAGTAATATCTCTATGGTGTCATGGACAGAAAGTCAAGAGGCAGCATCTAGCCCTGAATCTATCATTAAGTAGCTTTGTTCCTTTGGATAAGTGACTTGACCTCTCTGGGTCTTGATTTTTCTCATCTGTAAAGTGAAGGGGGTTGAAAGTCATCCTCTTCTCTCTCTCTGCAATTTTTAATCCTCCAGGATGCTGACAAACACCTCTGATGAACATGTGTCTATGTTTTATGTGTCACTTGATGTCAATATTGGTTGCGTGCCTGGAAAAAGTCATCCTTGGGGTTATGTGAGTCATAGAATTGTGAATGATTTTAACAGATGGGTCAGAGATAATCTGAAGAGAATCTTCAAGGCTTCATTTTGCCCTAAGTTAAGTGCTTATTTGTAATTAGCTTACCATGGGTATGAAGGATTTATATTCTCAAGTCCTCTTAGTTAATCATATGATTATGAAGATAGGATTTGTTGTTGAAATTTTCTTCAAAAGTCTGATATCTTCTCACATTTTCACCAAGGCCACTATTACTGTATACATAGATTATTTCCATCAAGATTTTGTAGGTATGAATAAAGCAGTAACATGGTTAGTAATCGTTGATGTAGTCTTGATCATTTTTTTAAATAAAGCACTCTCCATTGGCTTTTTTATTTGTGGGGGAACTTCTTTTCTCATTGAAATGTCTTGGAAATCCAACCCTCATGGCCTTTAAAATAATATCCATTGTCCAATCATTGTCCTTTCAGAGTGGCTAATATGACAATAAAAGCGGGGATGTGGGAAAACTGGAACACTAATGCACTGTTGGTGGAATTGCGAATTGATTCAACCATTCTGGAGAGCAATTTGGAACTATGCCCAAATGGGCGTAAAACTGTGCATACCCATTGATCCAATAATATCACCTACAAAGACAACCAAAAAAGAAGGGGAAAGGACCTGTCTTTGCAAAAATATTTATAGCTGCTCTTTTTGAGTTGGCTAAGAATCGGAAATCCAAGGAATGCCCATCAATTGGGGTTTGTCTGAACAAACTGTGGTATATGATTGTCATGGAATTGTGTTCATCCTTTGTTGCCGAAGAAGACAATGCCATCAGAAAAATAATGACATGACTTGCCCTTGACTTTGTTTTGAGTGAGGGATTGTTGCGCAGGTCACCAGCCTCACTTCTCCTCCAGAGCCATCTGAATCCAGTGACCAGATATTTATCAGGACTACTGAATATGGCCCAGGATGCACCGGGAGACCTTTGGCCCTTTAGGTCAAGGTCTTTGCTGGTACTCACTTAGAGTGAGGCAATGCCTGTTCATTGAATAGACCTGTTTAAGAAGTAACCAGGGCATGGCCCTTTTAATGAGACCAAGAAAAAGAAAGACATCAGAGTGGGAGGGAAACAGTAGCAGTTACTACTGATAATCACTGTAAAGCTAGGAGGGTCCAACTCACTAGCTATGTGACCTTGGGCAAGTCACTACCCCAATTGCCTCATCCTGGGTCATCTCTGTTCATCCTGATGAATATCTGGTCACTGGATTCAGATGGCTCTGGAGGAAAAGTGAGGCTGGTGACCTGCACAGCTTTCCCTCACTCAAAACAGAGTCAAGTGCAAGTCATGTCATTACTTCTCTGATGGCATGGTCTTCTCTGGCAATGAAGGACAAACACACAGGTGGGTCCAGAGAAGCCCTTAGACAGGTGCCTATTGATGTCCCAGGATCAGAGTGCTGTAGGTTTAAGGTTTTGGGAGAGGACAGGACAGGACAAGGGAAAGGAAAGGAATATTATTGTACTGTAAGAAATGATGAGCAGGATAATTTCAGAAAAACCTAGAAAGACTTACATGAACTAATGCATAATGAAGTGAGGAGAACCACTGTACACAGGAACAATAACATTGTTTGATCAAGAACTGGGAATGACTTAGCTATTCTCAGCAATGTAATGATCCAAGACAATCCCAAAGGACTAATGACGAAGCATACTCTCTGCCTCCAGAGAAAGAACTGATATTGTTTGAATACAGACTGAAACATGCCGTTTTTCACTTTTTTCTTTCACTTTTTCTCTTATTCGAGTCTTCTTGTCCAAAAAACTAATGTGGAAATGTTTTGCTTAATTTCACATGTGTAACATATATCTGATCGCTTACTCTCTCAGGGAGGGGGCAAGGGGCTGGGGAGGGAGGGAGAGATAGAATTTGGAACTCAAAACTTTTATTTATTTATTTATTTATTTTCTTTTTAAATACATTTATTTAACTTTTTACATTCATTTTCACAAGATTTTGGGTTCCAAAATTTTCTCCCCATTTGTCCCCTCCCCCCTCCCCAATACACTGGACATTCTAATTACCCATATCACCAATCTGCCCTCTCTTCTATCATCCCTCCCTTCCCTTACCCCATCTTCTC
>CM053770.1:92619611-92644816 GCA_028658325.1 Potorous gilbertii
TGTTTTTCCAATGAGATATTTCACATTATGTTTCAGTTTGTGATTCTTTTGGTTTTGTTTTGTGATTTCTTGGTTTCTCAGAAAGTCATTAGCCTCCATCTGTTCCATTCTAATTTTGAAAGAACTATTTTCTTCAGTGAGTTTTGAACCTCCTTTTGGCTAATTCTGCTTTTGAAAGCATTCTTCTCCTCATTGGCTTTTTGAACCTCTTTTGCCAATTGAGTTAGCCTATTTTTCATGGTGTTATTTTCTTCAGCATTTTTTGGGTCACCTTTAGCAAGGTATTGACCGATTTTTCATGCTTTTCTTGCATCTCTCTCATTTCTTCCACAATGGATCTGTGCTCCTGCCTGCTTTGGGAGCTCTGGTCTGCTGCTTCACCTGCTGCTGTCTCCCGAGGGGGCTTGAGTTATGGAGACACCCTGCTCCCCTCTCAGCCAGCCCAGAAGTCTCTCTCACTGACCTGTAGCGCCTGTGGATGGATGGACCTTCACAGCCGCCGGAGATTCCATCCCTGAAGCCTGCTCAGATCTGCTCCTCTCGGGGCCGTGCGACTGCTCTGGGTCCCGTGCAGGATGGACCTTTGGTGCCAGTTTTTCGGGCTCTCTGGAAAATCTCCTCCACTCTGTTGCTCTGTGGCTTCTGCTGCTCCAGAATTTGTTGGGAGTTCCTCTTTATAGGTAATTTATGGGCTGTGGGTTCGGAGCTAGCATATGTGAATCTTTCTACTCCACCATCTTGGCTCCTCTCCCCAGTGAACACTTTTCTTAAGACTTGTCCTCCCTCATCCCTTCACCAGGTAAGAAGGAAAACTATCAGAGGTGGCTTGGTGTAATGGTTAGAGATCTAGTCCTTCGTCTAGTTCTTCCCTGTGCCTCATATTGACCATGGGTCCCTGGGTTAGGTGCCCCAGGCAACTTTCTAAAGCTCTGAATCATAGAGAAGGTACTGTTCTACTTGGAATTCTCTCTCTGGCTTCCATTAGATCCAAGATAAAAGCCCACCACCCCCAAGAAGCCTTTCCTAACCCTCCTATTTCCTTCCTTCTGAGATCACCTCCAAGTGAGCCTCAAGTCTAGTCAACTAGTATTTATGAAGTGTTTACTATTTGCCAAACATGGTGCTATTTGTACAGATTCAAGCTAAGACAAAGATTGCTCCTATCCTCTTGGAGCTTATGCTCAACTGGAGGAAGATTAAAAATAACAGGGAGCTGACAAATGTGCCTGGGAGAAAGTCATGATGGTGAAGTCTAGAGAGCTGCCCCAGATCCTTCCTCAAGGTGGAGGCCCTGAGAGGAACCCACCATTAGGAAAAGGAACCTTCCATGATGAGAAGGTGACTGAGGCATGGGGGTAGTGAAGTCTGAAATCCTATGGGGAAGAGAAAAGGAGGGAACAAACATTGATTAAGTGCTTCATAAATGTCAAACTTTTTTCCCCCCAAAAATCCTTTGAAATAGGAAGGATAAACATTATTATCTCGCAAGTATCAATTGTTTCACAATGATTGTCAAAGGTGGAATTGGAATCTAAGTTACTTCTGACTCCATATCCACTGTTTTTTCTATCTCTTATAATGTACCTCTCATAATACAACTTAGAAATAGGAAAGAAGTAAGGAAAAGAGTTATCCTCCGTACTAAATGTGGAGAAACTAGGAATCTGGGAACCTCACTGTATAGCCCTGTTAGTTATTTGTTAAGAGAGCCTGGACAAATTGCTTAACTTCTTTTAGACCTCAGTTTCCCTATTTGCAAAATGAGGATAACATTGAAACTAACTAAAAAGGATATTGGTCTTCAGGAGCTCTGGATTTCTGTTCTGTTCTGTTATCTATTAGTCATGTGACCCTGGGGAAGTCACTTCACTTATCTGAGTCTTAATTTCTTTATTTGTTAAACTGAAGAGATTGGATAAAATATTCTCTAAGTTTCTTCCAACCATTTAAAAATAAATCTCCCAGAAGTAATCATAATTCATATTTGTTAATGACCTCAAAATTTGAACTTTCCTTGCAATGAACATGGAGGATAGGTAATGTTGGTATTATCATATACTCATTGTGGTATGGAGATGACCAGGGATTCTCAAAGTCTGTGCCAGCAGAATACAGGTTCTTATTATGTCCTACAAAGCTGGACAGGTTCATCTGAGAATGAATTGGATGACAAATAGTGGGTTATCCAAGGATCAACTCTGATAAGACCAGCTCAGAGTGCTCATTACTGAGTTGACTGGAGGGTGTTGAATTTTTGACCACAAGAGCTTTGGAAGATGGTCTACTAAGTCACAGGAGATTTGTAACTGGCTTCTATAATGGGAGTATCCCATGTGGAATCCCATTCTTCCTTTAAGACCAAGATCAATCACTACCTATACAACTGGAGATGTAACACCCCTCCCTGCAATGAAACCATTCCTACCCTCAAGGAGCTTACATCCCAGCCCAATGCTATCTGAACAGCACTTCCTCCTGATCAGGTAGTGTGCTAGAGTGGAGAGAACCCTGGATTTGAAGTCAGAGAACACTTAATGCCTGTTGGATATAGATGAGTCTTCACCTCTCTGGCCCTCTAATCTCTCATATAAAATGATCAGGGCAGTTTGATGGCCTTACAGGTCTCTTCCACTTCTATATCCTATAGTTCTAAGGAAAATTGTGATGTTAATGTCAGGATGTGGACTTTCTGAGACTCCTAGAATTCCTTTCACTGACACTCAACAGCTACGGATCTAAGGTTCTTACAGCTTTTATAATTGCTGGATAGCACACTATAGCCCTTTGCTTCTGAATTCAGAATTTAGCAGTACAGGGGTAGGAGGAACATGTCAGAGGCTTCCTTCCAATGCTACTGCCCAATGAGGGAGGAGGATGATTTTCCATCTTAGCTGTTTCACATGGTGCTGGAAATTGTGCCCGCAGGGAGAATCTGTGTAGGGCTACCGGTTCCTGGAGGCAATGCGTTCCCCTCTCCCGAGGACTCCAGGGACTCAGACAATCTCCCAATACCCACAAAGGGCTTGAACTTCATGGGGCCCACTTCCCCTTAAGTGTGATAGATGGGCTGGCTTTTCCTGGTAGTTCAAATGCTTTGCATTGATTTGTGTATTAGTTTGTATATTGTTTTGAGAGGCCAATTTAAAGGGAAGCTCTGCCCATCGTCCATCAAAGTTCTCTGGTGCTTTATCTTCATTTTGACTTGGCTCTTGTCAGGGTCTCTGGCAGGCTGCTGCCCAAAGAGAATAAGGACTCTCTCTATCCATCACCCAGAGAGAAAACTTCATCCCAGATTCGTTCAGTCTGAAGCTGAAAGGTGTATCCAATGGGAAAGAATGTTCGGTGTTCACCAAGTGTCCTCTTTTGAAGGAGAAAGGAACCACTCATTTTTGGGTTGGTTCATTATCTTAGAAGGTGGGGACATTATAGGAAAGTCATCACTTGCATTTTACAGATGAGTAAAACTGAGACATAGTGACAATACCATGGAGTAGAAGCTAATACAAACTGTCCTCTTTTCTCACAAAGCAGGTAAAGTGGAGGCAACTAATCAGTAATCACTGAAAATAAGACAGTTACATTTGCATCTCCTTAGAAGGCAGGGACATAACTGAGTGGAGCAATGAAGTGGGAACACAGAGTTCAGGCATGGGGTGCAGGTGGCCTCCCTATGTTTATATTCCTTTTTCTGTATTCTTACCCTAGAGTCAAATCTCTTTCCTCTCTATCCACTTTCTCTTAAACTCCAAATAACTCCCAATAATCTGCCTTCCTCTTGCCCAGATGAAATAAAAAGGAATACCTCTATCAAACTCATGCTATTAGGTTATAACAGTAGACCTAATATCACTCTTTGGGTCTTCATATTTTGGGGATGGGGAATAATAATGCTATGAGAACCAGCACACTTTTGGAGCTGTTCATCGTACACAGTAGCTTATGGGCTGCTTTCCTCAAGGCTACAAAAGGATGATGCTCCACTGTATTTGTTATCCAGAAAAGGGGTACAGTATCTGGGTTGTTCACCAGGTAGCATTCTACTTGGGCCTCCAACCCAGTGAGTTGGTCAGAATTCTTCTGAAGTATAAGCAAGGGCATCTTCCTAAGAGGACAACAGGACATCTAGCCTATAGGTCCCTAGGTTGTTATCCTTATGCTAAACTGGAGGCTTCAAATGGCAACCTCACCAGTTTAGAATTTAAGGGATGAAATGGGGGCAGCTAGGTGGAGCTGCGGAGTGTTGGGCCAGGAGTCAGGAAAACTCATCTTCTTGAGTGCAAATGTGGCTTCAGACACTTACTAGCTGTGTGACACTGAGCAAGTCACTTATTTGCAAAAAAGGAGATGGCAAACTACTCCAAAACCCAAATGGGATCATGAAGAGTCAAATACGAGTGAACAGGAACAATAAAATACATGAACATGCATCACTTAGTATAGAAAAATATGAAATCCATACACATCTCTAGACACTGCTACCCCCCAAAACTGCCCACTCCATTTTTGGATTGGCTTCCCTTTGGTTACAACTCCCTCACACTCGTAGACTCCCGGCAATGACCACATAGTCTATTGAATAAAGTGAACAAAAAAAAGAAATGGGTTACACGCTTTGAGTAGATCTACCCCCATGCATTCATCTCACAAGCCTCCTTCTGCTTGCCTTCCTAGACTTTTAAGGGCAGTGGAAGGAAGTTACTGAACCACCTGGGTTCAAATCTCTGCTCAGACAATTACTATTCAGGATAATTCGCTGATCCTCAGTTTCCTTTTCTGTAAAATGAAGATAAAAAGTACTTATACTCCCTATCTCACATGACTGTTGTGATGAAACCATTTTGTAAATTTTAAAGTGCTATATAAATATGGGCTACAATTCTTCCATAATCGCTGAGATTTATTCTCAGATTGGCCAACTGCATTCCTGCTATTGCATCATATTAGTATTTTTCTATATATGCTGATGTGACTCAAGAGGACTCCATGAATGTATATTAACTTGATTTAGAGATATTTTACTAAAAATATCCATTTTTGTCCCTCATATTTATCAACCATTTCAAATTGGCTTCTAGGTCAGTATTTCTTGGCCCCAAATATTTCAGATAAGCAAAAGATCTCAGTTCTCTGCTTAAGACTTATCCACTTTCATCAGTTTGGTACAACTCTCTGGGGACTCAGGAACAAGGAGGGAGGTCAGTAGGAACAGAAATAAAGAAAGAGGTGTAAGGATTTTTTTCTGAGTGTAAAGTTTGAAGACTAGTGAAATTTTGCTACAAATCAATATGTTTCCCAGGTGTACAATTGGGAAATCCTGTCCTGGATGTGTTTTTTTTCTACTCCAGGAGTGACTTCTAGGGATGTCTAACTTGATAGGTTAACCATGTTACATCTAACATTTTTTGCCCCAAATTACTCTGTTTCTCAGAAATTTCATAGACTGAAAGATCTGAAAGTGATCTTAAAGAGATTATTATGTCAAGGGACAGCTAGATAGTACAGTGAATAGAGCACTGACCCTGGAGTCAGTAGGATCTGACTTCAAATCTAGCCTCAGACACTTGACACTTATTAGCTGTGTGACCCTGGACAAGTCACTTAACCCTGATTGCCTCACAGAGAAAAAAAGGATTATTATTTTAACTCTGATTGTTGACATAATGGACTGGTCCAATTTCAAGGACCTACATATAATAATTCTCTTAGTGGTTCTTGTATCATCCTAGCATATTTCTTGGGAAGAACAAAGGCTGGCTTATGTCTCTCACAGGGTCCTCAGCTACCCTGAAAGCACTGAAGTCAACAAAATGATTAAATATAGAACAGAATTTTTTTTTATTTAAGTTAATTTATTTTTAGTTTTTAACATTCAATTCCATAAGTTTTAAATTTTCTCCCCCTTCCTCCTCCCAAAGATGGCATGCAATCTGATATAGACTCTACATATACATTCCTATTAAATACATTTTCACATTAGTCATGTTGTATAGAAGAATTAGTACAATTGAAAGGAACCATAAAAATGAAAATAAAACAAAACAAAAAAAAAGAAAACAATCTGCCTCACTCTGCATTTAGACTCCTTAGTTTTTTCTCTGGATGTGGATGGAATTTTGCATCATGAGTCCCTTGGAATTGTTTTAGGTCCTTGCATTTCTGAGAAAGGCTAAGTCTATCAAAACAGTCCTCACACACTGTAGCTGTTACTGTGTACAATGTTCTCCTGGTTCTGCTCACTTCACTCAACATCAGTTCATATAAGTCTTTCTAGCTTTTTATGAAGTCTACCTGTTCATCATTTCTTTTTTTAAATTTTTTCCCTCACAATTTATCAATTTGTTTTCAGTTTTTAGCAATAACTTCCATAAGTTTCAAGTTTTCTCCATCTCTTTTCTCCCTCCCTCCCCTAGACAATGTACAATCTTCTCTACACATACATTCCTATTAAACACATTTTCACATTGGTCATGTTGCATAAAAGAATTAAAATGAATGGGAGAAACCATGAGAAAAGCAAAAGAAAACATAACAAAAAATAAAATAATCTGCTTCATTCTGTCTCCCCAGTTCCAACTCCACAGTTCTTTCTCTGGATGTAGATGTCATTTTATATTATGAGTCCTTTGGAAATGTTTTAGGTCCTTATATTGCTATAAGGGCTAAGTCTATCAAAAACAGTCCTCTCACACTATTAGTTTGTATAATGTTCTCCTGGTTCTGCTCACTTCACTCAGCATCATTTTATATGTCTTTCCTGGTTTTTCTGAAGTTTGCCTGTTCTTTATTTCCTATAGAAAAATAGTATTCCATTACTTTCTTATACCACAAATTGTTCAACCATTGCCCAGTTGATGGACATCTTCTCAATTTGTAGTTCTTGGCCACCAGAAAAACAGCTGCTATAAATATTTTTGTATATGTGAGTCTTTTCCCCATTTTTATGATCTCTTTGGGATACAGCCCTAGAAGTAGTATTGCTAGGTCAAAGGGTATGCAGAGTTTTGTAGCTCTTTGGGCATAGTTACAAATTGTTCTCCAGAATGGTTGGATCAGTTCACAACTCCACCAACAATGAATTAGTGTTCTAATTTTCCCACTTCTCCAACATTTATCATTTTTCTGTTTTGTCATGTTTGCTAATCTGATAGGAGGGATGTCGTATGTCAGAATTGTTTTGATTTGCATTTCTTTAATCAATAGTGACAGAGCATTTTTTCATATGACTATAGATATCTTTAATTTCTTCCTCTGAAAACTGCCTGTTCATATCCTTTGACCATTTATCAATTGGGGAATGATTTGCATTCTTGTAATTTGACTCAGTTCTCCATACATTTTAGAAATGAGGCCTTTATCACAGATACTGGTTGTAAAAATTCTTTCCCAGTTTTCTTCTTCCCTCCTAATTTTGGTTGCATTGACTTTGTGCAAAAATTTTCCAATTTAATATAATCAAAATTACCCATTTTCCACTTCATAATGTTCTCTGTCATTTGTTTGGTCATAAATTCCTCCATTCTCCATAAATCTGACAGTTAAACTATTCAATGTTTCCCTAATTTGCTTGTAGTACCAACCTTTATATCTAAATCATGTATTTGGATTTTATTTTGGTATACAATGTCAGATGTTGGTTTATGTCCAATTTCTTCCATACTTACTATTTTCCTGTTTTCCTAGCAGTTTTTGTCAAAAGGTGAATTCGTATCCTAGAAGCTGGGGTGTTTTTACTTTTAACAGAAAATCTGGGAAAGCATCTCTTGAGCTCCACTTCCCTAATCCATTGTCTCTATAATGTGATGGAACCATAGAGTGAAGTCCTTGTACCTCAAGAGGAAATGGTAGATCTTGAGTCCATCACAGCCTTCATTCTGGCTCTTCTTCTTAGTTTTTGGTAGGTCTTTGTAGCTGGTGGACAGCAACTTCTTGACCAGGAGTCAGGCTCAACCACTTCCCTTTCCTTACCTCCATACCCTCCTGGTACCATACTAGCAGTTTGCATTGGGCACCTGTCCCTCTCTCATATGGTTGCTAGTTACTGGTTTCCCTCATGTTCACACACCCAGAATTTCTTGCTGAGTCCTTCTTTACATACTCTTGACCTTCCTGTCTGCTTTATATATATGTTGGCAGAAGAGGGACTGTTATTAACTCTCACGAGTGCATTCCTACTACATAATATTAATCCAACCTCCTTATTTAATAGATGAGGACACAGGTTCAGAATGGTTGAGTGTCTTGCCCAAGATTATATAATTCTTGAATGGTGGGGCTAGCACTTTTTCTGAATCTAACTGGTTTTCTGAACCTAAACTCAATGCTCTTTTGATTCTACCATATTGTGAGAGAGCATGACTTGATTCTGGAGATATTTGGATCCACATAATGATGGACTGCATTATAAGAGGGTCCTTAAAAAGCCACTTACCCAGACATTTGTACAATTGCCCAGAGCGTGTATATGTGCACTATATAGCTGAAAGACAATAAAACTAGATGTTAGATGACCCAGTTCTTTTCCTAGTGGTATCACTAATTTACTGTGTATAAATTCCTTCTCTCTCTGAGCCTTGGTTTCCTCATCTATAAAACAGAGGGGTTGGACTGGCTTATCTTGGAAATTCCTTCTAGCTTCACAAAAGTTCTGTCCATGATCCTCAGTAGGCATAGCATCATTTAAAATTCCATCATCATCTTTTCAAGGACAGGGACTCTGTCAAGAGTTTCTTTTGCATCTTCCAGGCACAACTGGGGCTAAACCTGCACATGATGGGGGTTCATTTAATGCTAGTGACTGAGTGCCTAGATGCCTCCTTCTGATTTATTAATGGCAACAATGATGATTAGATTAAAATAATCTCTCCCCAAAGAGAGAGGATGCAGTTGTTCTGCAGCCATTTTGCTCTCCCAAAGGGACAGGCTCTGGCCTCTCATTTGGTGGTCTGTCAAAGAATTCTCTCCTGCTGGGAGTAGGCATGTGACAATTCAGGAGTGATGGGGAATCCCCTCCTGGGGACAGCTTGCCTGTAGAGCCCTGGCTGTCAGGCCTGTCACCTACACGCCACAAGGACAAGACAAAGGCGCAAGGCCATCAGCTGCCTCTCCTGTCCTGATGGTTGTCGGCAGCACATTCTGGTCTGAGGGGCTCCTGAACATAAATCAATCTGTAGCCACGCGGGCTGACAGAGCACAGTACAGTCAGGGATGGATTATATTCCTTCCTTTTTTCCCTTCTTTTTTCCCTCTTCCCCTTTTCACTGTTACAAGGAGAAGTGAGTTACATTGATTATTCTCCTCCTACACTGAGCCATGCGCCAGACCAGCCAGAAACTGCTCAGAGCCACAAACAGCATCACGTTCCCAGCTGGATCAATGTCTCTTCTGGCATAGTCTCACCCTCCTCCTCCATCCCTCCTGCTCTCTCCCACTTCATATACTCATAAGAATCAATCAGATCAGAAATGCTCCATTATAGAAAGAGTTCTATTCCACAAGATTTGGGTTTTAATCCTGATTCCGATACTTAATTTCTCTGTGTTCTTGTGTCAATCAGTCGGCAAAAATTTATTGAGTATTTGCTATGTGCCAAACACCGTTTTAAGCACTGGAGATTCCAAGAAAGGCAAAAACACTGTCTCTGCCCTCAAAGAGCTGCCACTCCTCTCTCAGCCTCCATTTCCTCACCTGTAAAACAAGGGGATTGGACTAAATGATTTTTAAAGTCTCTTCCACTTTTAATATTCTTAAATTCTGATAATTCAGATTTGGAATTCAGCTTTTAAATTCTGCATAATTTCAAATGACCATCCAAGCACACATTCCCTGTTCTTCCACCCTGTGCCTTTGCTTATACTGTTCATGGGGTCATGGATTTTGAGTAGGAACAACAGCAATGGTTGCTAGCATTTATAGTGTTTTAATGTTTGCAAAATGATTTGTTTGCAAAGTCATTTAATTCTTACAACAGCTGTGAGAGGGAGGTGCTATTATTAATCTCCATTTTAAGAGGCAATAATGATGAGGAAATTGCGATCCAAAGAGGTTAGGAACTTGCCCAGGATCCCACCACGAATAAATGCCTAAAGGAGATTTGAACTTAGTTGTACCTCATTTCAAGCCCAACACTCTCTATATTCCACTAGTGTTTCCTACCTTATTCCCTGCTTCCTTTTTCCTTATTGCCAACCCATCTCTCCAGATTCCATCCAAGAACCACCCCCTAACATCTTTCACACTCACCCCATCTCCCAAGGTGAAAGGATTTCTTCCTCATCTGATCTCATAGCAGTTGGTCCTTTTCTCATACTTTATTATACTCTAACATCTATTATATTTTCCTGTGCTTATGTGTTATTTCCCCCATTCGGTCTTAATCTCTTTGAGAACAGGGACCTTATCTTATTTATCTCTGTGTCTCTAGAGCCTAGAGTCATTCTCTGCACATGCTCATTTTTTTCTTTGAAAAATCTGTGATTTCATCAATGTAGGTACAACCACCACTGACACAAATTACAGCCTTATAAGAGTTGCCATGAAAAGTTTATTGCCTTGTGGCCGGCCTTCCAGTGATGAGTTTCTACGAATTTAGCTGATGAAAGACTCTGTCACTGGGTTGTTATCAAAGCCTTTTCACCTTGGGAGGACCCTCCACAGTTTGTGTTTGATGGTTACTCTTTGACATCCTAGAGTTGCTATCACACAAAACAGTAGGTGTTTAATGTTTGCTGAATGAAAGAACAAATAAAAAAGTCAAAGAGAGAAGAAGAGAGAGAAAGGAAGACAAAAGAAAAAGGGAGAAAGGGAGAGTAAGAAAGGAATAGGGAGAAAATAAGGATGAGAGAGAAGGGAGAAAGTGCAAAGGAAGAAGAGAGAAAATAGGGAAGAGAGAAAGAAATAGAAAAAGCAAGAGACTAAGAAGGGGAGAGAGAGAAAGAAGGAGAGGAAGGAAGGGAGAGGGAAAAAGAAAGATGAAGATGGAAAAGAAAGAGAAAGAAAAAGGAAGGAAGGAAGGAAGAAAGAAGGAAGTAAGGAAGGAAGGGAGAGGGAGAGAAAGTCAAAATGAAGGCTGATACTAGATTAGGGCTAGAGCTCTAATGGCACCAATCCTTGAGATTAACTAGCAAAATCATAATTGGAATTGGCTCTTTGTCCCAAGGCATTGGATTTAGAAAGAATTGAAAGCATTTATAGTCCTCTCCTTTCAACAGCAGAAAATGTTGAACTAGGTACCATAGTTAGCAAAAGGAATTATTTAAAATGGGAAATTACTAAATGGTCCACTTCTTTACCCCTCTAGCCATAGTCTATGTGGACTCTTGCTTGGCCCAGCTCCACTCTGCTACCCTGCCCCACAACCTGGCAGCCTTCTTGGCAGTTGTCTAGTGGTGTCCTGACATCCGCACCCATGGGGGCAGCATCACAGTTTGAGGGCTTGCCACGTGATCTGGGCACTGTTTGTGTTGCCCCAGGGACAAAAGTGGCTTGTTACAGTTCTTCTCTTTAGCAGGTCTGAGGACCAAGCAATATGCAATCAAGTCTAGAAGAGCAAGGTTTCAATGCATGGAAAACACTGGGACCTGTTTGCTATCAAGACTGTCTCTGTGGGTGCCACTGTTGATATGACAATATCTCTCAAAGGGGACATTTCTATTGGGACCATGATAGCATTCTCTATATAATAAGAGCTCCCATTTATATACTAATTTTAGGTTAGAGTGCTTTCCTGATAAAAACCCTATGTGGTATAAGCATTATTCTCTCTATGATAGGACCAATATCCTTAAGGGTCTTTCCCCCTCCCCACCTAATTCCTAAGCAGGAATTAGTTTTTCATAAAAGTCAAAGAAAGTTATCCAAGAAAAGTCAAAAGAGGCCAAAGATTGGCCCCTGCCCTGCTTGATGCAGCTTCCTGGTCATCTAAGGGCATAAAAATCCCATCCATGTCAGGGTCTTTCAGACACCCCCAACCCCCTCATGTCTTTCTGAAGGCCATATGAATCTCCATGCCCTTCCCTGCTGAGCAGATGACATCTCCTGTTAGGGACGCGGGAATCTGGGCCTGATCTCTCAGGCCCACAGGCCTTATCTGACCAGCAGGGGCCTGCAGGCCTTGGTGGAGTGAGCTGTAGGCAATGATTGAGGCAGGAGACAAGATAGTAAGAACTCCGTTTATTGAAGCGGTGAGCGGTGCTTTTATCTCTTTTCTGACACTAGAGCCCTATCAGCAATAAGTTTGCCCTTAAGGAAGCAATATACCTTTGACCAGGACTGCCCAGGGTGGACATGTAGCCCCTAGAAAGAAAAACACTTTTGGCCTTCTTTGTTCTATGAAAAGTCAGGGAAAATAGCCTTGAGCAAAACAGGGGGTGGAACCCTTCCTCCCAGCGCCATCTTGTTCATGCCTTACCAGTCTCCCCTCAGTTTACCTGAATCGTGACCAGTGAATGCCATCCAAGAGGCTGGGGGTTGGCAATTCCTTTACAATCTCCCATGTGGAGATGAGGGAAACTGTTTATAGAGGATATCCAGAAAGTTCTAGTGCAGCAATCTATTAGACCTATTGCTGTTATCACTAGTCTTGGTGAAGTTTTAAACTGTAAAAGTGACTATTCTTATTAAGCTATCAAAGCTTAAAATTGCACTAATACTTTCGGGACACCTTATAGCTAAGGTCCATCATATCCTTGTTTTATATTCTTACCACGTTAGGGATAAATAAACCTTTCGTCAGATGTTCAGTGACATAGAAGAGGCTTATTTTTGTCTCTAAATTGAACTTGAACTAATAGGGTACTGGCTGTTTCCCATTTGATATATGTGGGAACTGAGGCAACACGACATTAATTAAATGACTACCCAAAGTCCTTTAGTTAGTCCTTTAATGGCAGTGTTAGGATTTGAATTCAGTTCTTTTGGATCAAGCTATTACACTATAGCTGCCTTACTTTAGTTTTTCTTCTACAAATAATATTTTATTTTTCTCCCCAGTTACATATTAAAAAAGAATTTTAACATTTAAAAAATTTTGAATTCCAAATTCTACCTCTTCCCTCCCCTCTTCCTGAGATGGTGTGCAATAGGATCTAGGTTCTACATGACTGCTTTACTTTAGACAGATAGAATAATATATACCAACAGTTTTGGGCTGATACCAAACTGAATGAGGCCACATTAGGGTCCAGGGTCATCTTTCTTTCTCTAGGGACCTTCCTTCTAATTTTTGGTATCTCCTCTTACCTTCAGTGTCCCCATTAAAAGTCTGCTTTTCCCCCCTGCTTCTTATCTCTCAAACTTACCTACTGATCCCTCTTATCCTATGCTTTCCCCAACCCTTCTTCTCTACCCCTCCAAAAAGAAAAAAAAAATGACACTTGCTCAGTCATGCTCAGTAATAGAATATTAGAGTAGAAAGGGATGAGAAATTATCCAGTGCCAGAGTTGGAAGATTTCATCTCATCCAGCCTGTGCTTCATCAGGAATTTTGCCCATCATTCTTCTGACATGGGATCATGCAGTTTCAATCAATCAATCAACAAATATTTATTAAGAGCCTACTGCATTCTAGGGACTATGTTTGTCACTTCTACTTGAAGACTTCTAGGAACATTGAGCTTATTACTTCCTGAGGCCATACGTTTGGTTAAATTCTGAAGGAGGCAACATTTGGGAGTGTCACCCATTATTCTCTTGGGGCTTTCCTTCAGACTCTCAGTGACATACCCTCTCCCCGCTTATCTTTTTTTGGGTGATTCTAATTGTTAAGCTTTAATCACTAGGAAGACACTCCTCAGAATAAGCTAAGATCTAGGTTTTGTTTTTTTGGTTTGTTTTTATAAATTTCATCCATTGTTTTTAGTTGTGAGTTTTGGGGCTCAGCAAAAAGTTTCTTCCCTCTTCCATATGTTCTTCAAACAGTTGGATGGCTGCCATGTCTGTTTCAGGTCTTCTTTTCCACAATCTAAGCATCATTCCTTCTTCAGGTAATTCTTGTAAAGCTTGGTTCTGAGTCATCTTGTCATGCTGGCTAATTCCCTCCAGACAGTCTTGAAGGGACTTTAGACATTGCCAGTTTCCATCCTCTCATTTTACAGATGAGGAAAATGAGGTCTAGAGATACCAAATGACTTCCTCGGCATCATATCATCATACATGCATGTCATTTTGAAGTTGGGGAAACTAAGGCATGAATGATTTGTCCAAGGTTAGGCAAGGTAGATATAGTACGCAGGCCATAGGTATTACCTGCTTTGTGGATGTCAAGACTCCATTTGAAAGTTATTTCCACCTGCCCTCTTCCCCAGTTAACTTTTATTTTTATGGGTCCCATAAAAACATAGAAAATTTCCCCAATATGTCAATAACTGGAACAAGAACTCAGGTCTCTGTGCTTCCATCCCATCATTCCTTCCATTTTGCCTGGGGTGGAGGAAGTTCTGTATATTCTACTCCCTCAGGGCTCTGTACTTTGCCAGGGTATATCTGATCAACTAATTTATGGTAATCAAATAATGGCTTAATGTTTTATCCCTCTCAGATAATTTACTTACATTTTAACAAGGACCTATCAATGTCCTTCTAGGGGCAGTAATATCGGACCTTTTATCAACACTCAGGAGAAAATATTCTTAGAAAAGGGGGTCTCTTGGGGCCTCCAAGGTGAGAGTAGTAGCTCACCTTTATGTAATTCTTTACAGTTACAAAACACTTTTCTCACAAACACCATGTGAGGTAGAATCACACAAGTATTCCCACCTTTTCTCCTGCCTGCCATGATGCCCTACGGAGTATTAGATGTAGGGTCACAAGACCTGGGTTCATAGCAAGGCCTTGTGACTTAGTGCCTATGTGACCCTAGACAAAACACTTTGCTTCCCTTGAACCTCAGCTTCCTTATCCTTGCAATGAATGGGATGGACAAACCAAGTTCCTTCTAGTCCCTTCTAAGACTGATTTGCATAAGATAAAGGAATAATATTGTGGATATAGCAGGTGGGGTGATTAGGAACAAAACATTCTGTTCCTCCTTTGTTCTTTGTTTGAGAAGATGATGTTAGAAATAGAAAGCTGAAAGGGCTTGGTCTTTTGAGCTGTTTTTCCAGCTGTGATTTGCCATTCTGGGTTAGCCACATTCCCTTTTCTTCTAAAGCCCCCTTGCTAAAAAAGTATCCATTTGCAAGGTGGCTAATAGACATTCCCACTAGAATCAACTAGCCCACACAGGGATCAGTCCCACTAAGGGAGAGCCTCCTTAGCATTGGACTGTAACCAGCTGAGCAGACCAGCCACAGGCAGATATAGAACTTCTATCAGGCAGATGGGAAAATGAAGAACACTCCAAGAATATCATCATTTATCATATAAAATATGTGATAAATGCGTGATGTGCCTAAACAATCTGGAGCAGTTCAGAGTGAGAGATAAGCTAAGTTAGAACATAAGCACCTTGGGAAGGCAGCTTTAGAAAGGTCATTAATGATGGATGAGTGTTGATAAATTGAAGAGATCTCCAGGCAGAGAGGAGGTCCACACCAGATCTCTCTTTGACACATACCAGGGGTATGTATTATAGTATGTAAGTTTGAATCCTTAGCTCCGTTACTTACTACTCATGTGACCTTGGGCAAGTCATATCGCTTTTCTGGGCCTCAGTTTCCTCATTTGTAAGATGAGGCAGTTGTACTACATGGTTTCTAACCTCCCTTCTCTAAATCCTATAACACTATGAGACTGGGCACAGACCAATCAGTAAACCTTAGTGTTGCCATGTGGCAAGGCAAGTAAAGTAATGGAAGAGAGAGAGACATGTACAAATCAAAGGCTATCATATCTAATTCAATCGTACCCCAAATCTCATCAGAACAAAAATATGGCTCATAGTAATCACATTTTGCATAGCTTGCTACAGTGACAAGTGTTGCTACATATAAATCAGTACAAAATCATGTTTTCCTCCCTGGTTCTTGTACACATAATAGTCACCCTCCCTAAATACCTGATATCTGATTATTTGCACTCAATCCATCATCTATGCTCCATAGATGGCAGCCCCCGCCTTTTATACTGGCCTTAGGTGAAATGACTTATTGAAGAATTTTAATATTCCTAAGGAACTGTGTGGGGGTGACCATAATCTCCAGGCAAATATATAATAGTTTTCTGTGAGTGAGCTCAGACTACAGATAATAAATCAATCAGTCAATCAGTAAACATATTTTCTTTTTCCCCCTTTATTCTTTATATTTTATTTATTTTGAACATTCTTTTAAAAATTTCTAAGTTCTAAATTCTCTTTCTCCCTCCTGCCCCTTCCCCACCCATTGAGAAGGCAAACAACATTATTGTATGTATGAAATCATGCAAAACTTATTTCTACATTATTCATATAACAAAAAAGTAAAAAAAATAAAGTGAAAAAAATGTTTCAATTTGTACTCATAGTTCATCACTGTTCTCTCTGGAGGTGGATAACATTTTTTCCTCATGAGTCCTTAGGAATTATCTTAGATCATCATATTTATCAGAATAGCTAAATCTTTCACAGTTGATCATTGTTACATATTACTGTTATAATCAGTAAACATTTATTAAACATCTATTACATACCAGGTGCTGTGTTAAGCACTAGAGATAAAAAAAGAGGCAAAACATAATCCCTGCCCTCAACAAGTTTACCATCTAATGGGGATTAACAGCATGCAAACAAATATATACAAAATGAGTTCTATACAGGATAGAATATGATTAACAAGAAGACACTAGAATTAAAAGGGGCTGGGGAAAGCTCCTTAGCAGTTGGAGGGAGGTGCAGATGGAGCCCCTGGAGTAACTGATGATATTGCTACATCATGGGCTCCAACTGGCATGACTGTATGTGCAGAGCAGCCATGACAGGGTTTACAGCATTAGCACATTGGAGTTGAAGACGCTGGAGGAGAAAGAGATGACAACCAGGACTACAGCAAACATACCTGTTTTTTGTCCTTTGTTGGTGTTAAATTTGTGATCGGTAGTGCGCCATGAAGCACTGGCCTTTGAGGCATTTGAGTAGCGCCTCTTTTTAGGCACAGACACATTAGATAGACGAGGTGGTATGGTGGATAGAGCTCTTGACCTGGAGTCAGGAAGACCTGAGTTCAAATTTGATCTGTCTTTGGACATTTACTGCTGTGTGACTCCTGGGCAAGTGACTTTACCTTTTTCTACCTCGGGATGATAGTGATAGTATCTACCTTCCAGGGTTTTGTGGGGATAAAATAAGATAATGTTTCCAACGAGATTTCCAAACCTAAAGTTCCATTAAGTGCTATTAATATTAATTATTATTGCAGTCTGGAGCTAGTTACCTTGTCCTGTTCACACATGCATTTATAACCAAGGAAGTTCCCCTAGGGCAAGCTGTTCTGAGATCAATTGCCTATATCCCATCCCAACTCATTTGGGAGAGAGGAGGTTTATGATAAAATAATGAACTTCCAGGTTGGTTCTCATGAACTTCGGGGACTTGAAGAACCTCAAAGCAGGGGAGGCTTGCTGTGGTGGCTGGAATCATAGAGTGACTGGAATCTTGTATAACACGTGGGTCCCATGTTTATTTCAGCATGATTTTGCTAGTTTAATTGAGCTGTTTAATTATACATTGGATATCTCAGTGAATGTTAACTCCTTGGTTCCATGACAGGAAGTAGCTGGTGGGATTGGGGTTATGTATGCCACTGAATAGATTATTAACCCTATGTGTAGAGCCTGTGATGATTTAATAGTCTGCCCCACAAAGCACCTTGATTCTGGGATCATCTTCTGGGGCTCTACATCTCAAAGGGACGTTGACTGTTATTTCTGTGGAGGGTCTTATTATAAGTGAGATATGGCAGGATGATAGTTATATAAGGAAAGAAAACAGAGAAAAAATGGTAGGAAGGAAAGAAGGAAGCAAGAAAGTGAGGAAGTGGGAGGGAGAAAGGAAGGAAAAGAAAATTGTGTTTATAGCAATGAAAGATTTTGAAGATTTTGCACATTTTCTGGTTCTCCATGACATCATGAGGATTTTTCTCCTTTCCCTCCTCCTCTGGAAAAAAAAGAATGGAAGAAGGAAGAAAAAGAGTAGGTTTCTGAACAAACAAAAGAACTGTGAGTGAGGTAGAGTAGCCTATCAAGGGAAAAATTACTTTTTGGGGGCTACAACTATAGAGACTTGAGCAATAAAATATTGTTTCAAAAGGTTGGAATAAGTTCTGCTCCCTTCCAACCCTGTTGAATTCTTACCCATCTTTCGAAGTCCATCTTAATCTCTTCCATTGCATCCTTCCTCATCCTCTCTCCATTCCCACTTCCCTCAGTCAAAATGGTGATTCTTTGGGTCTTTTATTGCATGTTGATTGTACCTTTTCAATACACTCATCTTGTTCTATTTGATATTATATAGTAGGTATTTGTGTATATGTCTATTTTCTCTTCTAGAATTTGAGCTCCATGAGGGCAGAGATTATGTCCTCTTAATCTTTGCATCATCCCTAGTGCCATATAACATAGCAAATTGAATTGGCTAAACTTTTCTTTAGAGAAAAATGAATACCTTTCAAGCTTCTTTCTAAAAAGAAAGGAAACATTTCTTCCAGAAGAAATAGACATTTCCTAAATAGAAACCCATATATTTTCTCTTCCTAAGTAGACACTAGTCTGAATGTTGGAAGGCATAACTAATTTGAATAGAGAATGTTTCTTTTGAATTTATCTCTAGTAATATTCAATATAATGAAATCTTAGTATTTAGAATAACACAGAATATATGAATGCTACCATGAAATAACTAGATGCCCCCATGAATTCATTCTAACAAGCAATTTTGAACTTATAAGTAGACAGAATAGATGATCACCTCTACATGATATGGTTTGAGAAGTGATGCCAGTAAATTATCTCTGTCAAATATCAGTCCCCTGAAATTCTGATTATCACATCTGCTTTATATATAAAATGTCTTGAGATAAACCTCACTGGAAATTTTACCACAATGACCTGGGAAAAAAAGAGAAAATCTGTGTATTTTTTTCAATAGTAGTCCACATGACCAGAAATGCCTATGTGTGCAACTATATGTATCTATTCTGATAATACTGATGAATTAGCCACTTAAAAATATAGGTCATAACTTATTTTTAATTTAATAATTTAATTACTTAATCCAAAAATTAATTAATTACTTTCAATTAATTTTTAACAATTAATTTTTTGCTTTTTAATTTAATTTTTTAATTTTCAACATTTATTTCCACAAGATTTTAAGTTCCAATTTTTCTCTCCATCTCTCCCCTCTCCACCCCAAGATGGCATGCATTCTGATCATCCCTTCCCCCAGTCTGCCCTCCTTTCTATCACCCCCCTCTTATGCCCTACCCCCTTACTTTCTTGTAGGGCAAGATAGATTTCTACAACCCATTGACTATATGTTATTTTCTAGTTGTGTGTAAAAACAATATGTAGCATTTGTTTTTAAAACTCTGAGTTCCAAATTCTCTCTCTTCTTCCCTCCACACTCAACTTCTCAACCTGAGAAGGCAAGAAATTCAACATAGGTTATACATGTGTAGTTATGCAAAACACTTTCATAATAGCCATGTTGTGAAAGACTATATTTCCCTCTATTCTATCCGACCTCCCCCTAATTATTCTATTTTCTCCTTTGCCCTGGTTCCTTTTCAAAAGTATTTGAATACTCCCTCACCCAATCTGCCCCCCTCCCATCCCCTTACCTGTTACTTTCCTGTAGGGTAAGATACCCAATTAAATGTATATGTTATTCCATGTTTAAGCCAAATCCAGTGAGGGTAAGGTTCACTCATTCCCTCTTGCCTTCTCCCTCTTCCCCTCCATTGTGAAACCATTTTATTGCCTTTTTTTATGAGATAATTTACCCTATTCTATCTTTCCCTTTCTCTTTCTCCCAATATATTCCTCTTTCATTCCTTAATTTTATTTTTTAGATACCATCCCTTCATATTCACCTCACCTTGTGCCATCTCTCTCTCTCTCTCTCTCTCTCTCTCTCCCTCCCTATCTTTCCTCCAACTACCCTAATACTGAGAAAGGTCTCATGAATTAAAAATATCTTACTACATAGGAATGCAAATAGTTCAACTTTTATAAGTCCCTTATGATTTTTCTTTCCTGTTTACCTTTTCATGCTTCTTTTGATTCTTATATCTGAAAGTCAAATTTTCTATTCAGCTCTGGGCTTTTCATCAGGAATGCCTGAAAGTACTCTATTTCACTGAATATCCATTTTTTCTCCCTGAAGTATTATATTCAGTTTTGCTGGGCATATGGGTCATAATTTATATGGGCCATTTTGCAGAAAAGGAAACTGAGTTCCTAAGGAATTATGTGACATCAAAAGATGCACAAGTACTAAGAATATAGTATGTTGTCAAAAGATACACAGGTACTAGCAAAACTGGGATACATACCCAGGAGAACTCTGTCTCCAAAATTGAGGGATTATTATACGATACCATTCCATGTTCTCAAGGGTTTTTTAGCAGTAACATGAAATCAGTAAAAATAAAAGGTTGTTATTTATATAAAAATTTGCAGTTAAATTTCTAATGTTAATCAATGGTTTGGGGGCAGCCAGGTGGCACAATGGATAAGAGTGGAGTCAGGACTTAAAATTTTGCCTCAGATTACCAGCAGTACGACCCTGGGTGGGTACCTTAATCTTGTTTGTCTCAGTTTCTTTATCTATAAAATAATCCAGAGAAGTAAATGGCAAACCACTCTAGTATTTTTATGAAGGAAACCCTGAAATAGTTCATGAAGAATCAGACATGACTGCATAACAACAAATGATGATTACTCTTCATCATCAGTATTTAATAGACAAATATATTTGAGAACTGAATGTCACCCATTCAGAGCACAAATATCTAACTTCAAATTTATAATATTAAGGGTGGTTTTCAGCCTTGATTTCAGTAGTTTGATTAAAGAGAATATGTTTCCACATAGCTAGGTGTATGCAAGTCTTGCCCAGCGTTTGGTCACATAGCCCAGAATTTTTGTTAGCTAGGATTGGCCTACAAATTTATGTGTGCTGTCTAAATATTTCAGCATGCCAACATATCTGTGATCTCATAGATGTAGAAGATTACATGAGTGAAGAGCCCAACTCATTCATTCACCAAACCATAGAATTTCAGAGTTGTAAGAGACCTGAGTAGACACTAGTCCGACTCATACCCTAAAAAAAATCCTCCCATACAACCTAATCCATACATTGTCATTCTGCAGAAGCTACTACCTCCTGAGATAAGCAATTCCACTTTGAATACCTGTGATTATTAGGAAGTTCTTCCTTGCATTAAGTATGATTTCACTTCTTTGCAACTTTTGCCTATCAGGGTTACATGATACCTGAATATACTATTATGTCCTCCCATTTGGCTTATCTCCTGACTACACACCTCCATTTCTTTGAATCAATTACCATATACTATGGACTCAGGAAACTGAAGCCTTTGCCCAAAGATCTCACAGGTATTTAAGAATAGAACCTACCTTTAAACTCAAGTCCTTTGACTCCAAATTAATTTTTTTTGCTTTTGAACTAAGCAGAGTGTACTTTCAAGATGATAGTACTTAGTTCCTTATCCTGTTAAAATTATCTTAGAAACCACTGCACCTTATAACTCAAAAGTGAAAGAAACAAAAAGGAATTTGACACAGATAAATAAAAAAACTTATATCATACTGTTGTACCATCTGGCATAAAGCATAAGAGGCATACTATATTAAACAACTATCAAATTTTAATAGTTTTATTTTATCTTTGTTTTCAGACATTCCAGCTTCTATTTTCATGTCTCATCATAGTTGAGTAAGCTTACACAAAAGCAGATTAATGCTTTCTCATATGTGATATATGAATTGCTTCTTTCTGGCTTCTTCAAGAAGCCTCAAAGTGGATAAGAATCGGTGACAGATATATGGAAGTTCTATATCTTTAAATTTGGAAATAAGTTTGCTAAGGGAAGAATTCAAGGGAATAAACATGAGAAAATGCTTGAAATTCACAATGAGACTTTGAATTCTCTGAGGAGAACAATGACTTTGGCAAAAAATGAAAGGTGATTGTTCTTAACAAACAGAACAAAATTTAAGTAGGATAAAGCTGTAAGGTTTTGGATTCTTACAAATCAAATTAACAGTACTAAGGGGCAAAACTTTTATTTAATTCAATTCAATTGAATTCATGTCATAAAACTCCAGAGGTAGAAGTGACCATCTAGCCTAGCCCATATCAATTCCAAATGGAATTCCAATTGGACAGCTGGGTGGAGGTTGGGAGAGACTACATGAAACTGACATCAGGTACTTGAGACTGATATAGAAGAGGAATCAAACTGTTTTGTTTGTTCTCAGACAGCAGAACTAGGAAGAATGGGTGAAAATTCCAAAGAGATAGACTTAGACTTGATGTTGCAAAAAGCTTACAAACAATTAGGGCTAACCCAAAACTGCAATGAGCTGCCTAGGAAGCTGATGGGAATTTGGAAAGGACCTTAGAGGTCATTTCTCTCAACTCTCTCATTTTATAGATAAGGAAACTGAGTCCCAAAGAGGTTAAGCAATGCATTCAAGTTCAAACATGTTCCCTTGCCCTCATACACACACAATCTTCTCTCCAAGCTAAAAATCACCAATTCCTTCAGTTTGTGGCCTTTATCCATCCTAGTTGCCTCCTTCTACATCCTCTTCTGCTTATCAATATACTTTATAAACTTTAGTATCTGGAACTGTCCACAACACTATAGTGTGGTCTGACTATGGCAGAGTACAGTGGGATCATCACTTTCTTATTTCTGGGAGCTGGGTCACTCTAAGTACAGCCCAAGATTGAATTAGTTTATTTTTTAACATTTCTTATCATACTATAAACTAATTTTCCACTTGTAGTCCAGTAAGACACTCATGTTGTTCCCACACAAACAGCTGTTCAATCACTTTCTCCAACCTTATACTTGTGAAATTTAAATTTTGACGGTAGCAGTGCATTTTAAGTATACAGAGAAATTTACCTCAATACCCTGCAGTATATATAGCTTATAGTCACAATCTTGTTACATGAAACCAAGAATAGACTATAAGCTCCTGAAAACAGGGGTTGCTTCTTCTCTCTATATAAATTCCACACCCTACCCTGCTCTCCTCCCACCTCATTGCCTCTAAAACCAGAGCCTTATTACTTGCTTCTCTAGGGGCTCTAGAAATATCCTGACTACTATTTTTCTTTTTGTGGGCACAGAAATTTCCATTTCCAATGTCTCCTGACTGTGCCCAAGGTCAGAGCCATTGCTTTCAAAAACAGACCTAGTAGACTCTAAAGTTCCCACAGTCCCAGGCATACATAGAGTGACATCCTCCCTATTTAGATGTTGACTCATCCTTTCAAATGTTACTGGGCTCAGTTATATGTTGGAAGGGAAAGAAGGAAGATGATGTTGAACTCTGAGTGGAATGTGTTGATGAAAATCTGCTCCTGCTTAAAAAAGACAAAAATTGACTTTTCACCCTCTCTTTCTTCTCTTTGTGGCTATTATCGATAAAGTTTAAGAAACCAGGAATTGACTCAACTATAGAAGAGTGGGAAGCCTGGAATATAGCTTCAGAGCTGGTTGTGAATGCAGAATGATGTCTGCAAACATCCCAAGCTTGGCCATTTCATTAGGATTACATGGAGGAAAATCTGGAGATGATCAAAGATAGCTATAAATGGCAGTGATTCAAATGGATGGATGGAGTCTCCATGTTTCAACCTCAACTTTGACAAATATCTCTAAGTGGTTATTGTGCAGAGAACTGTGCTGGTTTCTGCAGCAGTTAAGATTATATTTACAAATCTGGATACATGTTATATCCTGTTACCCTTTAAATGAAGGTTTTTTTGAAGGAAGGGACTTTCCAATTTTTTTTTTTTGGTACCATTGCATTCAGCATAGTGCCTGTCATATAGTAAGAATTTAATAAATATTTGTTTCTTGTTAATTGATTGCTTTAGTTTTCCTTTTCTATCTCACACATAGTAGGCACTTTTGTAAGAAGATGTTTGTTGAATTGAATTGAATATGCTCATGGCCTCCTTGCTGTTCCTTGAACAAGACACTCCATTTCTCAGCTCTGGTCATTTTCTATGACTTTCTTCCATTCCTGGAATGTTTCCCTTCCTTGTCAATGCTTATTGACTTCCTTGAAGTCTCAACTAAAATCCAATCTTCTGCAAGAAGCCTTTCCCAACCCCACTTAGTTCTAGTGCATTCCCTTTTTATTTAATTTTAAATTTATGAAATAAAACAAGTATTTCCATAACATAAAAAAGATGATGTACATGAAACTGCAAATCTACTATGCACGACATGCTATTCTTTTCAAATATGCAACAAAATTATCATGTAAATTTCTTTTTATCATTCTTTCCCCTCATCCTCCCCAGCCCTAGAGGGTTTAGACACAAATATATATATACATATATGTATGCATATATACACATACACATACATACATATATAGTAAAATTATATACAATATACATACATATTATACATATATAAAATACATAAAATTATTCTATGTATTCTTCTATTTTTCAATTCTTTCTCTGGTGTAGATAACATCTTCTTCCTTTGTCCTTTGAAAATTATTTTTTATTTTTCTCATATATAGCTTATTTGTGCGTATTTGTTTGCTCATTGTCTCCCCCATTAGACTGTGAGTTCCTTGAGAGGATGCTCTGTCTCCTGTCTCTTTTTGTATCCATGATACTTAGCACAATGCTTGGCACAAAATAAGTACTTAATAAAATGTTCATTGACTGATAAATGGACTGGCCTACTTGCTGATGGAATGGCTAATCAGTCATGAAAAAAATCAACAATGAACACAAGTAAGAGGGAGGAAGCTGAATAGCTGGGGATATGTACTTTCTACCACCTTTATACACTAATACCTCCATTAACAAATCCTCTGGAAATGAAACCCATTATTTTTTTTATTTTTATTTTAAATATAAGTTTATTTATTTAACTTTTTACATTCATTTTAACAAAATTTTGGGTTCCAAATTTTCTCCTCATTTGTCCCCTCCCCCTACCCCAGTACACTGAGCATTCTAATTTCCCCTATCACCAATCTGCCCTCTCTTCTATCATCCCTCC
>CM053770.1:92645316-92719247 GCA_028658325.1 Potorous gilbertii
TTCTTTTGGTTTTGTTTTGTGATTTCTTGGTTTCTCATAAAGTCATTAACATCCATCTGTTCCATTCTAACTTTGAGAGAACTATTTTCTTCAGTGAGCTTTTGAACCTCTTTTGCCAAGTGAGTTAGCCTATTTTTCAAGGTGTTCTTTTCTTCAGCATTTTTTGGGTCTCCTTTAGCAAGGTATTGACCCATTTTTCATGCTTTTCTTGCATCTCTCTCATTTCTCTTCTAAGTTTTTCCTCCACCTGTCTAACTTGATTTTCAAAATCCTTTTTGAGCTCTTCCATGGCCTGAACCCATTGGATATCTATTTCAGATGTTTGCGATACAGAGGCCTTGACTTCTATATCTTTCCCTGATGGTAAGCATTGTTCTTCCTCATCAGAAAGGAAAGGAGGAAACATCTGGTCACAAGAAAGTAACCTTCTATAGTGTTATTTTGTTCCCCTTTTCTGGGCATTTTCCCAGCCAGTTACTTGACTTCTGAGATTCCTCTCCACCCTTGCCTAGATCTGCCATGAAATCCATTCTTAACAAAGTCAAGCCAGGCATTAGAGGAGTTAGAAGGAATTTCCACCTCCTCAGTGTTGTGTTGTTGGCTAAGGGGAAAGAGGAGTAAGAAGATGAAGAGGAGGGTGCGTTGTTTGAACTACAATCTCCTTGATATGAGAACAGCACTGCTTAGTGTCAGTGGGTTTTGGTAGAAGGAGTTTGGAAGAAGAGTCAAAGTATATGGATTCAAATACCTGTTATGACCTTGGCTATGTGTATGACCTTAGATAAGTCGCTTTATTTTCCTGGGTCTCAGCTCCCTTATCTGCAAAATATGATCCCTTGTAAAAATATTCTTTATCATTTAGTCGTTGTCTTCCCTTTGATCCAGTCTAATTGTATATGAGTCAGCTAGGTGGCTCAATCGACAGTGCTTGGTTTGGAGTTAGGAGGACCAGAGTTCAAATCCAGTCTCAGAAACTAGCTGTGTGACCCTAAGCAAGGATCACACAGCTTTATTTGTCTTAGCCTCTATTTGTCTTAATCCACTGGAGAACAAAATGGCAAACTACTCTAGTACTTTGTCCATGGGGTCATGAATTGTCAGACATGACTGAACAACTGAATGACTAACAAATTGTGGGCTGCTGTGCTAGGCAGCCTTGGGGATAAAAAGGGGTGAAGACATAGTCCTTTTCCTCATGTCCAAGAGGGTGATGACAGAGAGAGAGAGAGAGAGAGAGAGAGAGAGAGAGAGAGAATGATCTTAACTTGGAGTCAAAATACTTGGATTCTGATCTTTTTTCTCCCACTCTTTGGCCATGAACAAATCACTTAGCCCACTTGCAGCCTCAGTTTCCTCATCTATAGAATGAGAATCACTGCACTGCCTACCTAATAGGACTGTTGTGCAAAAAACTAAATAAATGTGCTATACTATAATCTGGCAGGTATGTGAATTACAATAGAATTAAGAGCATTCTGGGATAAACATAAAAGGAAGTACAGACTAACAGACCACAAAAAGAGGTCATCATACTGAGGAATTGAAGGTCTATGGAATAAATGGTCAAAGCAACATGGAGTCTATCAGGGAAGCCTTCTTGAAGAAGGTGATGTTTAAGTCAGATTTTGAAGGAAAGCAAGGATATGGATCAGTGAGAAGAGAGAGGACAAATTTCAAGGCAGGGGTTTGGTCTGTGCAAAAACATAGAAGTCAGAACAAGTAAGAGTGAGTAGATGACAACCCAATTTACTTGTCTGGAATGGAGGGGCCATGTTGGAGAGTATCGAGTAATGAGGTCAGTGACACAGAGAGTCTGAGTTCCTTGGAGGATATAAGTAGTCAGGGATGGAAGTGTCTGCTACGTGAGTATTTTTAAAAGAACTAAGGAAAAGAATTCTCTTTTAGCTGTATGTATTAGCAAGTGTTTAATGGTTATTAAAATTTCAGTGTATCTGATTTCCTCTCCTTTCTTGACTTGTCAGCCATGAGGACATTTCCCAACTCCTAATTATACAGAAAAGAGTAAGTTTAAAATCATGGGATTTGGGGCTAGGAGGGCCCTTAGGGACCACCTATTCCAATCTCCTCACTTTTACAGGAGACCTTGTGACTTGCTCAAGGTTATGCCCATAGTAAATAGCAGAGGAGAGATTTTAAAGTTGGGTCCTCTGACTCCAAATCCAGTCTTCTTTCCACAATGTTGCTTCTATGGTCAAATCCTATCTGGTTCAGGTTCCATGCCTCCTTAATGAATTCATTTGATGAATTCATTCATCTACTATTAAGTACCTACCACATATGACATATTATGTTTGTGTCTTTCATCTATCTAGACTAATTAGCTCAGTTGGTTATCTTGGATCTCCTACTCTTAAAGAGGTAGGACTAATACATATAGTGACTAAGGATAATTATTCATATATAATTATCAACATGTCATCAATATAAATGTTAACTATTATTTGTGGAGCTTTCTATTAAAGTATTCTTCCAATACCTCATCATGATGTGAAGGTGAGCCTTGGTAAAGAAGTAACTAGGATGGATCAGCTAGCACTTTGTACCAGGTGCTGACATCAGGCTGTGGGTGCACTTTGTTGGGAATATACTTTTTTCCCCTTAATGATCCCGAGACCATGGTTTCCATCCTGTCTTATACTCTTCTGGTATCTACTCTCCTTTGGGAGTAAGTGATAGTGGGTTCTTGAAGAGGACAAGGGAGCAGAGCTTCAATTCAGAGAAAGTTAAGCCTTATCATTGAAGTTCTTGTAGGTTCTTTTCTCTAGTTGGAGTAACTTACACAGAATAATATCTATAATAAGAATAACTAGCATTTAAGGTTTTCAAAATGCTTTGCAAGTATTTTCTGATTTTAGCTTCATAACAATTCACTGAGATATCTTTATATCCATTATTATAGATGAAGAAACTGAGACATAGAGAGATTAAGTGACTTGCCCAAGGTCACATGGGATTTGAACCCAGGTCTTTCTAAGTCCAAGTTTGGCACTCTGTCCCCTGGGACACCTGGCTGCCCCCAAGACCATCCTATTCCCAAAGAATCCTAACCTCTGCACCATTTACACTTATCTTGGATGTTATAGTTGTATATCTTGTATATAGTTATACTTTCTTGTAAGTACATATGTGTTGCATACACAGAGTTTTTTGCTATTATCTCCCCCTTTGGAATATGAGTTCAAGGAAAGTACTATGTTTTTGTCTATGGTCTCCTCAGTGTTTAACTCAGTGCCTGGAACATAGTAGGCTTTTTGATAAATGCTCTTTGAGTGACTGACTTTTCCAGGAGGAAAGTGATGTCTTTTTGTGGGCAGTTTCTTGACTATGGTAGTACTTCAGCATGCCTGGAGAAGCCTGTCCCATGTTCACAAAGGGTCTAAGACCTCTCTTTCTCTACCAACCTCTTTTATCCCACTCTCCTTCTTCTTGTCTCTCCTTATGAGCAGGGCAGCTTTGGGGGAGATTCTGTTGTTTTTATTCAGGTGAAAAAAGAAACTCTAGTAGGTCGTATCATCTGGGAAGAATTTTGTGTGTGGGGGTGGTGATGGACTCTATTTTTGTTGGCTAAGGACCTGCTCAGCCTGGAGAGATGCTTCAGAAGTTCAGTAGGTAGGTGGTAGTGTGGGTTTGGGGAGAGAAAAGCAAAGAACTAGAATCTAAGTGCAAGTGGGAGCCCTTAGATTGCCTCTTAGACCATTGGGGAACGACTGAACAAATTATGATACATGAATATTGTGGAATATTGTTGTACTGTAAGAAATGTTGAAAAAGAAATTTTCCAAGCTACCTGGTTGGTATGAACTAGACCAAAGGAAAATGAACCAGATGAGGAGAACAATTTATAGAACAACATTCAAGAAGAACAACTTTAAAAGACTGAAGACTAAGATGCAGAATGAAATGGGCCCAAGGTGGTTGGAGAATTAGCAATAGCAATGAATGCAAAAAGGGGACCATTGAAACATTTTAATTTATTACCATTTTAATAGTATTTTTAAAAATTATGTGTAAAGATAGTTTTCAACATTCACCTTTATAAGATTTTGAGTTCCAGATCTTTTCTCCCTTCCTTCCTCCTCTCCCCCTCCCCAAGATAGCAAGCAATCTGATATGTTATACATATACAATCATAGTAAACATATTTCCACATTAGTCATGTTGTGAAAGAAGAATCAGAACGTAAGGGAGAAACAAGGAGAAAGAAAAAACAAGAAAAAAGCGAAAATAGTATGCTTTGATCTGTATTCAGACTCCATAGTTCTTCGTCTGGATGTGAATAGTATCTTCTATCATGAATCCTCTGGAATTGTCTTAGATCATTGTATTACTGAGAAGAGCTGAGTCTATCACAGTTGATCGTTGCATAATGTTGTTACTGTCTACTATGTTCTCCTGATTCTGCTCACTTCCCTCAGCACCAGTTCATGTATGTCTTTCCAGGTATTTCCTGAATCCACCTGCTCATCATTTCTTATAACACAATAGTATTCCATTACATTCATATATACTTGTTTAGCCATTCACCAATTGATGGGTATCCTCTCAATTTCCAGTTCTTGGCTACCACAAAAAGAGCTGCTATAAATATTTTTCTACATTTGGGTTCTTTTCCCTTTTTTATGATCTCTTTGGGGTACAGCCCTCGAAGTGGTATTTCTGGGTCAAAGAGGATGCACAGTTTTATAGCCTTTTGGACAAAGTTTCAAATTGTTCTCCAGATTGGTTGGATCAGTTCATGACTGCACCAATAATATATTAGTATTTGGAACACTAATTTTCCCACATCTTCTACAACATTTATCATTGGTTTGCCATACTAGCTAATCTGATAGGTGTGATGTGATACCCCAGAGTTGTTTTGATTTGCATTTTTCTAACCAATAGTGACTTTGAGCATTTTATCATATGATTATAGATAACTTCAATTCATCTGAAAACTACCTCATCATATTCTTTGGCCATTTATCAATTGGGGAATGACTTGTATTCTTATAAATTTGACCCAGTTCTCTATATATTGGAGAAGTGAGGCCTTTATCAGAAACATTCGTTGTAAAGTTTCTTTCCCAGCTTTTGGCTTTCCTTCTAATCTTGGTTGCATTGGCTTTGTTTATGAAAGATCTTTTTAATTTAACATAATCAAAATTAGCCATTTTGCATTTCATGATGTTCTCCATCTCTTGTTTAATCATAAATTCTTCCTTTCCCTATAGACTTGACAGGTAAACCATTCCTTGCTTTCCTAATTTGCTTATAGTTTCTCCCTTTATGTCTAAATCATGTATGCATTTTGACCTTATTTTAGTACATAGTGTGAGAGATTGGTCTATGCCTAATTTCTGTCATACTATTTTCCGGTATTCTGAGTAGTATTTTCAAACTAGTGAGTTCCTATCCCAGAAGCTGGAGTCTTTGGGTTTATCCAGAAGTCATTTACTACCATCTTATGTACCTAACCTATTCCACTGATTCACCACTCTGTTTCTTAGCCAATACCAAATAGTTTTGATGATTCCTAATATAGTTTTAGAACTGGTATGACTAGGCCACCTTCCTTTGTATTTCCCCCATTGAAACCCTTGATATTCTTGACTTTGTGTTCTTTCAGATAAATTTTGTTATTATTTTTTCTAGCTCTACAAAATAAATTTTGGTAGTTTGATTGTCATGGCACTGAATAAATCAATTAATTTGGGTTGAATTGTCTTTTTTATTATATTAGCTTGGCCTACCCATGAGCAATTGATATTTTTCCAATGAAACCTTTTTAGAAAGGTCCATGAGAATTGAAGGAATTTCAGGAATTATACCTACATATGTGCAATATGAAGTTTCATACAGATTTCATGTAGATTCAGTTTCATGGAGAATGTTCTTTTAGTGCTGTTCTCTACATATGGAAATATGCTTTTTTGTATGTTTAAGTTAAAAACAAAACAATAAATTGTAAAGCAATGAAAACGAATCAGGGCCCGAGGAGACCCTCACCTCTCCCTCTCTCCATCCCATGAGGAAAAGGATATAATCCAAGTTAGGATCTGCAAGTTAAATCAGATTCTATCCTAGGTTAAGCCAGAATTGTATAACCAAATAAAAATTGGGTAACCAAACGAGAAAGGAGCTGGAGGCAGTTTGTAGTGACTGGATCAGTCAATAAAGACTAGGACAGAAAAACACCACAGAAATGTGAAGTAGGCATTAGCAAAATTGAAATGGTATTTAAGATCATAGGATCATAGACTTAGAGTTGGAGGGGAACTTAGAAATCATCAATTCTAACACCCTCATTTTAAAAATGAGGAAACTGAGTAACAGGCTAAGTGACTTACCCAGGGTTAAATATCTAATAAGTGAATGAAATAGGATTTGAAACCAGAAATTCCTAACTCCAAGTTCAATGGAACTATAACATGTTGTGTTTCTCAACTTCTCTGGAATTTTTTAAAATGGTAGCAAAGTGTTAACCATTTCCTCATTCACTGATGATATGATAACTGATATGATAACTCCATGTATGCATGAGAATGAGGAGTGGTATGTTTATCTTTCTCCATCACTTTATTTTCAATATTGCTTAATTAAACTTCTTTTGAACTGATATAACCTATGACTGACTGGTAAAGATTCAGATAGTCTTGTGTTACTTGAATTTCCTTTCTCTTATATTTGCAAGCCTTTTTTCCTGATTACTGGAAGCATTTGTTGTCATTGAAATTGTTACATTTAACCACTACATGTCTTGGAGTTTGCAGCATAGGGTTTCTCTCTGTAGGTAATCTGTAAATTTTTTATTGAAACTTTGTGAAAGTTTTATTGTATTATTTATGTTATTATAGTGTTCAGGTTTTTTGGACTTTCAAGTTCTTTTAGGAGTTCTGTGACTTCTAAGTTGTCTTTATACATTCTGTCTTCAGGATAAATACATTTTGCTTTATAAAGATCAGATGTTCTTTCAACATGATTCACTTTTGCTTCTCTCAGATTGTCTTTCACTTCAATATGTTTATATTTTCCAATAAATCTTTCAAGAGGCTTGTCACAGTGGATTCAAGTTTTTCAATTCTTCTAGTTATTTCTGCTGTGAAGGCCATAAATTCTATTTTTATAATTCTTATTTCTCTTTTAAGCTCTTCAGGAACATCCTGTCATGATTCCAACCTTTCTTGGGAATCTATAGCCTTTTCTTTGACATAAGGTGTTGGTTCAATTTCCTTTCTGTTACAGTATTTATTTTGATATATTTGGATTCATTTAGATATCTTGTCGATCGTCTTTCCTTCTGATTTAACAACTTTTCTGTGGGTTAATCTGCTTGTGCTCAAGATTTTTAACTGAATTTTCTTTCTTCTGAGATCTTTGATAATTGCAGTCTTTTTTCCTCTTATATTTCCCCTTCATTCATTTTCAAACTCTTCCGATTTTGACAGTAGAACCCTGAGGGTTGAAGCTCAAAGGTGTTAGCCTCCTAAGTTGGGAAATTCACTTTTCACTTGTCTCACTCCTTGCCCTAAGTGAGTTTTGTGGGGATAGAACTAGTCCTAGTTATATGTCAGCTCCCACTCCTTTAGCCTAGTGAAGCCCTAAATACATGCTTGCACACTGCCTCACTTCCCTATGTTTACTTCTGTGACTGAATGCTGCTTCCATCTTCCTTTGCTTCTTCTCCAAATGGGAGCAGGTAGGTAGATAGAATGGAAACCTGCTGCTTGTTGTCATGGAATATTAGAGTAAGAGCATAGGTAGAGTTTGCTAGCAGAGATATCCACAGAAGCAAAGAAACTGTTGATTAGATCCTAGAGCACAAGCCTTCATAGAGATGCGGTTGTACTGCCCTGCCAGAGTGTGGGGTTTGATGACAGAGTGGGTTCTGAGTGAACCCTGTAGAGATTAAGGATTAACTTTATCTGTTTTAAGTCATTCGGTTGGTATTTTGCTTTGGAGCTTGCAGCTGTTACTTTACTTCTTCCACATAATTGTTCTTTTTTGGGGGGGTAGGGAAGGGGTTGGATTTGAGAGTTTCTGATGGCTGGAGAAAAAATGTCTTGACTGAATGAACCACAGAGTTTCAAACTGAGGGTAGTTTTTCTGGTGTCTTACTTGTGAGGGAGCTGTCCCCTAATGCGACAAAGAATAGACATTATCATCATTCATTTTTCACTTATTCTTTTCCCCTGAGACCAATTATATTTAGAAACATCTAGCTGAAATTCAGGCACACCTCTGTACATCCCCATCATCTACCTTTTAAAGAGTATCAGATCTAAACTTTAATTTTTATCTCTTAAAATCTCACAGAAGATCTCTGTGAACTGTGGGTCTATTTAAGTCTGGTTTCCCTACAAAATAAATCAATATGTTAAACTTTGATATCAAAATTCTGAATTGATATTCTAATATTTAAACCATTCTGTATGAAGTTGAGTGCTAGTGGGTATGTTGTCTCATCAGATCTAAATCCAAAGAAGTCAAAGAATCAGCTGTAGACCTTCCTTCCTTCTCAGAGTGAGAGAATTACACTTACCACCCAACAGCAAATTTTTTTTTAAAGGAAACAAGCATTTATTATGTGCCTTCTATATGCTAGCCGCTATGCTACGTGCTTTACAAATGGTCAGTTAGTTGTTGTCCTCTGTGCTTGAAGAAGCCCCAAATGACATCACTATGTTGGGGTCAGTGTGTAGTGTGTCAGAATGTGATGATCAAATCAACATGAGCTTCCCCACGAGCTACAATAGGTCAGGGACAAATCGTTCCTATATACATTTGGAGTGAAGATGTCTCTAATTTTGTGCATCTCATGTGTCTTTTAAGCTACTATCTCATTTGATCCTCACCATGTTCCTGGGAGCTAATATTACCTCAATTTTATACTTGAAGGAACTGAAGTAGAAGTTAAGTGACTTGCTCAAGGTCACACAGCTAGTGTCTGAAGCTAGATTCCAGGATTCAGTCTCAGTACTTATTAATAGCATTTCTATATCACCTTCTATGTGCTGGGCACTGAGCTAAACACCTTATAAGTACTATTATCTTGTTTGATCTTTACAGTAACTCTGGAAAGTAGATATTTCTATTATTGCCCTTTTACAATCTGGTAAACTGAAGCAAGCAGGGGTTAAGTGACTTTCCCAATCAAAGTCACAGAGCTATTTGATTTGATTTCTGTTTTTCCGACTCTAGCCCTAGATCTTGTTTATCACCTAGCTGCAGTGTGATCAGTCAACAAAACCTCTCTTCCCATGTGCTGTCACTCAATGGTGGAGGCAAGAAGGACACTTGGAGTGATATCTACCATCTTCTATCTACAGAACATCATCACATCCTCAAACATGACAGTTCTCTCATCCTCATAACAGATAGTCTATGTACGTATCTACATCCTCAAAGTTGCTCTTACATATGGTACCCTTAAATCTTTCCCTACTTAGGATCACAGGATTTTGAATGAGAGTTCAAACCAACAGATGAAGAAATTTGAGACTTGGAGAGGGAGAGCAAATTGCCCAAGACCATACAGGTAGTAACAGAGCTTAGAATGATGACCATTGCCCCGGGACTCCAAATCCAGTACTCCCAATAAGTCATGCTGCTTTCTAGAAAGTATCCCCTCTTTTTAAAAATTCATATATTTTATTGATGTTTTCTGTTTGTGATGTCACCATGGTATCCCATATATCCTTCCCAGTTCTCCTCCAGAGACCCATCTCATGTGACAGTATTTTTTTCAGAAGGGGAGAAAAAGTTAGCCCAACCAATTGAAAAAGTCTGGCATGGCAACATGTACCTGTGGACCTCCCATCTCCATGAGGAAGATGTGTCTTCTCAAGTCTCTTCATTGAAGTCCCACTTGATCTTTATAATTTTGTTGAAGTATTTGTTCTTAAGGCATCTAGAAGGTGGAGGGAATCATGTCTGGAATCAGGAAGACATCCCCCTGAGTTCAAATCTGACCTCAAACACTTACTAGCTGTGTGACCCTGGGTAAGTCACTTAACCCTCTTTGCCTCAGTTTCCTTATCTGTAAAATGAGTTGAAAAAGGAAATGGCAAACTACCCCAGTATCTTTGCCAAGAAAACTCCAAATGGGGTCATGAAGTGACACACACGAAATGGACAACAAAACTCTCTCTTAAAGGATTTTTTTTGATAGTTGGTAATGTTGCCTCTGATCAATTGATCCAGTGAGTTTTGTTTCGGCACATGACTTTATCTGAACATACAAATGAAGTCTTTGGACTTTTTTCTTCTTTCTCCTTTATTTCACATCCAACAAGGCATTATTCTTAAGAAATCTCTACAAAGGATAATACCTTGCACAGAGTATGTGCACTTAATAGATGTCTGTTGAATTGAAACCAGTGGAATCTTCCTTACCTGGGGATCAGAGCCCACGTGGGGATTGTGGTAATGTTAGTAGTGATGGGGAGGTTGCAGCTGTGGGAGTCAGAACATCTCTTTGGTTGTGACATTGGCAGACTCAGAGCCACGGGAATAGAGGGAGCCCTCCCCTTCTAGTATTGTAGAGCAGCTGTGTATCTGAGAGTACAATGCAGTCACTCCTCTGCAAGGCAAATCACAAGGCTTTGCTCTTAGATGCAGAAGTGATTTGAGGATTGGTATAGTGTGTGTATATGTGTAGGGGTGGGTATATACAGAGAGGTGCATTACAAATCTTAACCGGGAGTCATGTATGAAAGGTTTGATAACTTAAAAAAAAATCAAATCAGAGAACTGGTTTTATTGTTAAAAGACCTGAGTTTGAGTCTGACCCAATCTAGAGCAGTTTTACTAATTTAAAAAATTTATGCTATGATTAAATAATAATGAGGATACTATTTCTCATTTTCATAGAATAGAAAGAATTGCATGGAGGACAGAGAGATGGGCTTACATCCAGGGATACCAAGGTTCAAGCTCTGATTCATATTAGCTGTGTGGTCCTGGGAAATCACAAGTCCTCAGTGCTTTGGACAACTCTCCAAGACCATAAATTTCAGAGAAGTTGCTGACTTGTGTTGGTCAATCAATCAACAAACATTTATTTATTTATTAAGCACCTACTATGTTCCGGGCCCTGTGCTAAGTATATAAAAGACAGCAAAAGACAGCCCCTGCCCTCGTAGATCTTATAATCTAATACAGGAGACAACCTAGTGAACATCATTAATAAAAGGAATTTCTTTATCTCAAGACTTCCCTATATCAGTAAAATCCAAGTTCCAGTCCTTGTCCTTTCCTTATAACAACCTTGTGAAATGAGTTACATTTCACAAATGAGGAACCTGAGGCCTACAGATGTTTATTGACTGATCCATAGTCACACAGGTAGAAGCAAAACTGGGGACCATTGTGCTTAGGCTAGGAAACTGTCTCTATCTTGGTGTGTGACTGTGAGTCAGGCAATAAATATCTCAAACCTCAGTTTGTTCACCTATAAAATGGGAACAATGATATTTACATTGCTATACAATGATATACACCAATCTCATAGGATGTCATAAAGAGAATACTTTTAAAACTATAAAATTCAGTATAAATGGGAGATACCATTATAATTTAGTTTTAGTGGACCTTTGTAAAAATGAGTAGAAATGCTCTAGATTGCTTTCCCAGGTGACCAGCTAAGAGATGAAAAAAGCTAATATGTATCACTGTTTCTTTCTACTGACTTAGCATGTGGAAAGAATTGCTTTGAACCCACTTGGAGCTAGAGAAGGGCTCCTGCACACCCCATGGCTACCTTTCCTGAGAGCCTGCATCTCTGTGTGCTTTCCATTCCTTCAAGTGAGAGCAGCTGAAAGTTAATTGCTACCTGATGACAGGGACACAAAAGGATAAGAAGTGTAAAGAACTCGGCTTTCTCAAGAGGGAAGAAGGGAGGGAGCCCATGAGGTCAGTTAATCCCATTAAAATGTAGCCAATATCAGCTCTGTGTCACTATCATTAAAGAGCTGTTTGGATCCCCAGAGTCTTGGTCACCATGATTCCCCATCCCCTAGGGATGTTGACCCACATACTGCTTGTACCTAAGGCATTTCTGTTACATCCTGAACCCCTCCATTTTAAACTTTTTTCAATTAACAAGCATTTATTTTCTCTCCTCCCCATCCTCCCCTATGCCCCTGCCTCCCTGCCACTGAAAAGACAAAGAAAAAACCCTAGTTACAAATATGCATAGTCCAGAAGCACAAATTTCTGCCTAGTTCATGTCCAAAAATATATCCTTCACTCTGTGCCCTGAGACCCTAAACTTTCTGTCAGAATGTGAGCAACATGTTCCATGACTGGTCCATCCTGAGCCCTTCTTTAAGAAACATTCAAGCCAACAATCATATAGCTTCTGTACTCCAGCAATCTGTCTGCCTTAGTGCATGTTTCTGGGGCTTTAGTGAGTTAGTCAGTCAGCAGACATTTATTAAGTACCAACTGTGTGAAGAGCTTTGTGCTGAATGCAAAGAAAGATATAAGACATAAGCTCACAGTCTAACGAGGGAGAGGTCATGTACATAATTACGTACATACAAGATGGATATAAGAGAGATGGAAAGCAATCCTGGAGGGAAGACACTTCTTTTGCAGGGAGTGAGAATAAGGAAAGAACAGCAAAGGTCTCCTGCAGAAGCTCCTCTTCTTGGGGGCACATTAGGCCAGGGACGTGATGGACTTTAAACCACCCTTACTGCAAAACAGTTCAAACAGTTTTGGCTGCTAACTGCCTATATTTATAAACAATGGCCATACTGACTGCAAACATTTACCAAGTGCCTACTAGATGCACAGCACATCTCAAAGCACTATGGAATTTATAAAGAAATATAAAATCAAGTCCCCACTCTCAAGGAACTCATGATCTCTATTAAAAAAGATGAGAATATGAATACAAAAAATGAAATCGCAACAAAAGATTAAGCAGTCAAGATAACAATAAAGAGCTGTCATAAGGTAGTACATGATTAATTGCCAAATTAATTATAAAGACAGTAATTGCTGCAGGAGTTCAGAGGAGGGAGAAATCACTTCAGTTTGGGGGTGGTCAAGGAAGACTTTGGGAAAGAAGTAGGATTTAATTGGGGTCTTGAAGAATGGATAAAATTTGGGGAGGGAAAGAAAAGAGGGTGTTCCAAGGAAAGAGAGCAAAAGGAGTACAAGGCAAAAAAGTAAGAATTCATGAAGAGGTTTGGGGAAAATGAGGAAATTAGTTGGACTAGAGTGGAGGGCTCATATGGGGAAAGGTAAACGTGGAGAGGAAGCTTAGGGTCAGATGGTGGAAGGCCTTGAATGACATCCTGGAGAGTTCAGACTTTGTCCTGTAGGCCGTGGGAAGTCACAGACTACATCTGATGGGATAGAAAGGCTGCCTGTCTCACAAGGAATTCTTCTGTTTATCCTTCTTAACTCAAGTCAGAGAAAGTGGGATTCTAACATTATTATTTATCTTATTCAAAGACATATTGAAAAACATAGTTTATTCTTAATGCTCCTAAAATGTCCTCAAAACTGGAGTGGGGATTATTTGGCTATTTCTTCATAAATACACCTAATTATGAATAGAAGGTTTTATACGTATGGGTCTTAAAACATGCACACACACACACACACACACACACACACAAGAATGCAGATAAGCATTGTACAAGTATATTGTGACTGTATGTAAACATATATATAATGTATGTGTACAGACACTACACAAGTGTATTGTGACTATGTATATGTACATAGTCATATATATATATATGCACCCACACATTCTTCTCTATATGTGTATGTGTGTGTATATACTCACAATATTCTTATGTAATGCCTGTATACATTCATAAGCCATGGGTACACATCCCTATCTAGTGAGACATAATGCAATTCAATGTAGCATACTAGAGAGAGTGCTGGATGGGGAGTCAGGGAGCCCTAGTACTTGCTAGCTATGTGACCCTATACAAGTCATTTAATATCTCCTGGTCTCATATGTCCTCATCTATAAAACAAGAATAAAAATAATATTATCCACAGCACGCACTTCATAGGACTATGGTGAAGATCACGAGATAATTCACGCAAAGCATTTTGTAAACTTTCAAGGGCTGTACAAATATCAGTTATTATTGTTACTCATAACTTCTATCATAGGCTTGTTTTAAAGATCAAAGAAGATGGTATTTGTAAAGCACTTAGCATAGTTCCTGGTGTGTAGAAGGTGTTTAGTAAGTGGTCGTTCCCTTCCCCTTCCCCTTTAAACTATGATGTCTCAGACAATATCTGAGACTATACTGGATAATAGATTTAGAGAAGATAGGTGCTTTTAGAAGTCCACTGGACTGATGCTTTTTTTTTCCTGCCCCAGACCTAACTTCCTTTAAAAAAATTTCTTCCAATATGTTTTTCATTATTCATCTGCCTATCTATCTATCTATCTATCTATCTATCTATGTCTGTTTCCATCCATCCATCCATCCATCCATTCATCTGTCCATTCACCTGTCCATCTATCTGTCTATATCTCTCTTCATCCATCTATCCATCCATTCATCTATGTATCTACCACCTGTCTATCTATTTGTCTGTATCTATTTCTATCTATCTATCTATCATCTATTTTTCAAGTCTGACTTCCAAAGTCAGGAAGCTAGGTGGTGCAGTGGATAGAGTACTTGCCCTAGAATCAGGAGGACTTGAGTTCAAATGTGACCTCAGACACTTACTAGCTGTGTGACTCTGGACAGGTCACTTAACTTCTTGCCTCAGTTTCCTCATCTATGAAATGGGTTGGAGAAGGATATGGTAAACTGCTCTAGTATCTTTACCAAAAGAAAAACCCAATGGGGTCACAAAAAATTGGACACAGGTAGTCAACTAAACAACAACAACTTTCAAAAAGAAATTTCCCTCTTCCAGTGGAGATCAGGACCTGCTCTGCAATATATAATCTTGGAGAGATCACCAAGGCTGACACAGTCAGTTTAAGTCAGAGGCAAAATGGAATCAAGACTTCCTGACTTCAAGGACAGTTCTCTAGACATGTGTCACACTACTTCCCATCCCTTCCTTTTATAGAGGTTAAATGACAAACCTAGGTCATACAGTTCATAAATCACAGAACTGGGAGTTGAACCCAGGTCCTGACATTCTGGCTTCAGTTCTTTCCACCATGCCATGCTGCCAATTAAAGAGCACAGTACATGATAAAACCAAGATTGGCAGTCGTTATTCCATGCAAATGGAACTCCAATTAGTTAACGTGTATAGGTGTATTGCCCAAACAGGCATAGGGATGTTCCATTGTTCCCTTTGACAGTTCAGTGACAGAGGAGAGGCCCTGAAAACAGAAATCTTTCAAGAATGAGCATGACAATGGCTTTGAGGTAATTCTGCAGCCTGGGAAGGCCATCCTGGAGAGAGTTGCAAGCTTATTAAAATTAAAATTGAGAAACAATGGAGGTGGGAGCAGAGACCTACATGGTATTATAGTTACAAATATTGGACAAGATTGCCTATCCATCCTCCTAGCCATTACAGACAATACATATAGTGATTTATTTGTACCAGGTCAGTAGCTCTGAACTTTACTCAACATGAGAAGGCAGGCACAGGCTTGCTTCCACAATGGGTGTCATTTGATTGAAAACTGAAAGGTATGTTAGAGATCATAGACTTTTAGGCTTCTAAATCTATAGCTGTAAGGGACTTTAGGGGACTCTCTGGTCCATCCCCTTCCCATGTTACAGATGAGGAAACTGAGGCTCACACAGTTCAAGTGACTCACCCAAAATTAAATAAATCTTGTTATTGGCATACCCATAGCTATAATTTGAGTCATTTAATAGCTGCTTCTGCTGTTGATGGTGAGGATGGTGATAACTAGCATTTGTGAAGTGTTTTACAATATCATCTCATTTCATCCTCACCACAACCCTGGGAGGGAGGTGCTGTTGCTGCCCTCATTTTACAGATGAGGAAACTGAGTCAAATAGATGTGAAATGATTTGCCTAGAGTCACACAGCTAGTGAATATTTGCAGCCAAGTTTGAACTCAAAAATCTCTTCCTGATTCCAGGCCCAGTGCTCTAACCATTGCATCACCTGTCTCATTTGATGTCAGTTAAGCACATTTCAGGACAACATAGTTCTTTGGTTACCTCCCCTCGGCTGTCACTGCGCTCTGGGAAACAAAAAGTTTCTGATTTCTTACAATGTGTCCTTGACAAAGAGAGCCAGTTTTGGCATAGAGAGCTGGGCTTGGAACCAGGAAGACTTGGGTTCAAGTCCTGCCTCAGACACATACTGGTTGTGTGATTCTGGGCAAATCACTTAACTGCTCCGTGGTCTAGGTGACTCTAAGACCAAAAGAGACAGAGGAGGTATAACCTATACTGGTAAAGGAGAGTTCATTATCTGGGCATTCTATCTTAGGGGTAGATAGAAATTTGGGCCTGGATTCAGATCCAGCCTTGGGCAAGTTGCTTAACCTCTGCCTCAGTTTCCTCAACTCTAATAAGAATAATACCAGCATCTACCTGATGGTATTCTTGTGAGGATCTATTGAGATAATATTTGTAAAGTGCCTGTTTAATGCCTGGCACATGGTTGGTGCTCTATAAATGCTTATGCCCTTCTCTTTCCCTTATTGCAGTAGAGCCACAGGTCCAGTTCTTACACCTACCTTTTCTTATCGCAAACCTAAATTGTATCAGTCACTGCCGCCATTGTCACTGCTTTATACGTTGAACAGGATAATTTTTCATCCATGACCCACAATGGAAAAAAAAAACACTGGCCCTTAGTTGTGTGATCCTGGGCCAGTCACTTCACTCAGATGATCTTGAATCTCTGAACTGTCTTCTTGGCTCTAAATCCTACAATTCTCTGTCCTATCTTGGCTTTAGTTTTCCTGGTCTATAGAACAAGGGAGTTGGAGCCTATCATCTCTAAGCTCTGACATTTTATAGTGCTGTGATTCTGTTGCTTTATCTTTTCTCTTTTTCTCATTTAAAAACCTAAATCTTCTTGCCCTCTCCTTGAGTCCAGGACTTCCACGATTCTGGAACAATCTCTCCTCTGTTCTCTAACGCATCTTGATGCTAGAACGCATGCCAACATTTTCCCTATTCTGTTTCTCCTGGATGATTCCATTATCTACCCTCCCTTAAGTGAAGGACAAGTTTGGCTCTTCCTCTATGATTATATGACATTAAAAAAATTCTTTTCCCAGGGTGGGATAATGGATTATAGGCCAGTGTTATAGTAAAAAGGACCTGGGTTCATCCTACACCTGAAGAAAGCTGGAGGCAAGACAATGGGCAAGTCATATAAGGATACGGTAGTAAGGGTGCTGAATTTTATCAAGGAACCTAGGTTTGACTCCTGTCTCTGTTACTACCTATGGACCCTGGGCAAGTCACTTTCCTCACTAGGTCTTAGTTTATACCTCTTTAAAGTGAGGGGGTTGAAACAGAGGGTTTCTAAGGTTCTCTCTTTGTTCAGTCACTTCACTTCAGTCATGTTGGGGTTTTCTTGGCAAAGACCCTGGAGTGGTTTGCCATTTCCTTCTCCAGCTCATTTTATTAATGAGGAGACTGAGGCAAACAAGGTTAAATGATTTACCCAGGATCACACAGCTAGTATCTGAGGCCAGATTGAGCTTAGCTCTTCTTGACTCCAGTCATCCTGTCTACTGCACCACTTTGCTGCCCAAGGTTCTTTCTAGCTCTACATTTGTGATCTTATGACTTCATCTCTCAGTGTCTTAGGCAGCTCTCTAAGACAATAAATTACAGATGAGTTGCTGACTTGAATCAGAAAAGAATGGTTCCACACTGGGAGTTCCATGAAATGACAAGTCTTGCCCAAATCACATATAAGCACGCATAAATACATAGGCAAACACACAGTAAGCAACTGAGATTCAAGTCAAGTTAGATTATGTGGCATTGGCTTGAACTGGGCAGAGTTGGAATAACCTAATGATTTAAACTTGAGTGTTGCTATATTAGTCTAGAGAGATGGCACAAAGTTAGTATCTCCTCAAATTTTATTTTTCAAGTAGTGCATAATTGACATATTTCTGCAACAAAATACTCAAGGATTGAGCATAAATGAAGAGGTGAGTGGGGTAATCAAGTAAAATCTACAACAAATTAATCTGATACTTATTGAATGAAAGGCATTTATAGGATAATGGATGGCAAGCTGGTTCAGAGTCAGGAAAATCCCACTTCTGACTCATATTAGCTATGTGATCTTGGGCAAGTCACTTAACTTCTTAATATTCTAGTTAATTTTCTAAGACTCCAAGCTCAAAGCAGGTGTCCAGTCTGCATTGATGGAGGAGTTTCTTCATTTAAAATTCCTTCCATCAATGAAAATCTCAGATATGGTATAAAAATAATCCTTTTTATACTGCAAAGGTCTTTGAATCCCATCTTCCACATCTGAGACTTCCTTCATCCTTCCCTACCCTGTTACAGACTAGTATTGTGACACCCTATACTCCTTTCCCTAATGTCTTTCCATTCTCCCAAACTTCTGCCCTACTCTTGCCTCTTGAAGGGTAATTGGCTAACACATCCGATGATCTCTGCTCCCAGGAGGACTTCAGACATCATCATCAGCATCAGTAGCTTTAGTTGGTTTAATCAAAGGGTCACTGCAGGATCTTGATTGATTGGTCATTGTACTTCAGGAATAGAAGACAGTAGTACCAGGTAGTGGCACAAGGGAAGGGGGAGAGAGTGAAGTGAAAATGGGATGTGGAGACTTTGGTAAGAGAGTAAAAGGTAGAGGAGAAATTAGGGAAAGAGGAAGAAAATGCGAAAAGACAGGTGGATAAGCTAGTAACTTAGCTTCTTTAGGTCTTCAAAAATCTAGTGATTTACGCATAGATATACAGCAAAATTAAGTGTCAGATTTGGTAACTGAATCAAGATCTCTGGACTATAAGTCCAATGTTTTTTCCCTTGACACCAAGCTGCCTCTCATAAGGCAAGTGTTTTATTTAGAAAGCTTATGGCACTAGTATGTAGAAAGTATCAGAGATAGGAATTTCCCTCAAGTCAGGGACTATGCAAATGAGATAATATTTGTAAGTTACTAGGCACATACTATATAAATGCTAGATATTAGTAGTGTCACCAATAACAGTCATTATTGCTATCAATATAGAAATGATTATTAATAATAAATATTGGTGTTAATCTTTGTAACTCTCCCAATATCCTCCATAATGCCTCATATAAACATTCAATAAATATTTGATAAATGAATGGAGACAGATAGGCCAATGAGGAATCTAATGCAATAATCTACATATAAGGTGGGGAGAACCTCTACTCAAGTCAAGGTAGGTGGGAAAAGGGGCACATTTAAGAATGCTGAAGGAAGACTTGGTGGGACTTAATGACTAACTAGATAAATTAGATAGAGGTGACTCTGCAGCGTTTGGCACATGCTAAGCACTTAAATGTTTTCCATTTATTCATTTGATCTGCAGTTTCAGACCCAAGGAAGTGAAAAAATGGTGGTGCCACTGATTAGTTAATTAGCAAGCATTTATTAAGTGTCTATTAACTATCAGGCATTGTGCTGGATGCTAGGGATACAGATACAAAAAATGCAAAAGTCCTTACCCTCAAGTATGTTATTTTCTACTGGGTGAGACCAAGACACACATAAGCATACACAGAATAAATATAAAAAAGAATAAATACAAAGTGGTTAAAGAGAGAAGGCACTAATATCTGGGAGATCAGGAAAGACTTCCTGTAGAAGGTGGTACCTGAGCAGTGTCTTAAAGGCAACTAAGGGGTGAAAGTGAAGAGGGTGGTCAGGTTGAGCTGTAATTTCGATGAAGGGAGCAAAGATTCTAGTCCCAGACCTGGAGAAACACTTGAAAATGTGTTGGAGGATTTATTCCAAGGTTTCTATTACTCAATTAAAGAAGTTTAATGTGCCCTGAATACCAGGGAGAAGGGATGCTGGGATTTTGTATCTGGCCACAGACTCAGCAATACTTAAGTATGAGTCTGGAGGGTAGGGTAGTTTATTCTTTAGCAAATAGCCTATTCCAGGCCAGGTTGGATGGATTGCACTGGATCGCCACTGATGTCCCCTCCACTCTCCAGTTCTGTGATTTTGTGAAGCAGAGCTGCGAAGGGAGAGAGGGAGAGAGAGAAGGGGAGAAGGCAGGGAATTGTATAGACAGTTTAAGAAGGTGTTTTGGTGAAGAGGTATTCTGTGAAGTGAGAACTGGAAGGGAGAAAGCAGAGCAACTCTCTGTTTCTGATCCTAGCCCTTTCGTGAAACAGCCCCAGTTCGACTGTGGACTGGGTTTTCGGGAAGCCTCCTCCTGTCTCAAGCTGGCTCCCGTCATTTGGCTCCGAGTGTTTCATTTTCGGCACCTCCCACCGGGAGGAGACATCTATGAGTGACGTAGGGGTCTAAGAGGAGGAGAGTCAACAGGTCCCGAGCTCACGCTGCTGGCAGTTGCTATGGCAACTCTCTTCTCCTGAGCACCCCTGCATCCTCACTCATGTCTGGCTCACGTTACCAGCCACTCCCAGAGCTGCACAGACTATAAGGGGAAAGAAATAATGAAAGGTGGGGAAGGATGGGAGGAGGATGGGCATGGAAGTCATTAAGTTTCTATTTGTTTTTATTTACCATGCCTGTTGTGCCCAGCACTCTGCAGGATCTCACCTGGGCTCAGAAACATCTTCCAGATTGTGATGACAGGCTCTTGGCAGGACCCAGCTTGATCTGTACCACCCTCCTTTTCCTTCCCACGCAAATCATGTCACAGCCAGGCTGCGGCTAGGGAACAGAAAAGGAATTGTTTAGACTTCCAAGAGGAACTTGAGATGGGTAGGCATCTGCGTTGCCACTGACCATTCACTTCCTTGATGCCTCTGTTTCTTTTGATTCTATAAAATGAAGACAATAGCTTAATATTGCAAAGGGCTTTAAGATCCTTCTTGGACACTCTAAAATGAAAAAGTAGAGAAAGACATTGTTAGTGGAAGACAATTGTCCATGTCAGTGGTTGATAGAATTTTAAAGCAGAAAAGAAGCTCAGATGTCATCTAGTCTAAGACTCTCATTTTATAGAAAAATGGTGCCAAAGAGATCAATCAGTAGATTTTTTCTATCAGCATTTATTGAGTGCCTACTATGTATGTGCCAGGTAAGTAGTAAATTAAGTGACTTATCAAAGTCACACAGAATTACTGATAGAACTGGTAGTTCTTTTGGTCAGAAGTATAACTGGGATAAGGCAATCAGAAATTTGCCACAGGGTATAAAATTTTAGAGGGTATTGACAGTGTATTTAACGTTTTAACTGGCAAAAATAGGAGACTCTGACATGGTATTCTCCTTCTTCTTCCCCCTCCACAGTTGCATTATAGGTAAAGTTCTCCTTGTCCTGTCCAGTCACATTCCCTTTTCTTATCTTTTTAGGTTCCTCTTTGACTCGAGTCTCTTCCCATTTCTTGTGTCCTGAGGTCTTCCTGTAATTGAAATTGTTTTTAAAAGGTCTGCTGGAAAGTACCTTTGTCATTGCTTGACACAGGCTCCAGAAATAGTCCTAAGTTGAGTGTCCTTTCTGCCACGCTGTGCAGTCTCCCTTTATTACAAGAGTCTGGGCTAGCATATACAACTTCATCCCGACTCCTGAGGTCTTCCTCTTCCTCTCTATTTCTTCCCATCCCCATTTTACCATCAAAGTAGTGGTTAACCTTTCTACTCCCCGATACTACGAATAATTGAAAATAAGACTAAGTACACCAACAGTTTGTTCAGAAAGTACTCAGGATGTTGGGGTGGAAAAGGGTGTATGTGTGTGTGTGTGTGTGTGTGTGTGTGTGTGTGTGTGTTGTAAAGATAGGGCAGACAAATGTCATGAGAACTTCTGGGTTCCATTTTAATAATACCATTTCCTGACCCTAATCCACCACCTGATGGGGGTGCCCATGTTGCATCCAAGGAGAGCCAGACTCTACTTGTCCGGGATACTTTCATGCTTTGAACTTATCTATTCTCCCCTGGGATTCTTTCTCAACCAGACTGCAGAAAGCAATTTTAGTAAGTGCTTAGCATAATCAGGTTAGATCACTATAGAGACCTCTAGGGGTCTGCTTACATATCCCACCCTGAAATGACCCGCTTTAATTTCTCTCTTAAGGAGTGTTTCTCTGACATCTGCTCCTGACTTCCGCATTAGCACACAGCTATATAGCACTCTGGATGTTATGAGGCACTTTCATTGCAATAAACTTGTGAGGCAAGCAGAGCCAGTGTTACAGATAGAGAAACTGAGTCTCCTTGAGGTCAAGTGATTTGCATGCAGTTAGTAAGTGGCTCAAATATAGGTCCTCTGATTTATGGTCCAGTATTTTTTTACAGTATATCACACTGACTTACAAGTCAACTCAAACCATCTATTCAACAAACAAATGTTAGATGCTTGCTGTTTGTCAGAACCTCAGCTAGGTTCTGGCAATACAAAGATAAAAATGAAAGTTTCTTCCCTCAAGGAGCTTATATTCTACTAGAGGAAACAAGAGGGACACAGATAATTTAACATCAAATATATACAAAGGAATGCAAAACAATTAGTGAGAGATAGGGGTAGGTATGTGCTGGCAAATGTTTAACTGACTTTGCAGGAGGAAGAAATACATATAATTATATATGTATATACATATTGTGTATATGTGTATATATTTATATGTGTGTATGTATATTAGGAAGAGCTTTAATGTATATATGTGTATATACACACATACTATATTACCTACCTTGGTAATGTACTTTCCAGGGATATACAAATTGATCATGAGATTGACATACGCATTGCCAGAGCTAGCTCAGTGTTTGGGATGCTCTGAAGAAAAGTTTGGGAGAGAAGAGGTATTAGACTGACTACCAAGAGCTGTTGTGCAGACTTCATTGTTGTATGCCTGTGACACCTGAACAGCATGCCAGTGCCATGCCAGGAAACTGAATCACTTCCATTGGATTGTCTTAGGAAGATTCTGAAGATCACCTGGCAGGATAAAATATCAGATACTGGGGTTCTTTCTGGAACTAAACTGCCAAGCATGCAAATTCTACTTCAGAGAGTGTATCTCTGATGGGTTGGCCACGTTTGAATGCAAAATGTTCACTTGCCTAGAAGACTTTTATGGAGAACTCACAGAGGACAAGTACTCACATGGTGGTCAGAAAAAGCAATATAAGGACACTCTCAGGTTCTCTCTTAAGGATTTTGGAATTGATTGCATGACCTGGGAAACACTAGCACAGGACCACTCAGCATGGCATGCCCACATCAGAGAAAGTGCTCTATGAGCAAAGCAAAACTGAAGTAGCTCCAAAGGAACACAAGATGAGCAAATTCAGAGAATCCACCCCAAATGTTCATATTGATTATTTGTGTGCAACCTGTGGTAGATCATTCTGAGCTCGTATTGGTCTGATCAGCAGTAGTCGGATGCACTGAAACCAAACTCTAACATAGTGATGTCATTTTGGTCCTCTTTGAGAACAAAGAACAACCACTATATATATAATACTAGCAAATAAAGTATATATAGTGCACATACATATACATTACATATACAGTGCTAGGAAATATTTTAAAGTATGTATATGTATATACATATATGCTATATGTATACACACAATATATACACAGTTCCAGGAAATATTTTAAATTATATATGAATACACATACACACACACACAGTGCCAGGAAATACTTTAAAGTTTAATTGACATCATTAACATTTTCTCCATGACTTTCATAAGTCTAGACAGTCAATGAAACAATAAATCAAGTCCTGATGTGCAGCATTTTCCTATTTCCAGATGTAAATGCTCACAATGAAAATTTAATAATTGGCTCAAGCAGGTTCAAACTTGCTCTAGCACACCCCTGGATGGGGCTAAGGAAAGGACTCTTGTAGGAGGTGACACTGATCCCAGCCTTGAAGGGAGCTTGGCAGAGAATCCAAGAATAGGAAATTTGCAAATGTAGGGAGGGGAGATAGAGAATATTATATTTGAAGAATGACAGATAGACCATTGGGCTGGAATGTGGAGTAGGTGGGGGAGTAATGTGAAATTAGCCTGGAAACATACCCTAGAATCAGACTGTAAGAAGGATTTTAAACTCAGTGTCGAACTGTCTGTTGCTGGTAGAACATAATGAATCCAAGCATTCCTGTAGTCTGGTCAAGTTTGCTCTGCCTCCTCTGTGCTCTGTCCACAGATGTCAGGGTTAGCCAGGCCAGCCATTTTGTTTTCGCCTGCTGGTAGCTACTGGGAAGTCCAGACAAAAGAGTGTGGATGAATCAGTACAACTCATCCCCACTACTTGGAAAAGCTATGATTATAAAAAAAAAGTCATGATTGTAGGGTTCTAATGATTAGAACTGCCTAAGAATTGAATGGGTTATATATAGTAGTGGCCTCCCAGTTGCTAGAAGTGCTCAAGCAGAGGACGGAACACCATCCATCAGGGGTGTTGTGGCATTGATTCCTGCTGTGGGGAGGGTTTGGACTAAATGACCTGAAAGGTCCTCTTTGTCAAATTCCTTCCCCTTCCAGTGGTGAGATCAACTTAATGGAGGTGCTGGTGATTAGGAGCAATTAGCAGGACCCCAGGGAAGGAATCCTGGGGAGAGAAGGCATATTTTAAGTCATGATTCCAGGAGTAAACAGAATGCTTTGCAGGGTCAAGCTAGAGTTCATGGAATTGGGCAGTTGTCCGGAGGAATTGATAGCAGTGGTCTAACAGTCAGCAGCACAGAGCACATCAGAAAAATTCTTCAAAGGAAGGAATAAGTGGCAATGAATTGGCAAAATTTTCCATGTAACTTCTGGTCCTGGGAGTCTCCTTTTATGATGCTGATAAGAGAGCTGTCCTCCCTCCTTACTGATCTGTGAGCCCAGCCACCTTTTGAATTCTTAGACTGTCTGATTTTTTTCTTCTGTTTTAGGATTGGTCAGTGCTGTGTTTGCCCTTGCTGCCCTATCATCTGCCTCGTAGGAGCACTTATAGCTGCTTCTCCTTGGTTCAGGGTCAAGGGCATGTCTGGCAGAAAGGAGAGTTAGGGGAGCAACAGCAGCTGGACAGCAGCAGCAAGTTTCAGTAGCTGGAGGGAGCTGCTGCTGCTATTCCCTCTTCTTTCCCCCTAATCCTGGCAGAGAGATGGGGGAGAATCGCCTTGGAGGACCAGACTGGCAGTCTGGGAGGAGGTTAGACTCAGGCAAGAGCTGAGTGGAAGGAATGACTGCAATAGCCATCTCATTTATCTTGAGGCATTTCAGCAGAGATTCCTAAGACCCCCAGTGTGTTTCTGTTTTCTCTCAGCTGTCATTAAGAGTCTGCTGTAGCCCTGCTTGAGGACTGCATTTCATGGCTCCCACCCTCTGTCTGTGGTGGACTTGGCTGCCTGACCACCCAGTAGGCAGCAGGGAAAGAAGGGGGTTAACGATGAGCTCGGATACATGGGGGAATAGAGGGTGATGTCAGCCAGGCCTAGCACAGCCCAGACAAAAGCCCCTAATTGCTATTTTCCTCTTTGTTGGAAAGTGCAGGGCTGACTCTGCTCCATAGCTACTGTAATAAAAAGGTTGGAGGATTGGAGAAGGAGAGAGACTAATGAGAGAGCCATTGTCCTGCTGGTGATAAAGGAAAAATCAGGAAATGAGAGAAGGGAGACAGTCCCAGGGACTGGGATCTGAAAATCCTGAAGACCAGAAGAGATTGTCTAGGTCCTGTGATAGAGGTTGGCTCCATACATAGGGTTTGTCTTATGGGATTGTGGTCAAGTTGAGTTTTAAATTTCTATAATGATGGAGCATCTGGTCTTGCTTGTGGGCTGTCTGAACCTCATAGGGTCTCAATGGAAAGAAAGATGTGTGGGAAATCTGTCTGTAACCACTGGTGGTTCTTAAAGGTCTTTTCTGGTAAAAAGCAGTGTGGTATAATGAGAAGGGCACTGAATTAAGAGTGAGGAAACCTGAATTAACCTCTCTGGGGCTTTCCAAATCTGTAAAATAAGGGGGTTGGCTAGATGACCTTTGAGCTCCCTTTTTGCTCTGAATCTATGATCTGGTCTGAACCACAGATAAAAAGTTTTAGAATCAGCAAGGGACCTCAGAGGTCACCTAGTCTGTATTGAAGTCTGACCCTAAAGTCACACTGGAAATGAGTAGCAGAGCCAGGATGACTTGAGTCCTGCTTCTGACTCCAGCTTTGCATTGGCAAGTCTTAATTTCTCTAGGTCTCAGCTTCCTAATTTGTAAGGTGGACCTATTTTTAAATATATGTGTATATATTTCATCAAATATTTCCCAGTTACATGTAAAATTAAAAAAAAATTTAAATATTGAGTTCCAAATTTTCTCTTTCCTTCCCACCCTACCCCCACACTCTGAGAAGGCTAGCAATTGCCTTGTAATATTGATACACATGTGGAGTCAGGAAAAACATATTTCCACATTAGCCATGTTGCAAAAGAAAACACACAAACAAACCCCCAAGAAACATGAGAAAATTTAAAAAATATGCTTCAATCTGCACTTAGAGTTCATCAGTTCTCTCTCTGGAAGTACATAGTGTTTTTCATCATAGAGCCTTTGGAATTCCCTTGCATCATTGTCTTGATCAAAATAGCTAAGTCTTTCGTGGTTGATCATCCTTAAAATAGTGCTGTTACTGTGTACAATATTCTCCTGGTAGAGCTCACTTTGCATCAGTTCATATAAGTCTTCTCAGGTTTTTCTGAAATCATCCTGTTTGTCATTTCTTATAGCACAATAACATTCTATCACAATCATATTCCACAACTGTTTTAGCCATTTCCCAACTGATGGGCATTCCCTAGATTTTCAATTCTTTGCCATCACAAGAAGAGCTACTATGAATATTTTTGTACATTTTTCCTTCTATGTGATCTCTTTGGGGAACAGATCTAGTAGTGCATTGCTGGGTCAAAGGGTATGCACAGTTTTATGGTCCTTTGGGGAGGTAGATCAGTTCATAACTCCACCAACAGTGCCTTAGTGTCCTGATTTTTTCACATTCCCTCCAGCATTTTCCACAATGACCTACTTCTTAGGGTTGCAGTAAATGAAGTTCTACATAAAATACTAAGGCCATCTAGAAATGATGTCTACTATTACTCTTACTAACCAGTCAAAGTAGTTTACTATGGACCTGGGAAAACCTTGATAAGTAATTTGGTTGGAATAGTGTAATATGATCATAGGATTATAGGTCTGGGGCTAGGAAGAAGCTCAGAAGGAATATAGTCCAAACTTCTTATTATGTAGATGAGGAAACTGAGCCCCAAGGAGATTAAGTGACTCTCCAAGGTCCCACAGGTGACAAGTATTAGAGGTCAAATTTGAACCAAGGTTCTCTGAATCTCTGAACATATTCCTTTGGGCAGCTTTTCTTCTGAATCTGTCTTACCACTGGATACTTGGCAAGGAATTTTAATCCATTCCTTGACCACCAGGAAGGATTATATTTCTCTTCTAGTGGGATATAAACCATTTATGCCTTTGGGTTATTCTAGGAAGGAAGACTTTTCAGCTCCCCTTAGTAGCTAGCCACTTTCAGCATCTTTCAGGGACTTTCACCGTCTTATAGACATACCTCTCTTGAACTCTCTGGTGTCCTTTAAGTCCCACCTAAAGCTCTACATTCTATAGGAAGCCTTCCCTAATCTCTCTTAATTCCAATGGCTTTCTGTCCTCTACCCCCTCTTAATTCTAGTCCTCTCCCTCTGTCAATTTTCCCTATTTATCTTGTATATAAATTGCTTTGTAGATATTTGTTAACATGTCTCCATCATTAAATTGTAAGTTCCATGAAGGAAATGACTGTCTTTAGCCTTTTTTTTGTATTCTTAAGCACTTAGCACAGTATCTGGCACATAAATAAATAATAAATTAATAAATGGTAATTAATTAATACTTAATAAATGTTGATTGATTGATTCATTGACCTCACCTCAAACTGGTGCCCTACACAAATTCTGTATTCTAGAGAGGCCAGGTTCCTCACTCTCTACTCATTCCTGCTTCCACCCTTTTACTCGTGGTGTTTCTCCTTTGTCCAGAACACCCTGTACTGTCACTTTCCTCTGTCTCGTCTCCTATTTTCAAAGCCCTACTCAAATGTCACCGCTTTCTAGAAGCCTTCACTGACTACTGCAGTCTTGGTGGTCCATCTCTGCAGATCTTGGCACTGAAAAGAAAACCGATTTGCATTAATCTATTTTATATTTATAAGTTTTGTTTTCTCAATTCTAAGCTCCTTAATTTGGCACTGACTACCCACTATGTGCAAATCCCAATGCTCTTAAAGGCTAAAGTTCTCTTGAATTCATCTGTGTGTGCTTGGCCTGAAAAAAAAATGGGGTTAGTATCAATCTCATTTACATCAGGATTATTGTAAATGTCAAATAAGACAATAGAGGTGAGACAATGTGGTATGGCAGAACTGCCAAGACATGGTGCCAAGAGTGATGTGGGTTCAGATCTCCCCTTCCTACACTTCCTAGTTGTATGGTTCTGAGGAAGTCATGCAATGTCCCTGAGCATCAGCTTTCTCATTTGTAAAATGAAAGGGTTGGACTGGATGACTTCTACCCTCTCAGTTCTCAGTCTTTGGACCTCAGAACCTTTGCTTTCCTGTTCCTGGGCTGGCTTGCCTCCCAGACAGGCTGCCCGAGCCTTTGTCCACAGATCATTGATGATTTGCTCTTTCCCCACCTCTCTGAGGACTCAGAGTAGGGGGACTCTGTGCCCTTCTCTGGAGCTCTGCTTGTGCGCTCCAGGTTTTTCCTGCTGTCCCCTTCAATTTGAAGGGTTGCCTGTCTTGTCTCCTTTTCCTCTGCTCCTCAGTGGATCACTCTGGCCTGAGTTCTATAATTTATTCACAATTCCACATCCCCACCCTGCTGCTATCTGCCACTGATTCCATCCATATTCAGCCTTGCATTATTTAAATTTATAAAATGTTCTGGGGATTCAATGAAGAGGAGAGACTCATTAATTTAATACTTATTTTATTTTTAGCATGTTGCAACCTCAAAGGCTTTGGAAACCATTGTCCAAGCTGCTCTTTCTCTCTGTGGAAGGGGCTGGTTTGGAACAGTTTAAGGAAACAAAGGCCAAGGAGAAGTTTGGGTACTGTTTCGAGGCATGGGTAAGTGGTGATGATAGCTACTCTTTATAGAAGACTTTTAGGATGTGCAAAATGGTTTATGCATGACCTCATTCAACTTTTACCACCAGTCTGTGAGGTAAGGAGTGCAGATTATTGTCCCCATTTTACAGATGAGAAAACTGAAACTCAGAGAAGTGATTTTTGAGTGACCATATTAAAAGCATCACAGGCACTAATGAAACCTACTTCTCTCTCAGTTCAGGGCCCAATACAATTTCTACAATTAAGCCCTGACTCACTAAATGAGACACTTGTCTAGAGTGTCATGGCTAGTGATGAGGACATAGGGGAATAAAAAAGGAAGATGACATAGTGTGGGGCAAACGTCATGTCTAGCATTTTGGAGACTTGGGTTGTCTTCCAGGATCTGCCATCCCAGCTTTGTGACCTTTGAGACAGTTCAAATCTGACCTTGTGCACTTACTGGCTGTGTAATCCTGAGCAAGTCATTTAACCTTACCATTTAAGTAGGGGAGGAAGGAAGGGAGAGAAGGAAGAAGGAAGGAAAGATAGGAGGAAGGGAGAAACAGAGGGAAGCAGGAAAGAAGGGAAGGCAGAAGGGAGGAAGGAATCAATATTTAAGAAGTGTCTGCTAGCCAGGCACTGCTAAGCCCTTTACAAATGTTATCTCATTTGATCCTTACTACAACTGTGCAAGTTAGGTACTATATACCTGATTTAGAAAACCAGCTTTTTTAAGTCACGGTGTGCTCAGGGGGCCTCTTTCTCTTGGCCTCCGGCTCACCAGCATGCCTCCCATTCTTCAGATGACTCAGTGAGAGCTGGAGATCCTTAAGTGGATCACTTGATTATCTGAAGTGTGATCTAGCTCTAATACTATGTCTGCCTCCCCCGTCTTTGGATGTGTCTTCATTTTCCTAGGCTGTCTCTGATGGGTAGGGAGCTGAGGGTCTGGGTGGGGCCACAGAGGTGGGATGAGGCCTTTAAGGTTCATTTCTCTATATCCCCTAGCCCTCAGATTGATCTGCATGTGCAGTATTCCACTGCACTGTTGCCATGGAGAACAATGAGGACTTGAGGACTCACTGGAGGGTGGGCCCAGCACACATTGGCTGGCTGGGCATGGAAACATGAATGTACTGATGGGAAAACCAGGATTGCACTTGCTCCTGGATCCTGTACTTTACCTTTTGTTAGTCTCCATGTAAACCTTTTTGTGATTCTTTGTGTTGGCACTGCTTCTGGACCTTTCTGCTTCTCATCAGCTTGTGTTCTTGAGTGTTACTTATTCATACTGCAAATTCTGACTCCAGTCTATGCTAGAACCCTCTGAAGGAACCCCGCCCCCCGCCCCCAGGTACCCAGTCTGTGGAAGAAGGTCAGTCAGAACCATGGACCCTTGAAGGACCTTGATTATGACTCTTCCCTGAGTTAGAGGGCGCCAGAGCAAGATGAGATAGGGGAAATATGCCTAACTGCTCCCTATCTACCTACCTGGTTGGTCCGCATGCTCACACCCTCAGCATTATAGAAAGGCTATAGAGGTGAAAAAGAAATGCTCACATTGAAGAACCTTTCTAGAGATAGAATGTTATGATGGAAATGATACTCTACCTAGGAATCAGGAAGAGTTGGGTTTGAGTCCCGCTCCAGTTTCTCACTAGCTAGACGACCCTGGGCATTTACTATTTTTAAAACAAGGGGCTAGACTTAATGACCTCTAAGGTCCCTCTTGCAGTTCTAAATCTGTGACTCTAGAATGGATCTTATTGAAGGCAGAGCCGGTGGTGAAGACTCTCTCTAGTTATGGCAGCCTGGCTTAGTGGAAAGAGTGCTGATTGGGGATCTGAGCACCTGGATTTCAGTCTTGGCTTTGTGAAACCTTTACTTCCCAGGGTAACAGGTTTCTTGTCTGTAAAATGAGGAAATTAGGCTAGGTGATCTCAAAGCACCAAATCCTATGATCCTAAGGAAGTATGTCACTCTTGTGTCAACACTCTCAGGGTTTCCTTTTGCTTTGAAACATAAAATGCCAGGTCTGTGTCTGCTGAGCAGAGGGGAACTGGATATGATGAAGTCATCTTGCTCTGTTCCTCTAGGTGCTGTCTCAACAGCCTTTAAAATCCATTTGAAAAAAGTATAGGTTGACAAGTACAGCTTACTAGGACCTTTTTCTTTTGCATTTAGTGGGGTTTGAAAAATAAACCCACAGATCTCTAGTTTTTGTGTTAAAAAATGTTTGAAAACTGAGGAGTCGAGAAGTTGGGCCTTCCTTTTGTACAAGGTCTAAATGGGGGTTGTGGGAGGCGTTATCTAGGCTGGCAAGATCATCATATCCAGGGTTTTTTACCTGAGGTCTATGAAGTTGTTTCTTTTTTTTAATATTATACCTGTATTTCAATATAATTGGTTTCCTTTGTAATTCTATGTATATTTATTTCCTTTGTAACCTTTATGCACTTAAAAACATTATTTGGTGAAGAGGTCTATTGGCTTAAACAGACTGACAAAAGGTTTCATGATACACAAAAGTTAAGAATCTCTACGCTAGTGTAATCCCCTCATTTTATAGATGGAACAAGTGAGATTCTTCTTTTTTGTCGCCTTGTCCTGCTAGTACCATCCTACCTTTGCCCTGTCCTGAAAGGAACCATAGCTAAACAAGGCAGGAAGATTATATCTGGGTTACAGGGCTCAGTGTGGTGCCACATATAAGGAAGGAAACTGACAAACTGGAGCATGCCCAGAGGAAGGGGACCAAGATGGTAAGAGGACCGAGAATTGTGTCATAGGAGAGTCTGCTGAAGAAACGGGGCATATTTATCCTAGAGAAGAGAAGACTTAGAAGGAGTCCCAGATAATTGTTCACAAGCATTTGAAAGATTTTACAAGGGCTTTTCTTTTCCAATTAAGAGGCAATGGGATGGAAAGATAACATATTTTTGTTAATAACATATATATGTACATACATACACATACACACACATGCATATATATACACATGTATATATATATATATATATATATATATATATATACATATATATGTATATGAAAAAGGAAATGTTATATGGAATGAGAGGAAGCTCACTGAGACAGGGACTGGTTCATTTTTGTCTTTGTTTTCCAGGTGCCTGCCATCACCTAGTGCATGGTAGGTATTTAGTTCTTGCTCTGCTTGGCCCTAGAGAGTGTCCTAGAAACAATGAATACAAGCTTTAGAAAGACAGATTTTGTTTTGGATGCAAGAAAAAACTGAGAGCTGTCTCAAAATGGAATAAGTTGTCTCAGGAGGTAGTGGGGTCCTCCTTGCTGGAAGTCTTCAAGCAGAGGCTGAATGACTACTGGTCAGATGCTCTAGAGGGGATTCCTGGTCAAGTATGAGTCAGACTAGTTGGACTCTGGGGTCTACGATCCTAAATAACCAGTGGATGTGGCACATGGCTCTTTGCATTTGTCTTGATCATGGAGAACAGAAGATTTCAGCTTATCAGTCAGTCTTCATCCCTGAGCTTTGTCCCCCATCCCCACCCCAAAGTCCAGCTGAATTGCAACATTTAGTCATGGCCAACATCTGAGCTCACAGCTCTATCCCCTTTGACTGGGACCAAGAGAAGGAAGGCCAGACTTGGGAAATGCAGTCATTAGCCAAAACACTAGATTCCTCCCTTCTGATCCCACTCTGTACAGACTCCCTTTGGCTTTAGACTCATTGTATTTAAAACCAGACTGCAGTTTTCCACCTCCCCTAGGATCTGGTATCTCTAGGGGTTCTGTCCTATATGAATATGAAAAATATGAAGGTCTGGTTGTTCCTTTAATCCCTGGAATAGGGCATGTGCTTGGACCACCAGCAGTTCTATTTTCCTGGGGGTTATTAATGATCACTTATTAATTTCTAGAAAACAGAGTTGTTTTCCTAACCTCTCTTCTCCCCTTCTTCCCCTCATTATGCTGAGGTAGAGGCCAGGAATATGAAGGGACCTGACCACCATTTACTGTGTATACTGAGGAAATCAGAGACCAGAGGACAGCAGAAGGATCACAGATTTAGTGAAGGAAAGGACTTTAGGTGCCATCTAGTCTCATTTTCTTCATTTTGTACATAACAAAACTGAGGCCCAGAGGGATCAAGTGAATTACATAAGCAACAGAGCCAGCACTTGAACTCAGGTCCTCTAACCAAAATCTAGCACTCTTTCCACTGTACCACATCTTTGAAGTGCTAATATATAAGAAATCAATTCAATAAAATTTAATAAGCATTTGTTAAGTGCCTAGCATATACAAGATACCATGCTAGGGTTCAGTAAAATGAAGTGACTTCCAGGGTCACATGGACAAGATCTGTTGGGGGCAGGATTTGAATTCAGTTCTTCCTGACTTTAAGGTCCCTTATTTAACCGTGATGGCAGGCAACCTGTCTCTTTCTAAATAGGAAAAGCAAAACAAATTTCTCTTCCCCAGCCACAAATTGTGTAACCCTCATTCCAGAGCTGTCTTGTAAATATATTCCACTGGTCAGAAGGGGACCAAGTAAGAAACAGTGTGGATGAATGTATGTGTACCTACTACAGGGAGTGGGAGTTTGGAAGGGAAAGTCTTAAAGTATGCATTAGGTTTCAGAAAAAGGAAGCCCAGCATATCACAGCATGGTGGGTGGTGGTGGGGTGAGTTGATACAGATTCCAGGAGGAATAATTACTTTTGTGTATCGGTATTTCTTAGTGAAGGCAAGTCAGTATGGATGCAGAGCCCAGAGGCAGGGGAGGTCAGAAGAAGCCAAGATTGCTCTTCCCTCTCCAAGGATACTTCATCCCTGAGCTTTTCATTTAGAGTCAAAGAACCTGGCTTCAAATCCTGACTCTATGATCTGTGTGACCTTGGACACCTCACAGCTCCTTTGAATCCTGGTTGCTTCATCTGTAAAATGTAGGAGTTTAAATATGGAACCTCTAAGCTTCCTTTAAGCTCTAAACCCTATGATTCTACTGTCAGGACCCTTAATTCAATTACTGAATTATTTCTTGGAGCCAGGGTGATGTATGCCCTTTGCTCAATTCTGTACTAACGGGGCTAGAATTTACCCACTCTGTCTTGTCCCTGGCATTTCCAGTTTAGAGTTTAAGTGGAAGAAATCTCAGCTGTCCTCTTGCTGTGGGCATCAAAGAGACCTTGGGCCTCCATTCACTGCCTGGGGGTTGATGCAGCCAACCATAAACTGCAATATCTACTCATTTATTCTTTTTCATTCAGTTGGTTCCAAATTAACTTCCAATGAGTTCCTTGGTGGCTGGAGAGAAAGCCTTGCTGCCTTATTCTCATTAAGAGAGACATAGATTGGAGAGAGATCCAACATTTAGCTGACAGGACTTTTTCTTTTCCTTCCTTTCTCTTATTCCTTGTCCTGAGAGAAACTGCCCCTAGAGGAGCTTTTCCAAGCTCATTTTTACAGTAGAATGGGAACAAGGCATTCTTTCCAACTGTAGTATTTTCTCCTGGTCATCCTGGTCTTGTTCTAAAAGACTTGTCTACCCTCCATTGCTTAACTATCTAGACCATGAGAGTGACAAGGAAACAGCCTGGAGGAGGAGAGACATGAATTTTGGCTATCTGATCAAAGAATAGGAGTATAATACCTAGAAAGAAACCTCAGAGGTCATCATTTTATAGATGAGGAACATGAGGAAGGGAGGGAGGGAGAGAGGGAGGAAGGGAAGGAGGGAAGGAGATAGAGAGAGAGGGAGAGAGAGGAAGTATATGGAGGTAACTTCCCTATGGTTATATACATAGTGAATGGGAGAATTTGCATTTGAACTCAGTCTCCTGGCTCCAAATCCAATGAGAAATGGAAGGAAAATGGTTGGGAGATGGTGTTTTTAACGATAGCTGTAGAAGACTACAGACCCAAATCCACTTTTGTCTTCAAACCTTTATCTTACCTTTGTGACCACCATCTTTGTCTTTGCTTTTGCAAGTTTTCTGAGTCAAAGGGTCCTGGAGCTAGAAAAGGCCTTCACCAGACAGAGCATTCAAACATGGCATCTATCCCCTGGTGTCCCATCAGAGCTATAACTGGGGATTTTTGCACCTAGGAAAGAGGCAAAAAAGGTGCCTTCAGTTGAGGAGTGGGAAAAGGCACAGAGACACTGGGATATTGGTGTAAAGGGGAAGAGTTTGCCACTGTGGATTATCTGGTTAGCAGATTATTGGGAGGCAACTGGGTGGTATAATAGAGAGAGCATTGGACCTAGGACTCAAGAAGACTTCAAATCCAGTTTTGGACATTGATGAGCAGTGTGACCCTGGACAAGTTACTTAAGATCAGTTTCCTCATCTATAAAATGGGAATAAGGAATAAGAACTGCCTTTTAGGGTTGTTGTGGGGATGAAATAAAATAATATTTGTAAAGTGCTTTGCAAATCTTGAAGCACTATGTAAATGCTAGCCAATTTACTTCAATACTTCAATATCAGTTACTTCAAAATACTTCAATATCAATCGAATGTATTTATTAAATTTAATATTAAATTAATATTTATTTTATAATTTATAAATTTATATAAAATATAAATATAATTTATAAATGAATATTTATAAATAAATTAAATGTATTTATTAAAAGCCTACTTTGTGTGAAATACTGTGCTGGGTACTGAGGAGATGAAGACAAAATGAAAAACAGTGCCTTCCCTCATGAAGCTAATATTCTACTGGGGGGGGGGAATACAATATAAAAAGAGATAAGAAGCTATGGGATAATTGGAGGAGGGAGTGAACTCTAACAACTGAGAGGGGAAGAGATCAGGACACCATTTTGTTGAAGATGGTACCTAAACTGAATACATGGTACATAAACTTGGAAGAATCTAGGAATTCTAAGAGTTAGAAGTAAGCAATTTCAATAAATGTCAACCGGGTGACAACGCAGCCGTCTCCCCTATCTTCCCCCTCCCCCATAAAAATAAAGCCAATGGGACCTTAGACCACATAAAGGAAGACATAGATTCCAGGAATCTATGAGATGGGTTGCTGGCACAGAAGATAGACTTGGAGTCAAGAAGACCTGTGTTTAAATTCCTTCCTTAGACATTTACTAGCTATGCAAATCACTTAATATCTCAACACTCAAGTCAGTTTCTATATCTGTGAAATGGGAACAATTATAACACTCACCTCATTGAACTGTGAGGATCAAATGATATAATGTGTGTAGCTGTGTTGTCAAATAAAGCAGAAAGGGACACTTATGGGTAGCATATTGACTTAGAAAACCACAAATAAATATTATCTATGTTTTATTGTATTTTAATTTTATTTTTTAAGCATTTCCCAAGTACATTTTAATTTGGTTCTGGTCCCACTGGGAAGTTTTCTTGGCCTTAAGTTTGACATGCCTGATATAAAGGAAAACTTTGAAAAACTGTAAGATCCATGTTAAAGCTAGCTACAACTGAAGTGCTTAGCACAGTGCCTGGAATATAGTCTGTGCTACATAAATGCTCTTATTCCCTTCCTTTCCCTCTACCCTTCCCTCCACTGTTATTCATTCATTCATTCATTCATATAAGGTCTTACTCCCAGGACCTCTTTTCTAGTCCTTGACTTTTTTCTTTTCCCCTCCTCTGGATCTTTTCCAAATTCTCAACAAATTATGCATCACAAGCTTCTCTCTTCTGAGGTTTCACTAAGTGTTGTGCTGACTGAAATTCTGAACACTCAAATGTGGTTTCTCTCCTCGGGGAGTTTCTTTTCTGAGGTGGGTAAGGCTGACAAAATTGACTCATCTTTTTCTCCACTCCTCTCCCCCCACCTTAATCCTGTTCCTTAATGAGGAGATATGGAGACTTTGGTGGTGGTAGGAGATTATAAGAATCCTTTCTCCAACTTCTACCTAACCAGGGGAGGACTTCCCAAGAAAGAAGGGTTTTCAAAGTAGAGATAAATGACTTGGAAGACAGGGAGTGGGATGTCTGATGGATGATGGGGGAAAGGTTTCAGGGCTGGCATTTGCTGAGCAAAGCTGGAAACAAGACTGAAACTGGTTCAAGGGGGAGAGAATTAGGCAGCCAGGATAGAGCACCAGGCCTGGAGTCAAGAAGACTCATCTTCCTGAGTTCAAATCTGACCTCAGACACTTACCAGCTATGTGACTCTAGACAAGTCACTTAACCCTCTTGGCCTCAGTTTCCTCATCTGTAAAATTAGCTGGAGAATGAAATGGCAAAACTACTCTAATATCTCTGCCAAGAAAACCCCAATGGAGTTGCAAAGAGAAAGATATGACTGAAAAACAACAACTAAGGGGAAAAAATGGTTCTGGGAGATGGTCTGCGTTGAGGGGAGACCCCTGAAAACATTAGAAATCTCAAATCTGAAGCATGTTGGAATGAGGAATCCTTAGCCCTACAAAATAATAGTAGGAGCATAGGATTTTAGATTTGAGAGGGTCTTTGAGAGATTATTTAATTCTAACTCATTTTTATAAAGAAACTGAGAAGTAGAGCTGAAGTGCTTTGCCTGGGGGTCTAATGCAGGACTCCTGCCTCCTTCCATTGTTGAGCAGAGATCCCCAGGAGTCATCTAGCTCAACTTGACCAACATTATTTGATGCACAGCTCATGTCTTTCTCTAATACCAACAGTTAATATATAAAGAAATTGCTCTTGATTTCCTGCAGCACTGAGGGGCTGCTATGTCACTCAGGTCCCTTTTCCATCTGGTCAAACAGCAGGCTAGGAAGACTGAATGAAAGTGAGAGTTAGCTTTGCCTTACAGATCAGTTAAAAAAAATCAACAGCCTGGAGAATAGAATGCTTCTAACAGAAGGCTATAAAAACAAAACTTTCCATAGCCCTTCCTTGTCCTACCAATGTCATGGGAACAACATATATACCAGTAGTTAACCTTGGGGTGCAAGGAGGATTTTACTTTCTTTTTTAACAAAAATTTTTCTCTACAGTCCAGTTTTCCTGGAATCACCAAATGTTAGCGCTAGAGAGAACCTTAGAAGTCACTTTGTTCCTCCCCTTATTTTACAAATCAGGCCTAGATATGTCAAGTAACTAGTTCAAGGTCACATAGAAAAGAACTGGCAAAGACAGTACTTGAACCTATCTCTACTGTTCCCATCCCTTTTTCATCCTGTCTTCATTTGTTTAGGGCCTCCAAGGCCTGTGGGCCCAGACCCAAGCAAGCTCTTGGCCAAATCCCTGGTCAATTTGCTGGCCTCTGCCACTCTCTCCGGCTTGCTCAGCTCTCTGAGAAAATGCTGCATTGCACCAGAGGCAAAGGGAGAGGCTGGATTTGCAGCTGGCCAACCTGCTGCCAATCTCTCATGATTAAGAGCATGCAAAATAAAACAAAACAGAGGCAGAGAAACTAGGCTTGAGGTGGTTCATGACATTTCTTAGGAGCCATGGGTTTTCACAGCAGCATGGCCCACCATAGCAGCTGGTTGTGGGTGAGTTCCCTTACTCTCAGTAGAATCTTAATGCAGGGTGTCTGCTTCTTTCCCAGACATTTATTTAAGGGGCTTAGACAAATGTTTCATTTCCCTCTGGCCCGACAGTTTTTAAAATTTTTTCTTTCATTCTTCCTCCAGCTCTCTGTGCTGTTTACTAACCCTCCACCTCCTTGGGGCGGTATGAGGGAAGAAAGACCAAATCACAAGACGTGGTAAATGGAGTCATTAGGTATGACTAAGGGATGAAGCTGTTAGATCTAAGACCAGTGAGTACCTAAGAGCCATGAGTTCTTCATTTGAATACTGATGTTTTAACTTCTGTGTTTCTTTGGTCAACTAAACTTTGATCAACTCTTTGCCCCATTTCAAAGGTGAATTGTCTTTATTCAAATACATTCTGGCCAGGCCATGTAGACCAGGGAAAAGAGCAGTGGTCTGAGAGTCTTAAAGATTTGAGTTCTAATCTAAGTAAGTTCTGATGTGGATTCATTGTAGGTGACCTTGAGTGAGACATTTAATTCCTTTCTACAAAGGCCACCTGATCTTCGAAGTAGTGATAAAGCTCCTCTCCTTTCCCCTTCTTTCAGAAATACTGGGAAGATGGAGAGAATTCATGGAATATTTTCAGTTCTTTAGGACAAAGGTAATATAGAAGGCTAATATATCCCTTTCTGTTATTTAAAAGTGTGTTTAACAAGGAAATGAGTATCTCATGAAACCGTAGTTAACCACAGATAGCCATAGCTAGTCAAGGTCAGCCACTGATAGCCATAGTCAACCATGGTCAGTCATACAATAGCCACAGACAGCCACAGTCTACCAGTGACAAAAGTTATCCATGTGGCATGAAAACAATAGTTGCAATGATGATGGTTGTATATTGGTGATAATGGGGAGGGACAGATCCCTTGAACTCTTCAGATCCCTATCATTTGGGGGATGACAGAAAAAGGGGAAAAAATGAGGCATAACAAGGAGAGATGGTTTGCTTAAGACCACACAGATTCTATCTGGTCTAGCTTCTGTTTTTTGGAGAAAATATAGCACCAGGTAAATCCTTCTGTTGTTCTGACCACTCCCTGCTTTTGGATTTCTAGAACTTGAGGACTGCCCAGTCAATCTTACAGAGACTATAGTGCCTTTAAGAAGTAGAATAGGATTGTGGGAGACCTTTATACTTCAGGTAGCCCATCATATGCAAGGTAATACACTGAGGAAGAGTTGCCTGGATATTTGTTGGAAGACCTTGTAGGAAGAGTGAACAAGTTCATTAGCCAGCATGTCCATAATTTGGAATGAGTCTGATCTGTATGTGAGTATTGAGTTTACAGACATCATCTTTCTGCTTATGTACATGATTTACACCTAGTCCATCCTGGTCAGATAGTTTTGATTTTTGTTTCTATATCTGTTTCACTCCTCATTTCCCCATTGCCCCCTGCTCCATGTCTGGCCCTTAGTGGGTACTTGATACATGCTTATTGATGGCTTGATTGGGTGGTAAATACCTGAGTTAGTTTTATAAATCCCTGGAAAGGGAGATTTTTGTAAGTCAACAGATTCCCCACAAGGGAAACATGGGCTGATGCCTGAAGGTAAACCCCACTTTTCCAGCTCTATGACCTTGGACAAGTCATTTAACCCTGTTTGCCTCAGTTTCCTCATCTGTAAAATGAGCAGGAGAACGAAATGGTGCTGTATCTTTGTCAAGAAAACCCCAAATGGTGTCCCAAAGAGTCAGACATAGCTGAAATAGTAAATAACAATAGCAGTTCCAAGAGCTATTGTGAACCAAAGACTGTGCCAGGTCAGATCCCAGAATTGCTTGAGAATTCCAAATCCATTGAGATATGTCAGGAAGCTTGAGATGGTTGAGTGGAGGTCTGTATGGAAATAGGAAGTATGCTACTATGTGCATCACCCAAATTGTGGTTTTAGGTGATGTCATCTGCCTCCTAAAAGCCCTTTCCTCTTATCATGAAATAATTTGGGGATTTTAGTGGACTGCAAGCTTAATACCAGTTAACAGTGTGTGATAGCAAGAAAAGCTAATGTAATCTTGGGCTACATTAAAAGAGGCACAGCTTCCAGGAATAAGGAAGTGATTAACCCTCTGTACCTTCTTCAGATGAGAGCACATTTGGGGTATTGGATGATTTCTGGATTCCACACTTTACAAAAGACATTGATGAGCTGGACAACATACAGAGGAGGGCCTGGAGTCCATGTTATATGAGAAAGCACCAATGTGCATTAGAAAAGGGAGTTTACTTACTAGGAGTCCCCTTTGCCCATGCAGGGGGAGGGAAATACATACACATATATACATACACACACACACACACAAATATATATATATATATATATATATGTATATATACACACACACACACACATATATACACATACACACAAATATGTATATACAGTATATCTATTTCCTGATTATTTCTACAAAAGTTTTGAATAACTGATATTTCTTGTCTGGTGATTTTCAAGTGGGGAGAATTACTTTTAACTGACAGGTGGTAATAGACATGACAGATGACTGAGGAGTTCAAGGGACCCTCAGAGCCATCAGAGAAATCTCACCAACCACTGGAACTGGTAGCAGAATGTGCTAAAGTGGTTGTGGCTCACCACAGAGGAAGTCTTTGCAGACCGTGCCCTGAGGAAAGGGATAGCTTCAGGGATTGGGTCCCTTTGTGATGGAGAGAATTCTGCATATGGATTCCAGACAGACTAATCCCTAGTGCTCATCAGAGAACCAGATCTAAGGAAAAACTCATGAAGACTTCACAAAGGGAGGAAAGGACTTCTGGGCTCAGGATTCAGGAGGCTTCCCTGGACTGCAGATGTTTCCTCCAGATCTTCATCCTCATTGTATTTTAAGTTTGACCCCATTCTACCCAAGGATTCTGCGTGCATACCTACATGTATGTATATGCCCTAGGTTAGGAGGTGAGGGTGGGAATGGGAGGGGATTGAGAAAGCTTTGTTACTCTTGTTATTACAACTTCTCAATAAATACCTTTTCCTGAAAGCTAATTGAGTTCTACCAATTGATATTGATATTAATGAAGTTTGATGAGCAACAGAGATAAAAGCCCCAGTGACTCAGGATTACCCCTAGAATCCTAAGGGATGGAGTAGTGTATCGCCCCCTTCTAGGAACCTAAAGTGCTTCTGCAATGTGAATGGCTCACAGAATTCGCTATGTCTAGATATGTCCTTACTTGGAGATGACATCTCTCATTCAATAAACATTTATTAAGCACCTAGTACATTTCAGGCACTGTGCTACAGCACACTATATGAGACAAAGAATTTCATAGAGGATTCCTTAATGGAGAGAATTGTGGAACCAAAAGGGACTACCAGCACTGGAGCTTAGAAGAACTAGGAAGGGATAGTACTGGGAGCTCAGTATGGTCATTAGTCAAGATTTAGTCTAAGCAATGAGGATTGGATTTCAGAAGACAGGGGATAGTGGATATGGTTGAGGACCTTCTTTAAAGCTAAGTTCACACCTAGGGAGCCACATGAATATAAATTTTAATTTCAGATTCAGCACTTGACCTCAACAGCATACTGCTTTTCATGCCTCTGTTCATCAGTCTATAAAATGGGGACAGTGCTACAATGTCCAATGATCATTTCTTCCCACTGCCTTGGACATATTCATATGATTTTCAATCAGAGGGGTATAATTTGCATCCATAGCAAAGCCCCCTAGTGCCAGAACTCACTTTCCCCCTACCCATCCTCCTGATGTCTGTCATTTCTTTTGAGCACAACCATGCATATGCAATGTTTTTCATCTTTCCCTAGCTTCATCCTTAATCACTCACAGTTATTCTCCTTCCAAACTGCCTACAATTTGTCTTCATTTTTCTTGAACTTGAAGTGGCAACAGCAAAGCAGTGTTCCAGGTGTGCTTTTATTCAAGCCTTTTGAGCCAGGAGCTGATCCTCTCTCCCTTTACATTTTGTGGGTCAGTCTCTTGGCACAGCCTTGTGGCCAGTGTGGCATTCCCCCTGCCTGAGAGAGACGTGGAGAGCTTAGAGAGGGCCCAGGGGAGAGCAATTCAAATAATGAAAGGGTTAGGAAATTGACCCTAGGTGGAAAGCTTAAAGAAATTGGAATTATCTAGTGTGGGGATTATTAAATCAAGAGTGAACTTGAAAATAAGCCCTCATATAAACAGAGGCAGATCTGATGAGGACAGTGACAGTATGTCGGTAGTCCTCCTCTTGGGGATGGTCCATATGGAAATGAATGTGGGGAAGACAGTCAGTACATGTTAGAGGCAGGACTCTAAAGTCTTAGAGATTTTCCTGAAGCACTGAGAGGTTAAGAGTCACACAGTCAGAACGCAGCAGAGGATTTAAATCTGACTCAGTTATCCTAAATTCAAGGTCAGTTCTCTAACAACTATATAATGTTAACTCTCTATTTACAACTAAGGTAGGGATAGCTCCCAAGAGACAGTATGGCTTAGTGCATATAGAACTAGTGTCATTCATCAGTTCTGTTGAGGACACCACCTTCTTTCTGATTACCTAGCTTATTAACCTTAGAGTTATCTGAACTCTTCTCTCTCATCCAATCCGTTGTCAGTTTTACACCTATAAATATATCTTTCATCTTCCTGGAGGAGTACTTAAAAGCCATCCAGTCTAACCTCCTCACTGATAGATGTGGACACTGAGTTCTAGGGAGAGTAGACGATTTGAACATTTATGCAGGTAGCAGTTGTCAGATTTGAACCAGATCTGTCAATGGCAGAGCCAGCAAGCACTTTCTCCGCTCACATCTATTACCTAGTTCAAATCCTCATCACTTCTCAAATGGGCTTGACTAATGACCATACTGAGCTCCCTTCTCCAATTCATTTACTACGTAAATATCAGACTAACATTCCTAAAGCACATGCCCGACCGTGCCACTGTCCTGTCCATGAGGTTCCAGGGGCTTTCTCTTTCCTCTAGGGCAAAATCAAATGCCGCACCTAATCCAGCTTCTGCCTCCTCCAAGTTTCTGTCCTTCATGTACTCTATGGGTGAATCAGACTGATTTACTTGCTGTTTCCTTATTTTTAATATCTGATCTTTTATCTCCCAGGCTTTGCACAGCTTTTGTCCATCCTCTCATACTTGAAACTGATTCCCCTGTTGATTCATAATCCACAGCATCTTTCCAAGTTCTGCTCAGTGCCACCTTCTCCAGGCATCCTAACTTGATTTCCCTTTGTATTAATATCCTCCCCACCCTTTCACTCTCTGCCTGGAAATTACATCAGACTTTGTATCGAATTTTTTGTTCAATATGTCAAATATGTTGTTTTTCTCCTATAGAATGGAATCTCTTTAAGGGCAGAGACTATATTGGGCACATAGCAGGATGAATGTATACTTGTTGAATGAAGGTTAAATATGTAAAATGAAGAATTATCGATAGGTGATCTCTAAGGTGTCTTCCAGCATGCAATTCTTTCTTTTAAAGACTCATAGCTTTGTGCTACTCTAATTAAAGATGATAATGAACCATTTTACTCTTCTAAGGATGAGGTTCTTCTTTGGGATGTAGGGAGAAATCTGGCTATGTCCTGGGGTGTTCTACTACCCCTGGAGCAGCCCTAGTGTCCTTGGGAGAGGTTGAAGCTTTGATGGGAGTGAGAGGCTCCATATTGGAGTCTGGTTGCCTCTTAGTAGGGGAGGGGCAGAAGACTGGGAAACACTAAGATAGGGTAAATGAAAAATGGCAGCTTAAGAGGCAATACCATCTCCTGCCGAGTTGATAAACACAGAGGAGACATTTCCACTGAGTGCACCGCAACTGATCCTGAAATCACTGAAAGTACCCAGGGGGAGGAGGAGACTATCAGAGTGGCTGGGGAGAAAGGGAGAGAGAGCCTCATGTCTCAATGGGAAAGCCACAACATTTCCTCTTTGGTTTGATTCCGGTTAGGTATGTCAGAAACAGAGTCGTTCAGTAAATAGTGTGTTGGGGGTGGATGGGGTGAGGGAGTGGAGGAAAGGAGGAAATCAATTAGTTTTCATATCTATTGATTTCTTTCAATGAATCGTTATGGAAATGGAGAGGGAAGGGAAAGGAGGAGAAAGGAAAGACTTCAAAGGATGAGTTAGTGGGAGGGGGAGGGGAGTGATGGCAGGAATTCAGGCTGAGGTTCAAATCCAGGATAAAGAACGGTGTCAGCTGATGCTGAATTAACTCCTAGGAGCATAGGAAGGGCATTAGAGTCTATTTTCTGAAGAGGTCTCCTTGGTGAGAAAAGGAATCTCTATACATGGATTAGAGCACATTTTAGAGTCAGATTGTCATTCCTTCTTCTGGGAAAGATGATATAAACCACACAGCATGTACAGATTAGACTCTGGTCATTTTAAGCCTTCCCAACTCCTGTTAATATTTTCGTGAGCGCAGATCATACACCATGGAATGCTAGAGTCCATTCATAGAATCAAAGGATGATTGTTATAGTTCAATACACAAAGTCAAAGGATGTTGGTCACATCTTGTGGCTCTTTGGTAAGAAGTAAAGGGTTAATAGTCAGGGAGTGTGAGGAGAAAGAGAATGGCTAAATCCTAGGTGGCATTGCTTTGGATAAGTAGACAAAGAATTAAGGGAGAAGAGTTGTGGAGTGTACAGATTATTCAAGGGATGGTTTGTAAACATTTGAAAAGGGAAGTCACATGTACTATCATACAACATGGGTTTGTCAAGAATAAATCATGCTAGGACAACTTAATTTCCTTGTTGACAGGGTTACTGGGTGGTCTGTCAGGAGAGTATTATAGATATGTTGTTGTTCAGTCATTTTTCAGTCATGTCTGACTCTTTGTGACCCATTTGGAGTTTTCTTGGCAAAGATACTGTAGTGGTCTGCCATTTTCTTCTCCAGCTCATTTTGCAGATGAGGAATTGAGCCACTTCCCCAAGGTCACACATGATCTGAATACATATCTGAGGCTGGATTTGAATATACTCAGTGAGAAAAGAGAATAAATTTCTATCTGAGTCCATGGCAAGCCAAGAGATCCCACATACTCACTTTGGTGGGCTACTGTCTTTTTCCAAAGTCCTCAATGGTTCTTGTTTCTTACAATGGGAAACTGGTTGGGTTCCCAAAAAGCAAGAAAGAATTGGGGATCTCTCTTTCAAATGAGTGATCACTTGCTAGATGGTCCTCCTAGATATTCTGTGAGGCCACTAGGAGGTGCAGTAGATGGAGTAGATAGAATGCTTGGCCTTGAGTCAGGAAGACCTGAGTTCAAGTGTGACTTTTGACACTTACTAGCTGTGTGATCTTGGAAAAGTTACTCAACCTCTGTTTGGCTCAGTTTCCTTAAATGTAGAGTAAGGATAACAATAGCACTTTCCAGAGTTGTTGTGAAGGAAAAATGAAATAATATTTGTAAATCACTCTTCCTGGGGACATATTTTATGGGTTTTCCAAGGTCAACAAGGTGGGGTAGAGCATTCACCTATCATTTCTACATTTTGGCTTAAGGAAGTTCAAGTAGGTGATTTACAGACATTTAATTTTTGGGTTGATAGTCTCAGGAGTGGCTATGGCAGTTACCTAGGGCTCTGGGTTCTCTCTCGCTCGGTTCTGCTGTAACTCGTCCTGGGCTGATATGCCCAATATTCTGCAATGCGACTGCTGCCTCATACTGCCCAGGGCTTCCTGCTTGGCTCTACCATGGCGGATCGCACTGGTACAACCTGTGCACTATGCACTCCTCCAGCCCTGTCAGTCAAAACTCCTTACTGAGTCTTTTTGGGATTGAAAAGATACCCTTAATCGTTTCCCATTTTGCTTTTCTGTCTCCTGTCTTCTTCTGGGAGCATCTGGGCCAGGTTATGCAAATTATCCCCAGGCTGCTACCCCAAGTTCTCCAGAAAGGAGGTGGAGGCACAGCACTAACTCCTCTAAACAAAAATGCCTGTTCTGAGGCAGAACAGTCTGGACTAAACAAGTAGGAGATTTTTGTTTTCCCTGTTATGGCATAGTTAGGATGATTCAAAATTGTTGAATAGGAATAACTAAGCCCAAAGAGTATTGATTAATAGATGAATGACAGTTGAGAAGAAGACTTCTAGTGGAAATTCACAAAAATCTGTCTTTAGCCCTTTTCTGTTTGACATTTTTTTCAGTGACTTAGATGGAGGCATAGATAGCAGGCTCATCAAATTTGCAGATGACAGAAACTAGCAAATACATGGGATGACAGAACTGGGAGCCAAAAAAGACTACAGAAGGCTGTATTAAGGGCATGAATCTAAAAAAGCTCAAATATAATAGAGATAAATGGGGAGTCTTTATACTTTGATTAGAAAAATCAGCTTCACAAATCAAGATGGGGATGGTATGGCTAGACAACAGTTGATGTAGAAAAGATCTGGAGCTTCGAGTAGACTGCACATTCAGGGTAATATGGCAGACCCAAATAGCTAACACATAGTGAGGCTGTATTAATAGAAGCCCAGTTTTAAAAGGATACTGACTGACAAGCAGGGGCATGCCAGGGAATGGTTTTGGCATAACAGGGAGTTTCAATACCATTTAAGGATCTGTTATTGGAAGTGGGGTTGTATATCTGAAGAAGAGAAGACTTTGGCTGGGCCCTGACAGCTGGCTTCATAGTTTTGAAGATCTATCTGTAAGGAAGAGGAATCTGACTTTGTTGCTGACTTCCCCATTTCCAGAGGACATCCAGTAGAGGGGGGATGGCTATATATTTGATGCCGTTGACGAAGAGTGTTCATGCTTCAGGTTAGGTTAGATGATCTTTGAGGTCCTTCCCACCTTTGTGATGCTATGATTCTAAGCAGGTTGGAGAGAGACAAAGGAGCCATTGTAGATAAGCTGACTCAGAACCCTTAGTGTGGTTTAATCAGAAAATCTGGCAGAAGTGCTGGATGGCCAAGAACAGAATCTGGGTCACTTGCCCACTTGTTTTTATTTTAACAGAGAAGTAGCCACCTTGTTCCTTAGCTTGTTCCATAGCCAATTTCAGTGCCAGAAAGAGCTGGGTTCAAGTCTTGCCCTCACACATACGGGTTATGTAATAGGAAGTTACTTCGCCTCTCAATCAGTGCTCTAGGAAATGCTTTATGCCTATTAATTGTAGAGAAAGTGCCAAGCTACGTGGGTAGAGGGAGTTTAATCAGTTTCCATCTGTGTCGCTATAGGAAAATGATTCCTGGGGATATAAGGGGGATAAGTGTTCTGGGTATCATTTTGCTGGATTTTGGATGAATTAACCACAGTTAAGGTTTCTTGCTGCTCTTAAACTTTATCACACTGGCCGAAGGTATTAAATAATTTCCCCCCCAAATTGTGCTTGTTTTTATCCTTTTAGCTCCTGCCCCTCACTCTGATCTTGACCCTTGGGGGGAATCTGTCTTCCCTCAGGTTCACCCTATATTCACCTTAAATTCTAGTCTGAGCTCTTTTTCTCATCTTCCTTGGTCTCTTGAGAAACAAGAACCTTTTGTAACCTGGACCCGTGTCTACCTTTTAACCTCAGGCTGAAACACATCTTCTCTCCTCAGTGCTACTTGAAGACTGACTAGACATTTCCAGACTCAGTCCACAGAAGTCCCTGAACTAACTGCTCTTCTGCTCTGAGCACACTGTTTCTAACCTTTCATGGTGGTATCCCTCCCAACAGAGGTACTTGATAAATATTTGTTGAAGGAATAAATACATCAATGAGCATTCAGCTCCTTTGGTTTCACTTTTCTTGTGGACTGATTTTCCTGGTCTCTCTCATCTCCATTAGCTCATCTTGAGCTTTCCCCAGCTCCCAGCCAAGGCACTTAATAACCCTGCCATTTTGCTATCTTCCTTGACTTTGCCTCTCTTTCCCCACCAGTATTAGTATCTTGTAGATCAGAGCTGCAGAGAGTTCCCTCCTGCCCTGGGTAGTTAATCCACACAGCTTTGGGGCTGAGCAGTCTTGATTAATAGCCAGCTTACCTAATTCACAATACCCAGTTGGCATCAGACCATGCTTCATGCCATCCACCTTGGATATTTTGACATCTTGCCCTTACCCCACATATGCAGTGGCCAAATTCTGCCATTTCTATCTTCAAAACATCTCTCTGATATTAATTCTTTCCACCCACATAGCTACCACCTTATTTCCATCCCTTATCACCTCTTGTTTTAAGGAGTCCTATCTCCGTACTCAGATGGATTGGGTTTGGTCCTGGCAGCACCATGCTATGAAAAAAGGGTCAGGCTTTTTCTTAATTCTGACTCATCATATCCCCATCACTTTCTTTCACAAAGCTTAGTTTTGTCTCATGTCTAATGCTCCCTCAAAAGGGACTATTAACGAGGTCACTGCTAGAAAACCAGCTCAGATACAGAATAGTTATTTATTTCCTCTGGAGCAGCTAGGGGGCACAGTGGAGAGAGTGCTGCGCCTGGAGACTGGAAGACAAGTTCAAATCCAGCCTCATATACTCCCTAGCTATGTGACCCTGGACAAGTCACTTAACCCTGTTTGCCTCAGCTTCTTCATCTGTAAAATGATCTGGAGAAAGAAATGCAAATCACTCCAATATCTTTGCCAAAAAAAAAAAAACGCTAAATAGGGTCACAAAGAGTTGAACATGACTGAAAAATGACTGAACTGAACATATTTCCTGTACCACAAAAAAAATGCTTAAACATAAGAGACTCATGAGCACACATTGCTAAATACTTAGAGTACTCTACAAATGCTTAAAGCATGAATAGTCATTTCCTATTCATCTTTGATCTGCCATCTGAACAGCTCACTCATATTCCATATCTCCTGGAAAACATGGCATATATATATGGCTCATTCTCTGCCAGTGATCATCTTGTCTTCCAAGAAGTTATAGCTTCAGGGAGCATCTCTTGTAGGGTAGTACCAGGACCTGACCGAAGAACTCCAAAGAGTTCCTGACCTCACAAACTCATGTGGCTGCTGTCAAGATCAGCCATGCCCAACTCAGGGTTGGTTCACCTGTGCTCGAGGAAAGAAGCAAAAAGCTGAGGGTGGGAACCAGGGGAGTTATATATCAACAAGGAGCCCCTGATTCTGAGGGCTTCACAGGATGACCACTGTTATACCTATATAGACATTTTAAGAAGCTGGCTATATACTGGAAAATCTGATCAGTAGAAGACCTAGGTCCAAACCTTGATTATGTTATTTACTATTTATATGACCTTATAGAAGTCATTTGACTTGTCTGGGTCTCAGTTTCCTCATCTGTGAAGTGAAGGGATTGGACTCCATAACAATCATAGCTAACATGTATATAGTGCTTACTACGTGACTGCTCTATGCTACACATTTTGGAATGATTCTTTCATTTGGGCCTTGCAACAACCCTGGGAGGTAGGCATCGTTATTACCCCCATTTTACAGATGAGACAACTGAGGCAAAGAGAGGTTAAGTACTGCATCTGAGGCTAGATTTAAACTCAGGTCTTCCTGACTCCAGACCCAGTGGTCCATTTGCTGTGCTATCTCACCGCCTTAGATCACCTCTAAATTCCCTCCCACAGCTACACTTGTTATTGTATGATTACATTATATTTCTTGAAGTTGTGGATGGTGCCAGAGCTATCAGTTATCAGTCCCAAGGTCTAGTCACTCTTCCAGTCAGGGTGTAAAGTTTGCTTACAATAGATGCTCTGTGATTCAGGAGCGCTGACAGAAACATTTCTCCATGGCTCTGAGGTCTCATGTTCAATCTGTGAAGTTCTTCTGAATCCATTTTTGTCCCTGGGGCTTGGCATTGCTTTGAAATACTAGCAGAGAAGTTTTATCAGTTTTGAAGCCCTGAATTCCAATAGACAGACATGCTGTCTGATGCAAGCATTTGCGTTTTTCATGAAAATCTTTGGGTGGGGCAAAAATACTAGATTTGTAATAACAGATTTGTAAACTTGCGTACATTGGATGTGGCAGCCTTAGGAGAGAGCTGATGTCACCTCATGATGGCTTGCAGACCAAGGCAATTTGCTGCCACACTTTAAGGGTGGAAGGTTTCACAGAAAGCCCTGATTCAGGTGTTCCCTACTCAATTACTTTCTCTTCAAAGTCTCCGTCTCCTAAACAGATCTAAAGATGTGGCTAATGAATTTCATTGCAGTCAGAAACCCAGTGATGGGAGTCACAATAGTATGGGGTAATTCTAACAAAATCACAAAAGTCTCAGCCTTAGAATGGGTCTTAGGGTCACTTCATCTAACCTGAATAGGAACTCCCTGCACTACATCTGATAATGAGGGAAAAACCTTCCCTTTTAGCCAAACAAGGACACTTACTGTTACTTGAACTGTCAACTTCCAGATTAAAAGTTTGACACATTCATTCTATCCACTCAGTAAGCATTTTAAAGCACCACCTGTGCCAGATGGTCAGCAATATCATGTAGAATAGCATTTATCAGCCTTTTTGGTCTCAGGACTCCTTTATACTCTTAAAAATTATTGAGTCCCTATGTGGGCAAATTGAGATATTTGTTGATGGAGCTGTGAACTGATTTAGCAGTTCTATATAGCAATGTGGAACTATGCCCAAAGATCTATAAGACCATGCATACCCTTTGACCCCACAGTCCTACTACTAGGCCTGTATCCCAAAGAGATAAAAGCAAAGAAGAAAAGGACCTATGTGTAAAAAATGTTTTTATAGCAGCTCTTTCCTGGCAGCAAAGAATGGGAAATTTAGAGGATGCCCATCCATTGAGGAATGGCTGAACTAGTTGTGGTATATGATTGTGATGGAATACTACTGTGCTAGAAGAAATAATGAGCAAGATGTTCTCAGAAAGACCTGGAAAGACATACATGAACTGATGCAAAGTAGAGTGAGTATAACCAGAACATTGTACGCAGTAACAGCAATATTCTAGTACGATCAATTGTGAATAACTTAGCTGTTCTCAGCAAAGCAGCAATGCAAGGCAACTCTGAAAGACATGAAAAATGTCATCCATTCCCAGAGAAAGAACTGATGGAGTCTGCATGCAGATCCAAGTATACTTTAAAAAATTGTCTTCATGTTTCTTGGTTTTTTTTTGGAGGGGAAAAGGGACTATTGTTTTCTTTTATAACATAACTAATATGGAAATGTGTTTTGCATAATTACACAGGGATAACCTATATCAAATAGCTTACCTTCTCAATGAGAGGGAAGGGGAAGAAGGGAGAAAATTTGGAACTCAAAATGAAAAAAAAAGAATATTAAAATTGTTTTTATATGTAATGGGGAAAAATAAAATACTAAATAAAGAGTTTTAAAAATTTTTGAGCCCCAAAGAACTTTTATTCATGTGGGTTATATTGGAAGCTAGGGATACTAGAATTATAAAGATGAGTAGGGAGAGCACTGCAGGTATGAGAGACAGCCTATGCCAAGGCACTATTGATTGAACAGTTCTCTGAGTCTGAAGACTCAGAGTTGGAAAAAGCCTTGGGATCCCTTGGAGGAGGAACTGGCCCCTCTTCCTTTCACAACTTCTGTTGCTGCTGCAGCTGCTTCTACCCCTAGCACTATCTTTAATATTGATAATACTCACATCAGCAAACTCCAATGAAGAATGCTAGACTTGGAGTCAGGGGACCTGAGTTTGATTCTGAACTAGGCAACTGCTGTGCTCTAGGCAAGTCACAACCTTTCTGGGCCAGTTACCTCTGTCACCATTATTGCTTTCTTCTGAGAGTACCTCCCATTTATTATACACACACACGTGTGTGTATGTATGTATGTGTGTGTGTGTATATATATATATATATATATATATATATATATATATATATATATGTCTGTCTGTGTGTGTATACATATAGTTAGTTGGACTTTTCTAACCTGTTGTCATATGGGCATCTTGAACTCATTGTGTCAAAAAACAATTAAACTTATCTTACTTTATCTTAAACTTTATTACTCAAATATCTTTCTAACTTCTCTATTTTTGTTGAGGGTCTCTCTCTCTTGAAACACACACATACACACACACACTACATATATATATGTACACACACATATATGTATATATGTGTGTGTATATGTATATATGCATATATGTATATATGTATAGATATATAGATGTATATATTATATATATGTATTCTGTGAATGGATGCACGTGCATAAGCTAATGTGCACATGTAACACATAATATTTACATATGCACACACTATATATGTACATATTTGTATATTGTAGCTACATAGTTGTTTGCATAGTGTGTCACCCATTTGAATGTGATCTCTTTGAGAAGAGGTACTGTTTTTGTTTTTGTTTGTCTTTTTATCTCCAGCATGTAGCACAGTACCCGGTATATAGTAAGTGCTTAATAAATGTTTGTTGTTGGACTAAATGACCTCTCATACTTCTTCTAATTCTAAATCTGTGACTGTATGACCATTACTACGGCTACCATGAGCACTATTGCTACTACGACCTGGATCATGCTTTATTGTTTACAGGTACAGTCCAGTACACTATGAGGCATGACAGCTCAGTCTTATAGGAGGGCTTGGATATGGGAATGATAAGGACTGACATTTATGTAACAAATTGGTGTGAAACTTGGATGGAGATCTGGGAGGAGACATAAATTTGACCCAATCCCAGAAGACCTTGGTTGAAGCATCTCCTGCCCAAAGGCAGTACAGATTGGGGGAGGCATTATATACCTCCGAGTTTAGGTGCAAGGCTGGTGTACAAGTGGGAATCATACTGGTATGTCCAGGATGTACATCCAGGATGCTTAGGATGGACAGGAACAGTGACCATTATTCTACCCCTCTACTGTCAGGTTGGACTGCATAGCTTATAAGCTATTCTTAAAACTCCCAGAGCAAGGAGCTTCCATTTTTGTCCATATCAATGCCATCCATACAGTTTGTTGTTGCTGGTGTTGAGTTGTTTCCAGTAGTGTTCAACTCTTCATGACCTCATTTGGGGTTTTCTTGGCAAAGATACTGGAATGCTAGTTTGCTATTTCCTTCTCCAGCTCATCTTATAGATGAGGAAACTGAGACAAATAGAGTTAAGTGACTTGTCCAGGGTCACACAGCTAGTAATTGTCTGAAGCCAGATTTGAACTCAGGTCTTCCTGACTCCAGGCTCAGCACTCTATCTTCTATGGTACCTGATAAATATTAATTAATGATAATATTGATGACAACTGTGATAATGATAACTGTTCCTTCTCAGTCTCCTTTACTGGATTATCATTTATGTCATACCTCTTACATGTGTGTGCTCCAAGGCTCTGTCTTAGGCCCTCTTTTCTTCTCTTTCTATACTTTACTTTTGAATACTTTCATTACTCCCTGTGATGCATAAATTCATTTAGGACATTCTGACCTCACTCAGCATGCCTCCAATCCGACTCTAATTAGTCTTATACCTAGTTAGACATTGAAGGACTGTTTATGGTGTCCACTAATGGGGAGGACTGGCCACCCCTCCTGGAATCAGACATTCCTAAATAGAAGTGCTTTCAAGGATGTTTTAAGAACAGCTCCTTTTCCACTGATCAGGCATTTAATTGGCAAAATACCTTCTTGGTTAGAAGGAACTATTAAAGATGGGTTGTTCTGAGCCATCTTTGGGAGCATGACACTCTCCTCCACCCCTTGGTATGGATGCGTAGCCTGGGATTGTCCCCTTGGGACTCTGGAGGCTGACCTGAGACTCCTCAGCTGTGTGATCCAGATGTAGGTAGTTCCCCCACTGGTGTGGATCAATTGTGGTAATATTGGATACCTATTGAGACTTACTGATTGTGGGGTAACTGTTGAGATCAACTGATTGAGATCTATGTTATTGTTCACATACTGATTGAGACTTTATTGAGATCTATGTTATTGTTCACATACTGATTGAGACTTTTATTATTATTTCATTAATAAATATTAGAACTACATATATGTATCAAACTTGAGACTTGGTGTCATTTCTGAACCAATCTGAACAGAAACTAAATTAAGCTACAGCAAAGAAGTTTGTTTCACAATACACTCCCAAAGATATGATTCCCAGATGGATAGATCGGTCATGAGTCTCTCTTCTGAATTCTAGTTCCTCCTCTCCAGTTGTCAGTTGGACATTTCCAACTTGATGTTATAGGGACATTTGAAACTCAACATATTCAGAACATAACTCATTATCTTAAAAACTATTAACTTTATTACCCCCCCCCCCCCCACCTCTCTTCCTGTCTCTGTCTCTCTCTCTCTCTCTTTCTCTCTCACTAACTTCTCTGTTTTTGCTGAGGGCACAACCATCCTTCCAGTAACTCAGGCTCACAACCCTTGAGTCAGTCTTTGACTTTTATGTCTCATTCATCCCTTCTGTCCAATCAGGTATCAAGTCTTGTTGGTCCTATTTCTGCAATAACTCTCACATCTGTCATGTTATTGGCTACTGCCCTTATTCTGAACTTCATCTTTTACCTGGATGATTGCAATAGCTTCCTCATTGGTCTCTCTGTTTCCTCTCTCTTTTTTCTCCAATCTATCTTCTGTGGAGCAGCCATGGTGATATTTTTAAAGTTCAGCTCTGAGCTGGTCACTCCACCTTTCAACAAGGAGTTCCTTTCATTCCCTTTTGCCTCTAGGATAAAATACAAATTCTTCTGTTTGGCATTTAAAGTCTTCCACAATGTGAATCTAATCTACTTTTCCAGGCTTGTTAAATATTATCCCCTACTTAATGCTCTTTACATTTCAGTCAGATTGGCCCATTTGCTGATCCTGCAACTTCATATTCTATCTCCCATCTCCACACCTTTGTACAGGTTGTCCAACTGTTCCTGGAATGCTCCGTCTCCTCATCTCCACTTCCTAGAATCCCTTACCTCCTTCAAAGCAGGGCTCAAATGTCCCTGGGTCCTATGTGTGGCTTTTTAATAATAACCTCTCTTGCCAGCACCTTCCCTAGAAGTTACTTTCTATTTTTCCTATACACATGCTCCATTTATGGATGCCCTGGCTTCCTCCTAGTCCTAGCTAAAAATCCAACTTTCTAGAGGAAGCCTTTTCCAATCCCTCTTAATTCTAGTGCCTTCTCTCTGCTGCCCGTTTCCTATTTATCTTGTATAAAGCTTGTTTGTATGTGGTTATTTGCATCTTTTCTCCTCTACCTGGTTGAGAGCTCCTCCAGAGCAGGGACTATCGTATATTATCCTCCTCACTTAGCAGAGTGCATGTAGGAGGCACTTAATAAATGTTTATTGACTAACTCCCATTACCTCATCTGTTTTTTCCTCCCATAGAATTCTAGTTCCTTGAGGATACGGCTGGTTTCATTTTTACCATTGTATCCTCAGTGCTCAGCATAGTTCTTGCCCATTAAGTAGCATGTACTTAATAAATAAATATTTTTTGATTGATTTATTGATCTCTTTCTCTTGGGTATTAGTCTGAGTCAACCCTGCCAAATCTCCACAGCTCCAACAGTGTATTTTACTGTGGTTGTTCTGACACTGACCCCCTAGTTTGGATTAGTGGAAATTGAATAAAGGGCCTTGAGATCAAATCCAACTCTGTTATATTGTATTTATACAATGCTGAGAAAGTCCCTTTGTTTCCTTTCCTTCAGCTATAAAATAGCTGGTAGGTAATACTGTATCTTTAGTTCCTTCTAAGGGCTAAATCCCATGCTTCTACAAAGAGGCAGTGAGATAGAGTAGAAAGGATACTGGGTTGGGTTCAAATCTTAGTCCTGAAGGATCTGACCTATGTGACCATGCGTAAATCAGCTACTCTCTCTAAGCCTCAGTTTCCTGACCTGGAAAATGAGAGAATTGGGCTAGATGATGTCTTGGTCCCTTCCCACTCTAAATATATGCTCATCAACCTAACACATCTAAAACCAAACTAATCATTTTCCTCCCTACGTTGGCTCTCCCTCCTACTTCCCTATTTCTGTTAATGGCACCATCGCCTTTATTGTGCTTCATGGCAATTAGGAATAAATGGTAAGCTGTTTAAGTAAATGACTGTAATTACTATTACTTTTGCATAACCAAACCAAGTATTTCTAGGGTTAGCTGGAGAAGAGGAAAAAGGAGAGAGGAGGCCTGGGCATATCAGATGTTATTCTCAAGCTCTTCTCAAGGCCCCTGAATCCTTAGGTTAAGAGGATTCAGGTGTCAGGGGGCTCTCCATTTCTTCCGCTTATCATATCCCCAATCCACACTTTGGTGAGGGGCAGGATGAACACTGTGCTTTTACATCCTGATCAGTTAAATACTATACAGGCCCCTCCCCCTTTCTGCCCTGGGAATCATCTCCCATTCCCTCATCGAGGAGTCAAGATTGGAATAATGGGGGAGGACACCTTGGACTCCATGCAGGAAATCAGTGGAAGAATGGGAAATGAAAAAATGGTTTCTCTGCCCCTTCTGGCAGGGAGGCATTAAACTCTTCTCCTTCGCCCTCTAGGGTAATTTCTCAGCCTCCCCAATTATAATACGAATCCAGGAACTTTCAGGGGAGCATCAGAACATCCTTCACTTCTCTTATTAGCTTTCACAAGTAAACACATCCATGTACAAATATAAGAAAAAGTAATTTCAAGTTCACTGCCAACTCCTATATCTGATGTGCCTTGGGCAGCTGTTTGCTCCTTACGGCCGGGGTTAGTGTAGCTCTATACGACTGCTCACTTCATACTGAAATGCCATAGACTTTTCTCCCAACTCTTGTAGCTGTCCATAGGACTGATCTTCCTCAGCAGTAAAAGAAGAGCAGTAGATTCCCCCAGGGACCATTGAATTCTCCATCTATCTGGTTTTGTCACTAATTACCTGTGTGTGTTAAAAGACAAGGGAAGGGGCCGGGAAGGAAATAAGCATCCATATAGTACTTACCAAGCGCCCAGTTATGCATTAGGTGTTTTTTTACAAATATCTTTCCATTGGATCTTCACAGCAACCTTGGAAGGCAGTTGCTGTTATTATTAACATTTTTATAGATGAGGAAACTGAGGCAAAGAGGTTAAGTGACTTGCTCAGGGTCAGACAGCGTCTGAGACAGATCTGAGCTCACTTCCTGACTCTCTGCCCAGTGCTTTATTCATTGCATCACAATGTCTCCATTTTCCTCATCTGTAAAGTGGGAATCAATGAAAATTAGAAATATTTATTGAACATATTTATTATCTGCAAGGCAGTGTGGGAAATACAAAGACTAAGACATATTCTTTGCCTTCAGGGATCTTCTAGTCAAGTAATTGCAATTTACAGTAATAGCAATCTCTAACAATAACAATTTACATTTAGATAGGTTTTAAGGCTTACAGAATCATTCTCCATAAACAGAACCGCACTGTGAGGTTGATGCTACTATCATCCTCATTTTAAAAAAAGATGGAAATTGATGTCCCTTACCTACAGCCACACAGCTAATTGATTCAAGCTCAGATCTTCTTGACTTTAAGTCTAGCATAGTTTCTGCAACATTAAATTGTCTCTCTACCTGCCATGCCCAGTTGTTTTGAAAATTAAATGTGATTAATACACATGGCTATGCTTTGAAAGTTAAGTGCTACCCATATATTAGGTATTTTTATTAGCACTTTATTTTCAAAATGTTTGACTGTCTCATCATGGAAAAAATCCCACAAAATAAAAAAATATTCCAAATAAATTTTTTTAATTGCCTACAGTGCCAAGAAAGAGAAGAACAGTTAAAGTATTTCATGGTTCGTAGTGTCAGTGCAGCAGAACAGATAGAAAGCTGACCCTGGATGCAGACACTTAGGGTCAAATTTTAATTCTGTCACTTCCCAGCTCCATGATGATGGCTAAAGGAAACCAATGGCCCCAAACTTCAAGTAACTCTTTATGACTAGGAGTTATAAACAGGTTGTTGTCAGTACTAGGTTTATCTACTGCTGACACATAGTAAATGGTTAATAAAAACTAGTGGATTTATTGATCAGGATAGGGAGTCCCTTTATGGATAAAGTCAATATTCCTAAGAATATCTGTAGCACATGGTGTTGAACAAAGCTTCTTTGGTCATTTCTGGGGACCCGTATGCTCGGATGACAGTAATCCCTTGGTCCTGCTGATGGGAGCAGGAGGGGCATGCATGCATAAAAGAGGATTGACCAGGAAGACAAGAGGAGTGACTCCCTCAGTTGACCTTAAAAGTATTGACTCTATCTTCTGGTACTCTCTTATTTGGGAACTCTGAGAGTGACCTTTGAGTTTTCTTTTGCCCTGGCAGCTGTAACACCTACTTGTACTAGGCAACCAGTACACCTTCTGCCGAGACAAGTCTGAGCCTGAACCTTGGGCTTCTGGCTGCCTCTTGTGTTTTGTGTTACTTTCTCTAAGCATAGTTTACTGAAGAGCAACTCTGAGATGGATGTCTAGGCTTAGAGAAGCTCTTGGGAGTCTGGGAGTTCAGTAGCACCTAGGTTCCTTAGAGTAGAGGGCAGTAGCATTTTTTTGCAGATACATTCTTCTCTGAGAAGATAATTACGATCTGGAGGATGCGACCAAACCATGCCTTGACTTGCCAGAAGACCTGGTTCTTGGGGGAGCTATTTATTCAGGCAATGAATAGTCAAAGTGAAGGTGAAGTGGCTGTCTTAGTAGTCCTATAAAACTGTTTCATGTTTTGATACTTTAAGTCTCAACTCTTTGAGAGAGTATAATAGAAGTTATGGACTATTATTTTGTGTTTTAAGTCTTTGTCAATGCACAATTATGAGCCTTTTGTGTAGTAAGTATTTCTTTGTTGTGGAAGAAATAAAAACTTGTATTTTATCTACTTCCTATTGCACATTGCATGCATGTCTTTCTATTTCATTTCTGGGAGGTCTTAGGCATTAGTCAACTTAATATTTCTTTAAATGACTTTACCCTGGTCAGGCTTAAAGAATAGGAGAGTTTGAGAAAGAGACAGCTCTCTCTTTTTATAGGCCAGGCTCACCCCTGGTCTGTATGATCCCAGGCAGAGGGGCCTCTTAGTGGGAGAGGGTAGCTCAAGCCACCTGAGCCAACACTAGTCTGTTATTATCTGTTGATGGAATGATTAAAGATATGAAGTACTAGGAGATACTCAACTAAGTTTCAAAGGCGTAATTATCCCATCATTGAACCTGAACTGATTCAAACTTTCTCAAACATTGAAAAGAACTGAGAATAAAAGGGAACAAACATCTAGAGATGAAAATGATACTATAGGTCCTCTGGTTCCAACCTCTCATTTTACAGAGGAGGAAACTGAGACCCTGGAAGTTGTGACTTGTCCAAGATCACATAGCTAGTAAGTTTCATAGGTGGGATGTAAAACCAGGGCTATTCACTGTACCACCCAGCCTCCTTGCAAATATTTTTGTAACGTGATCAAGGAAGCAGACTTTCCTCTTCATTTCAGTCTCAGTTTTAGCGTCATGTTATAGTCAAAATGTAGAATGTGTGGTTTTAGCCTCAACATTGAAGCATGCACTTAGAATAATAATAGTTCATTTATATAGTCTTTAAGATTTAGAAAGATTGTTCTGCAATTTTTTCCCAAGTCATAGACCTACAAATTTTGATTCCTTCTGTCAGTTGTTCCCAGGACCTTAAAAAAAGGGCAAGAAGTATTTTTTTTTCTAAATCAGAGCAACTGAAAGGATGGATTTATCTTCTGGGAGCAAACATTCTCCTGTGATGTAGAGCCTGTGGGACGTGTTTCTGTAAATGAAAGAATGTAAAAAAGTAAAACTTGGAAATTCATCACATCATTATTTCATCATATGCTTCCCTACAAAAATCTACCTTTTGGTTTCTTCCAATAGCAGTCTGTCCATCTCTGCTCTCCTTCTATGTTACTGCAGGGTCATCCTCCCACGGCCTGACTTGTCTTTGGATTTTGCCTTAAATCTCTAGCCATTGATATTTTTTCCTTTCCCTTTGTGCAGATGATATTCCAGCTGATACTTATCCCTTCAACAAGACCTTGGTCAATACAAGCAGCTGGGCTCAGCTGTCAGTTTCCTGCTGCCTTATCCTTTGGTGGGTTGGAGATTTCTTTGGAACTCTCACAGAAGGACTTTTCCTTCCTGGCTGCCTCATCCCTTTGCCCCTTCTTACTGTCCTCCTGCCAGCCACAGCGACCTTGTTAAGAAGGCTGCCTGAAATTCTCCCTACCTGTGTCCCAAACTTAGCCCCTAGGGCCATCTGGGAAATCATCTCTTGCTCTTACTTAGTGCACATCAGCTAGGCTGATATCAGAAGCTTTGCTGAATTGGGCAGATGCTGAGTCTGCAACTTGCTGTGGGACAAATTCCACAAATTCCTCGAAATCAATTTACCTTTGTAAGGCTAGGAGTGGGGAAAGGGGGTTCCCTAAGAAAGAAGGCTCTTTACTCAAGTCCCAGAAACACCAAACATTATTTCATAGAATCCCAGGACTTGGAGTAGAAAGAGACCTAAGAGATTGTCTACTCCAACTCTATCATTTTATAGTTGAAGAAACTGAAGTCCAGACAGGTGGTTTGATTTGCCAAAGTCAATCTGTTGGTAAACAAAGAGTCAGAATCAGAACATTAACAAAAACAATGTAGCTAGTGTTTTACATGGGACACTAAAATTCAGAGGATTCTGGCAGCAGGTGCTACTTTGGCAGGTTAAAACAACTGATCAAAATAAACTAGTTAAAATAGGAAGGTACTCAATGTTGAGAATTCCTCCCTACATCCTTACCAGTCTCCTTCCCAGCCTGATTCCCCCTTTTTCTTTTCATTGCAGCAGCCTTTCACACAGTGATGTTGTGGTTTACAGGAGTCCGTGTTCTAGGATCTTTGTCTAACCCCAGTGGGGTGGTATTACCAGGCCTCTACCTCCTCTACTTCCCAGAATCTTATATTCTGAGGCTTAAGATATTTTTCTGTGATCTCTCCATTATCTTTTTCCTTTCCCACCTTCTTTGTGGTTCTCCCAATTGCAGTTTGTGCTTCTTTTGCCCTGGGTATCAGAATTACTAGTTTTTGCTCTGGCCAGCGTTAAAATCCAGATTCTTTTAACCAAAACCACTCACTAGTTGTTTCTCACATAAGGATTATGTTACAGGATTTAGGTTGAATACACTAGTCAGGCTATACTATGGAACTGACAGGCTATTGTCCTTAATTAGCAATAAGCAAGATAAGTCAGGATTGTAGATACTGGGAATGACTAATTAGATTATGGATATTACAAATGGAGGTCTCCAAATGCAGGTGACATTTTTGCTGTGTTGTATTGTTCTTAGCTGAAGAATGAGAGCAGGTATAACAGGGAGGGAACTGTCTGTCCATAGATGCCCTTTCTTATTATCTCACAATGCTAATTGTACTCATTTATGGCACAAACTTTAGGTTTTCTTGTGTGTCACCCCCTATCTCTAGCACTCTCTCTATTCCTGTAGGGACTATAGGATACTCAAGAACTTACCATTCAAATAGAGAGACTGATTATACTTTCTTATTATTACTCCCTAATGCTGATGATGCTGTATGAAGGGAGGAGAATTAGCAACTAGGCTCTGGACAGCTCCTCATAGACCAGGGCCCTCTCATGCTATTAAGGTAGAGAATATTAGAGAGATGTGAGCTAGACAATTGCATAATTAGTTCAATTTGAAACTGGTTGAATGAACCCAAAGAAAAGTGATAATGGTTCAATGTCAACCTAGAAGGAGGGCTCCAGGGGATTTTTGCTTGGCCATATGCCATTTACCATTTTAATACATGATTTGAATAAATGCATATATGGAGTGCTTATTAAATCTGTAGATGACTTGAAATTATGAAAGATAGCTAATATACTCAATCAAAGCTGGGATTCAGAAAGGTCTTGATGGCTTAGAATCATGGGCTAAATCTAATAAGGTAACATTTAATAGGGGTAAATGTGCATTCTTATACTTGGATTTCAAAAATCAGCTTCATAAGTTCAAGGTGAAAGAGGCATAGCTAGATAGCAGTTCCCCTGAAAAACATCTGAGGGCTATAGTGGACTTAAAGCTCACTATGTGTCTACAGTGAGACATGGAAGCCAAGTCAGTTAATGAAATATTAGGCTATGTTAAAGGAGGCCCCACACATAGGATTAAGGAGGAAATAGTAATGCAGTATTCCATTCAGAGCCGACCGCCTCTGGGATCTTGTGATCATTTCTGAGTACCAGATTTTAGGGTGAAATAAGTTGGAAAGCTTCCAAAGTAGGGCAGTCAGGATGATGGAGGGCTCCAGGTACATGCTGTCATGTGGAAAAGGAAAGACAACTGTTCTTGGAGGAACCTGGAAGCAATGGATGGAATTGTGTGGTTTAGTGTAAAGAGAAACTTCCTAACAATGAGCTCTATCCAAAAGTGGAATGATCTGCCTTAGGAGTGGGGTCTCCCTCGAAGGTCTTCAAGCAGGCTGGATACCCACTTGTGTGTGTTGTAGAGAGACTTTGTGTTTAGGAATAGGTTAAGACTAACTGGCCTTTGAGGTCCCTTTGATTCTGTGATCTCTCTCTTCTCCTGTCCTCTCCATTTGTCTGTTCTATGTCTGTCTCATTCTCTTCAAGTATAGGCTCACTCTTCCTTTTTATTCACTTCTTTTTCTATCTCTTTCCCTTCCATTCTCCCTTTCCATTTTATACTACACACACTCTATGCCTTCTTTCTTCCTTGAACATTCTTTGCTTCTTGAACCTTTTTTCATACACTCAGTGATTGACCTCTTTCATCATGCCTCTCATACCAGCATTGAGGAAATATCCTATTGTCTCTTGAATAGACCTATGAAATTGAAGGTGTCTATATCTAGGCATGATCTCTGGAGTTTTGTTGTTCCACCTTTCAATCCCCAGCCTCTCTCTGGTATTGTCATAATTGAGTGGGGGTTCCCAGCATTCATGTATCTGGGCCAGAGAGCACTTGATATTTTCTCTTTTGAAATGTTTTTAAAAATGCAAGGCGTGCTATAGATATAAGGTATTTTGGTCAGATTCAAAAGGGAAGGGAGTAAGAATATTGTGGGTAGGAAATAAATGAGAGGAAAATGATTAAAGAGTGTGAGTCACCTTCTCTATACACAACTGTGTATATTGTGGTAAGAATAGTGGACTGGAAGACGAAAGACCTGAGTTCTCATCCTAACTAGATGTGTGATTTTAGGTGAGTCAAATCACCTGTTTCATCAACTGTAAAATGAGGGGGTTGGAGTAGGTGACCTAACATCCCTTCTAGATCTAACATTCTGTAATTCTTTAAAGGTAAAGAAACTCAGACTTCAGGGCAGGAGAGGCTGGGTAACCTGACTCTAAAAACTGTGCCCCAGTTTTTGAATTTAATTCCAAGGTCTGAAAGGAATCACAGGTGAAGAGTTGAGGAGCCACTGAAGGAGTACTTTGTCAAGAGCTTTATAATGTGCCCGATGGTTATCTTGCCAGTTGCAGGTCTGCTTTCCATTCCCAACAGTGGCATTTGATGCCTCTGTATGGTATATTATAGCCTAATTAAGTCTGTTAATGATAACGACACTCCACTAAGCAATCTAAAGGATTCTCCTGCTCTATCTCTGTCACCTTCTTTTCATCAGGCCATTAAGGTGACAGGCTTAATGGAACATAGCAATCTCCCCCTCTGCCAGCCCTTTGCTTTCTCTACCTCATGGAGCTGGGAGTCTCTGGGGGGGATAAGCCAGATGGAAATGTAACTGCAAAGCTGGTCCAAATAAGTTCTCGCTCTCCTGTCCGACATTCACAGCTTGGTCACCTGACATTCTTAGGAGGAATTCTTTTCCTTTCCATGTCATGATATAGAGAAGCCAGACCAACGAAGGAATGTGGTTACTTAGGGACTGGATACTCAGTTACCATAGGGTTCCCAAGGGGATATTCAATGTGGGGTAGGGGACAGAATACTCATCTAGAAAGCAGCAGACTTGACTTTTAGTCCTAGTTTTTCTTCTAAGAAGGAGTTTACTGGCCTTGGAATCAAGAAGACCTCAGTTCAAATCCTTTTTTAGACACTTATAACTGATTCTTGGCAAGTCACTTAATCTCTCAGGCTCAGTTTCCTCATCTGGAAAGTGGGGGTAGTAATAGCATCTGCTTCATAAGGTTGTTATAAGGATCAGGTGAGATAATATCTATGTAAAGTGCTTTGCAAACCTGTTAGCTATTATTAAGTAGCTAGCTCTGTGACCTCAGGCAGACTGCTTTACCTCTCGGGGCCTCAAATACTGTCTCTATAAAATGAAGAGATTAGATTCTTTGCTTGGAGCTTTATTATTCTAAATACTGTGATCCTAGGCAAAGTATATTTCCAGTGCCCCGACCTAGGACAGGGAGGCATTCTATCAACTCTCTCTAGGCTCTAATTGACCAAAGATATATTGCAGAAGAAACTAGGACAAGATTTGGGCAGTTTTACCATATGCCCAGGGACAAAGTGCCTTTTGTTGTCCTAAGCATCATCCTTTCCTCTGAGCTAATCAATGCCATTCTGGTCCTGCTCTTTCTCACTGCCCCAGCTTCAGAGATTCTCACAAAGAAATGACTAGGTTGGGGGTAGGAGGTATCAGACAGCCCCTCCTCCTGTCAGAGAAAGGACCCGGAATAAGCCCTATGGACCTGTGCAAAGGCTGAAGCCTGGGTGGGAGGGGGTTTGATGGAGGAGGATAGTGGGGGAGGGGAGAATAGTCTCCATCGGTCCAAATATAATGCACATCCTTTAGCTCTTAGACATTGATCTGTCATCTTTAATTTTGGATGGAGACATACATATTGTGCATTCCTTCAAACCACAAATCAACCACTTCTTTTTTGTCTTCCTCCTCTTTAAATCTACCATGAAGGAATTATGGTGGCTGGGGACCATCCATTTTACTGGCACCAGAGCTGAAGAGGGGCTGGGATAACAAATGTTCCATTAGAGGAAAGTAATGTACTACACTGAATGGAGATGTGCTTTCCAGGTCACCCAGTTCCTTTAATGTTGGAGAGGCAGGAAGCATTCGAGCCGATCAGAGGGGGAGGAAACTGTCAAGGGGGTAGATGTCACCCAGAGCTGCATGGAGGGCATCCAGTGACTGAGCCAACTCTGGACTGCCTCAGGAACAGGGTCCGCCTGTCTATTGCTACCTCAACACCAAACCACAGTTTCCAAGTCTGGCTTGAAACTCCCAGGCTTGATGTTCGTTCTAGAGGAACATAAAGCAAATAATTTATTGGTGTCTGGAAGTGTTATTTCAAAACAAGGAATCAGCATGGTGCATGGAGCATTCAGCCCTTCTCCTCATTTGCTGTGTGATCTTGGTTAATGTGCTTGAATTCTCAGGGCCTCACTCTATCACTTATAAAATGAGAAAGATGGAAAGATAGCCTCTGCAATTGCTTACAATTCTAATGTTGTCGTTCTATACAGGAGTTATTTTAGGGGTCCCAGAAATACTTGCAGGGCATTCAATAATTGGAAGAGGATTTCTAGCCAGGCACCCCTAAATGATCCAATGCTCCAATGTGGTTATAGCAGTGATTGCAAGTTCCTTAATAAAGCTCTTTCTGCTAGAGTCTTGGCCCTGGAACTGGGCTGGCATAAGCCAAGGGAGAGATGGCTTTGTATATTTGCCTACCGTGAGGAGTCAATATGCAGGTTTGACTTTTGGCTGAGAGGAAAGTTTGTCAAGGAACATTAGTGATTATGACATACCCATTGTTGTTTTATTGTTTGTGGGGCATATAGATGTCATGTTAAGGCATAGTCCTTGACTTTATGGAGCTCATGATAATTGTGGCGGGGTCTCTCTGAGTCTCAGTTTCCCCACCTCTAAAATGTGGGGGTTAGACTAGCTGGTATCATGGTTCTTTCCATCTGTAAGTCTAGGATCCATTGTGAAATTGTCCCATGACCCTAGTCATTTCACCTGTTCACTCCTGAGGTTCCTCACCTGTAAAGTGAAGTGGATAGACTAGAATGTTTCTAAGATCTCTTCCAACTCTAAATCCTACAAATGGACTTCAATACCTGAAATGATTCTTGATGCTACAAGGCAGTAGAAGAAGCATGGCACAGTGAAAAGACTAGTCTTAAGAGTCAAGGTGACTGGGTTTGAAATTCTCTTTTCTGTATATATTAGATGTGTGACCAGGTGGCTAGGTGGTGCAGTGGATACAGCACCAGGGCAGGAGTTAGGAGGACCTGAGTTCAAATCTCACTTCAGACACTCGACACTTACTAGCTGTGTGCCCATAGGCAAGTCACTTAACCCCAGTTGCCTCATCCTGGGTCATCTCCAGTCATCCTGCTGAATATCTGCTCACAGGATTCAGATGACTCTGCAGGAGAAGTGAGGCTGGTGACCTGTACAACCCTCCCTCACTCAAAAACAAAGTCAAGTGCAAGTTTCTCTGATGGCATAATCTTCTTCAACAACCAAGGATGAACACACATAGATGTATGATCATGGGCAAGTCATTTAGCCTTCTAAGACTGTAAATTACAAAATCATTAATTTAATTTCAAGCATTTATTAAGCACCTACTATGTATCAGGAACTGTGCTGAGTTCTGGGGCTACACAAATATGGAGTAGCACCTATTCTCAAGGAGTTTACATTCCATCAGAAGAGACAATGTGTACGTAGAGAAAGAAGAAATACAAATAAACACAAGGTAGTTATACAGAGAGGGCATTAGCTACAGAGGGCCATAGACTCTGAAAGATCTTTATTAAAAAGTCATTTCTCCCAATCTCTGCTATAACCCACACTGAGGCACTGGATCATTTAGGGATGCCTGGCAGGAAATCCCCCTTCCATTTCCCAGTTCCTTACATTTAAGTACCCTACAAATATTTCTGGGACCCCTAAAAAACCCTCCTATGTAGAATAACATTAGAGATGGAAACAATTGTAGAGGTTATCTTTCTATCCTTCTCATTTTATAAGTGATAAAGAGAGGACACTAGCATTTGTAGGGGAGATCAGAAAAGCCTTAATATGGCAACTGAGTCAAGTCTTGAAAGTAGTAAGAGATTCTGTGAGGTGAAGGAAACACAATCTAGGCATGGAAGGCAAACAGTACAAAGTCACCGAGTTGGGAGATGGAGGGTAATGTGTGTAGAACAGTAAGAATCCTGATTTGGAGAGACTGTAGTGGGCAAAAAGGAAGTAATGTAAAATAAGGCTGGAAGGACAGGTTTTGGACAGGTTGGGAAAGCAAGACAAGTTAGTGATATACATAATGGAAATTCCCAATGAAATCCTTCTGGGCTTGCCTCACAAACATATCATTTCCTATATCATCCATATTCATATCTACACTTACATTTATACCTACATCTTTATACCTACATCTACATCATCTATATCTATATCCATATCATCTATTTCTATTGTTATCTATATTTATTCAGTGTCTATATTGGTGTATCTAAATATAATGATTTTGATATTATTCTCAATAAAGAGATATACGATTATTCATCCATTTCTCTATAATCCCTTCAAATGTTTGGTTCAGATCTTTTGGGCTAAAGAAATTCAGAGTGAGTCTCTATACTGTTCTCTACGTTTTCTGTCCATAGAAAGAACTTTGCATGCCCACAGGCAGTTGCCTGAGGAGACAGCAACGGTCTCTGAGAGTCTGCCCTCATATGTTCTTGATTGACTTTTCATGAATTTCCTGCTACCCTGGGAGAAGAAAATGTTACAACAGGTACTCTGGAGATCTCTCATCTATGCCTAGAGACTCCTTTACCATGGCACAAACATAAAAACTTGTTAGATTTGATGAATAACACAAGAGTTGTAGAATTTTAGGACTGGGAGAAATCCTGAAGATCATTCACTCCAACCTCCACATTTTGCAGATAAGGAAACTGAGGCCCAGAGAAATTAAGTGATTCATTCAAGATCACAAAGCTCGTTAGTGGAATCACTAAGTGTAGAGCCCAGGTTTCCTAACTCCCAGTCCAGCTCTAAATCAATAAAAACATTCATCAAGTGACCAGTAAATGTGAGGAACTATACCAGTTGTTAGTGATAAAAAGTTTGTGACAAAAATGATACAGCTATGTATCATCAGGGGAATTATGTTCTATGGGCAGATATATTATGAACACAAGTGGGATTTAAGTTAGGAAGTGAAAAGAATAAAGGAATAAATTGCTCTACAAATATTTGAGGATGGATGGTAAATTAATGACTAGGGTGATTAGGGAAGACTTCATGGAGGAGGTGGTATCTTGTCTGAGCCTTGAAGGAGAAACGGAATTCTGAAAAGTAGAGAAGTGGCATCTTGTGCAAATTCAGAGGATAGAGATGGCTTGTTAGATGGGGAGCAGAGAGTAGTCCATTTTAATTGGAGCAGAGCACATTAAGGAGTATAAAGTAAAATAAACTTGGAAAAGTAGTTTGGAACGAGACTGCTAGATGAAAGAGTTTGCATTTCATTCTAAATATAGTGCGGAGTTAAACTAAAGGTTTCTGAGTAGGCAGGTTACATGGTCAGATTTGTGTTTTAGGAAGATTGTTTTGGTAATCTATGAGGAGGATGATTTGGAGAGGGATGAGCCTACAAGCAAAACCAATTTGGAAAATGCCATTTTACTAGTCCAGGTAAAGCATGATGAAGACCTTCAGTAATGGTCCTGAGAGTGAAGAGCAGACAGATGCGAACTGCATTCCTTAGTTAGTTTTACATTTGAATTGAAAATCCAGCATAGGTCATCTCCATCTTTGTCTAAATAGCTGGGTCATTGACTCATCCCATTGAGTTCTTTGTCTCTGGATTGGCCTGTGGTGGTCTCCTGGGATCCAATCTGTTCACTTAGTGGTACATCTCACTGATGTGATTATGTAAACTTATACTCTAGGAATGTTATGTAGTATAGCATCTCCTCTGCTCCCAAGAAATTTAAGCAATTTACTAATAGTATCTATTTCCTCCTTACATTTTCCTTTAAGGAAGAACAAAGGCGTAATGAGCATTTAGTGTTAATAATCCCACAGTCATATATATCTCCCTTTTGGCCCTTTGCCCATTCTGCCTTGAAGTTATTTGTGTCCAAGTCTTATATTCCTAGGTCAGATTTTAAGTGCTGTGAGGGAATGGACCTCTTTGTGTTCTTGGTAGTGTCTAGCACAGACCTTTGCACGAAGTAGGTTTCAGAACTGTAACTAATAGAGGATGAAGAAGACTTTCTTGATGGCCTCAGTTTCCAAGAGAAATGTTTTCTCCCTCAGGCTTCATGGCCCTCTATTATCCTGTACTGGGAAGCAGCAACTGCAGGAATTATACCAGGCACTGGGCTAAACACTGGAGATAAAACAAGAAAGGCAAGTAACAATGACAAAACAGTTCGTGCCCTCACCATCCAATAGGAGAGACAGGATATAAACAACTAGGTACAGACAAGATGTATACCTGATAAATTAGAGATTAACCACAGAGAGATGGTACTAGCATTAAGGGGGATCAGGATAGGCTTATTGAGTGGGTGGGATTTTAGCTAGGATCTGAAGCAAAACAGAGGGCAGCTAGGTGTGGAAATAGAGCACCAGGCCTGGAGTCAGAAAAGCTCATATCCCTGAGTTCAAATCCAGCCTCAGACACTTACTAGCTGTGTGACCCTTGGCAAGTCACTTCACTCTGCCTTAGCTTTCTCATCTGTAAAATGAGCTGGAGAAAGAAATGGATAGCCACTCCAATGCCTTTACAAAGAAAACCCCAAATTGGATCACAAAGAGTCAGTTATGATTGAAAAACAACTAAACAACAGAAAAGAGGCAAGATGACTAGGAGGCAGAGATGAGGAGGTTGCAAATTGCAGGCATGGGGAATAGTCCATGAAAATATATGGAGTTGAGAGTAGTACTCTGTGAACCTCCAAAACAGGGGTTTTTAATCTTTTGTGTGTGTGTGTGTGTGCATGCGTGTGTGTGTGATAGACCCCTTTGGCAGTTTATTGCCTACACTCATAATTCAGGGGAAAACTAAGTTTTTGTTAGAAGTTCACAAAAATAAAGATGTAATTTTTTTCCCATCCAAGTTGACAGACTTCCTGAAATCTACTCACAGAAATGTGAGGATGAGAACTTCTGATTCAAAGCATTATCCAAATTAGAGTTATTATTTCTGGCACAGAAACCTTGTATATAGGGGATAGGAGTGGAAGTGGGGAGAAATGAGATCCAGAGCAACCAAAGGCCAGCTCCCTCTCAGACACTGAAAGGACTGAATCAGATGAGCCCCAGCCTGGAGTGTTCCCTCGATTTGTATGCTTGTGTGGACTTGGCTCTATCTGAGGCAGGAGCTGTGAGTGAGGAGGGGGAGCCGGTAGGCTTTTTTGATAATTGATGCCCCCAGATAAAGGGCACAAATAGCATCTGGGAACATTGTGTGGCTCTCCCTTCACATAGGACATGGGAAATTTCATGCTAGTGGGCTGTGGGTAGACAAGGAGTGCTTGGTTTGGCTCTGGTCCCTGTTCCCTTCTCTTTGTCAATTTCTACGTGACAGCTATAGACTTGGAGACCACACTTCAATTACACACGCAGTAGGTGAAGGATGCGTGAACTGAGGCCATCACATTGAGATCAAGGAGGTAATTCATCCTCTTTACACCAGCTAGGTCTGAGGGGTAGGTGGGGAGGTGGAGGGTGACTGTGCATACAGATTGTGACTCTGGACTAGGAGGAGAGGGCGGCAAGCAGAGACGAGAGCAAAACCAATGATAAAAGGCTTTGTAGGAATGGACTCCCAGGGCAATCTATCTCTGCATTTATCTAGCACCTGTCTTTGTCATTCCAGGCTATTTCAGCACCAAACAATAACACCCATGAACAGAACACTCCTGCTTGATCCCCTGGTTTCTTAAGGTCTGAATCAATGGATTTTTTGGTTTGTTTTTTGATTTTATTTTGCAGCACTATTTAAACACTCAGCAAGAGGACTGAGTCTTTACCCCTGTTTAACATCCAGTCACTTGGAGATTTAAGGGCAGTGAGTGAATGAGCTACTGAGACCTCTTGGCTGATAAACCTGCTCTGTGTCTGAGCAGGGGCATTAAGGAGGAAGGAATATACATGAAATAAAGGGACAAGTATTTTTCAGTTATCTAACATTGATAACATTAAGACTTCTAGTGATAGTCAGAACCTTGAATTAGACATGGGGATAAATATATTATTGAGAGTGTAAGCTCCTTGAGGGAAAGGATTGTTTCATTTTTCTTTGTCTCCCTTAGCACCCAGTACTGTGCCTCACATATAAAAGTCTATAAATTGAATTATTACAGCAAAGTGTAAACGAGCTGGACTTGGAATCAGGAAGGTCTGGGGCTGGGCTTAGATTTTCCTTTGGATAGTTGCTCATCCTCTCTCAGCCTCAGTTTCCTTATCTACAAAGATGGAAATAATAACACCGTCTGCCTCCCAAGGTGGTTGGGAGGCATAACTCAGATAACACATGAAAGGCATTGACAAGCCTGAAAGCCCTGTACAAATGGGAGTGGTCAGTGTTGTCTGAAGTAGTCAGGTGGCACAGTGGATAGACTCATCTTCCTGAGTTCAAATCCGGCCTCAGACACTTGATAGCTTTCTTACCCTGGACAAGTCACTTAATCCTGTTTGCCTTAGTTTCCTCATATGTAAAATGACCTGTACAAGGAAATGCAAACTCCTCCAGTATCTCTGCCAAGAAAAACCTAAATGGACTCATAGAGTCAGACACTACTGAAAAAAATGAGTGAACAATGTTATCTGAAACCAGAGTAAGGAGTAGAAGGTAGAAGGCAGCTTCTGCACATAGTATTGTAGTCCCTTAATATACACTAGGTGTACTACATTGAGTTGAATCAAACTGGAGGGGACTAATATGATCTCTGAATCTCAGTTTTATCAATAAGTGACCTGTTACGTATCAACTTCGGCCCCTCTTTGAACACTTCTGAAGTGAGACAAGGCTGACAAAAAAAATGAGTCTGACTTAAGATCAAAACCAGGTTTGGAACTGGAAAGAATGGCTGGATATGGGTTCAAATCTCAGCTCTACCATTTGTCATCTGTGTGACCTTCGGCAAGCTTTAACCTCCATGGGCTCTAGCTTTTTTATTTTTTGTATTTAAATTTATTTATTTAAGTTTTCACCATTCATTTCCACAAAATTTTGGGTTCCAAATTTTTTCCCCATTTCTCCCCTCCCCCTACCCCAAAATGCTGAGCATTCTAATTACCCCTATCACCAATCTCTCCTCGCTTCTGACATCCTTCCCTTCCCTTATCCCCATCTTCTCTTTTGTCCTGAAGGGCAAGATAAATTTCTATACCCCATTACTTATATTTCTTATTTCCAAGTTGCAAGAACAATACTCAACAATTGTTCTTAAAACTTTGAGTTCCATCCCTCCCTCCCCACCCATTCCCTTTGGGAAGGCAGGCAATTCAATATAGGCCATATCTGTGTAGTGTTGCAAATGACTTCCATAATACCCGTGTTGTGTAAGACTAACTATATTTTGCTCCATCCTATCTTGCCCCCTGTTTCTTCTATTCTCTCTTTTGATCCTATCCCTCCACAAGAGTGTTCTTCCTCCCACTGCCCTCCCTTCCATTATCCCTCCCCGCCCTGCTTATTCCCTTTTCCCCCACTATCCTGTATTGTAAGATAGGTTTTCATAACAAAATGAGTGTGCATTTTGTTCCTTCCTTTAGTTGAATGTGATGAAAGTAAGCTTCATGTTTTTTCTCTCACCTCTCTCCTTTTGTCCTCCACTGAAAAGTCTTTTACTTGCCTCTTTTATGAGAGATAATTTGCTCCATCCCATTTCTCCCTTTCTCCTCCCAATATATTTCTCTCTCACCCCTTAATTTCATTATTTTAAGATATGATCCCATCCTTTTCAATTCACCCTGTACTCTGTGTGTGTGTGTGTGTGTGTGTGTGTGTGTGTAATCCCACCAACTACCCAGATACTGAAAAAAGTTTCAAGAGTTAGAAATATTGTCTTTCCATGTAGGAATGTAACAGTTCAACTTTAGTAAGTCCCTTATGAATTCTCTTTGCTGTTAACCTTTTCATGCTTCTCTTCATTCTTGTGTTTAAAAGTCAAATTTTCTTTTCAGCTCTGGTCTTTTTGTCAAGAATGCTTGAAAGTCCTCTATTTCCTTGAAAAGTCATATTTTCCCCTGAAGTATTATACTCAGTTTTGCTGGGTAGGTGATTCT
>CM053770.1:92719747-92985167 GCA_028658325.1 Potorous gilbertii
AAAATGCATTTCTCTACAATTAACTCCACATGTTTCTGGCAGAATGAGTATTCTATATAGGCTCTTTCTAAGTTTTTTTTTCTTTTGCTTTATAGCACTTCACTGCTGGTGCTTCTCCTTCTTTCCCAAGCTGTCTCTCTTGGGGATCAAAGGTCACCTGTCTGCATTTGGAGAGAGCGTCGTCTTCAGGCATGCACACAACGGGGGTGGTTTAAAGCCCAGTCTGTGTGGTTTTCCTGGGGACTGTAGGGTGGTCAAAAGGCCCTTTGTGATGTCACAGCCAATCTCCCTCCCTGGCCTGGGGGCCCCTCAGTTTTCTGCATCTCTGCATTCCACCCTTGGCCAATGATGTCATCCCAGCACAGGAGCTCTCTTCTCCCTTGCATCTGCAGAAAGTGGTTTTCCCATGGCCCTTGGGAGCAGGCTCTCCAGCCATGTGCCTTTCACACTCCTCACCCTGTGGTTTTTGAACTCCTAGATTCCAATTCTATCTTGGGTGGGCAACCCTGGTCAAAGTTGCTTCTCTTTTCTGGGACTCTTCTATGAGACATACTGAATGTATAGGATAGAAGAAGGGGTTGGGTGAAGCTTTTCTTTTAATTTCATTACAGGCTTATGTCTTGAAACTGTGAGGCTTACTGCTGCCTGAAACTTTTTGTTATTATTAGATAATAGTTCATCTCAATATTATCATTTCTGATTGCACCCTTTCTTCAAATTCAATCTAAAATTCCATTGCCTCCATGATCAAGGCCTTCCTTAATGGTGATTTCTAAACTCCTTTATGCTTCTATTGTTAACAGTCACACATTCTGCCTTCCATTGTAATCATATATATATATATATAATATATACTGTGTCTTTCCTAACTAGATTCTATCTAGGCTCTATCAAGACAAAGAACATGCCATTTCCTTAGATTTCTTGATGCATCTAACATGATGCTTTCCTTGTAAACAGTGTCACTATTGATCAATAAATGTCATTAAATTAAATTGAATTATTATTAATAATATCAGTACCACCCCATAGAAAGGGCCTTGGCCCTGGAGTCAGAGAACCAGTGTCGAAGGCCCATTAACGTCTCCACCTATGTGACCTTGAGTTAAGTCCCTTAACCTCTCCAGGTCATTGTTTCCTCATCTATACAATGAGAAGATTTGATTAGATGATCTTTCAGGTCATGCATACCCCCCTACCACTTACCCCTCCACACACAACAATTCTACAACCCCTACATATGTTCTCATCTTCCAAGGTGGATTCCTGGAAGGCAGAGACTATCCTGCTTATTTATTTTTGCTATCTGCAGTGCCTGGTACATAGTAAACACTTAACTTTCTTTGTCTGTCTATCTATCTATCTATCTCTCTATCCATCCATCCATCTACCTACCTATCCCTTAACGTGGGCTGTTCCTTTGACTCAGATGAAGAGCTTCCTTTGTCTTCTCACTGAGGATTCTAATTGTGGATATCCTTCCTGAAGTCTAACATGACTCATTCTGTCAAAGTGGTCAAAGGCTACTATATTGTTCTAGCTACATCAGGTGTGATTAAACTTGCTACCTTTGTTCCATCCTCACTTTTGACCTTAGTTTATTTAGAATCCAAACTTCCAAAATAAATAAACACTAGTGATCTGAAGTACTTAAAAACCTTAACTTTGGGTTCTCTATTAGGAAGCAAAGACTCTGGGTTCAAAGTCTGGCTCTGGCATTCACACTTAGATGCCTTTGAATAAATCACTCATCTCTCGGCCTCAACTTCTTCATCTTTAAAATGGGGAGAGGGGGACTAGATGATTCTTTAACATGTCATAGTCTGATGATTCTAAGTCAGCATGGTGGCCCACTGAGAGAATTTGCTTCTCAGCATGTCCTAAAGGGAACTATCACAGTTCTAGACATCACCACATTTTTTAATGGGCATCTGAAGAAGAAAATAACATGAATGAACTTGAGATCATGCAGGACATCATGGGGATAAGAAGACTCTCTCCTACCCAGTTTTGGAAGTTCAATTCTTCACCTTCTCCAAAGCCCACATTAGAGTTCTTTTAGGGTAAAGAACTCCAAAATATAGGCTTTTACTTTACATACACTCACAGCTGCTCTAGATACTGCCTCTCACTCTCCATTAAAGGGCTGATGCATGAGCAGTTTGATTGGGGCTGCAGGGGACCAGAACACAGCTCATCAGGAGCAGATGTCAATATAATGTACACTTGCCTGATGCTCCCCAGTTTATTTATTCGTCAGGAAAATTGTCCAAGCAGTGCCAAGTGGGGGGGAACGGCTGCTCAAGAATTGTATGGAGCTGAGTAGGGTACTGAGTAAAGGGCTTGGAGAAGTATCCTGGGAGAAGGCATCTGATTGGAAACTCTACTGTTCTGGCTAATGTTAGTGCCTCCAGTGGTGAAAGAAAGAAAGGAATCATAGCCCCGTGCAGAACAGGTGTGTAGGTAGGCACTTAAAAGAGAGGGAAGCCCAGGAGACATCCAGAGTTTGAAGATTAAAGGATTGAAAGCTAATTTGAAAGTAGGGTTGGAACAGCCTATCTCCAACAATGGGTCATCATGTCTTTAACTGAACACCTCTAAAGACAAGGGATTCACTCCACTGCGGTTCATCTGTTCTACCCTTTGGTGTTTACAGGGCCTTGTAGGACAAGGCTGCTGGGACCCAGAGTTGATGGGTTCCCTTTTCTATTGACCTCCAGCCACCTATTCGTTTTCTTATCATGCATTTATTAATCATATCAGATATGAATAAGGCTTTTCAAGATGCTATGGGGCATGTAAAAGATCCCTTTTCCCTCAGGGTACTTGCAATCTAGTCATGAAGACAAAACATGCTTGAAATAAAGAGAAAAATCCCAGCTCTTTGTATGTTAGAAAATAGCTGCATGGTTAAAGAGTGTGCAAAATGTTGAGCGAGAGTGAAATGAGGGCGTGACTTGAGCAATAACAATAACATTTATATAAAGCTTTGATATTTGTGAAATATTTCATATATGCTAATTTATTTGATCTTCACAAGAAACCCAGGAGCTAAGTGCTCTCATTATCCCCATTTCACAGGTAGGGAAACCGAGGCAAATAGGGGTTCCATGACTTGACCAGGGTCACACAGCTAAGTAAGTTTGGGGGTCAGGATTCAAACTCAGGCATTCCTTACTGTAAGTCCAGCACTCTATCCACAGGGTACGTTAGTTAGAAAAGGCTCCTTGTGTCTTGGAGCAAGCATCAGAAAAAATGGTAGTCATGGATTGGTTGAAAGGAAGCAAAGGATAGGCAGATTTCCAAACAGAGGAAACAGCACAGGCAAAGGCTGGGTGATATTAATCAACAAAACTAGATTATGCAGTGACAGTAAGAATGTTGGTGGGACAAGAAAGGAAAGAGCCATGCTGAGGATTGGTAGTGAGGGAGAAGAGGGGCAGGTGATAGAGGGCCTTGAACACTATATGGGTGGAAATCTTGGGTAAAGGAACAGTATAAAGCCATTATAAGTGTCTGAGTAGGGAGATTAAAACAGTGTCTGAAGAAAAACTGGAGAAAATGAGACTCAGTGAGAGATGGTAACAATCATGTAGCTAGAATAGAAAACAAAAAGAAGACAAATCTAAAACACATTGCCCAGGAAGAATTGTCAGTCATTGGATCCTGATGGAAGTGAAAGGGAATGAAGCTAACTGCCAGCCTTCTGGCTCCAAGCACATCTGAACTTCCTGTCTGGGATGGCTCTGGTGGTGAAGACTCCTGGTTTCAGGTCAACACCTGACCATCTGCCTAAGCCCTCAGTGTGCAGATGGACCCCAATACGTACTGCAAGAGTCTCTCTGTTTCCAGACTTCATTCAATTTGAGTTACTGCTTTTCGTTTCCTTCATCTCCCTACCCAACTTAGAGTCTTAAACGGCTACTTCCTTCCTTCTCCCTATACAGCTGTTAAGCAGATGCTGTGTCCTACTCCAGAGGGGTTTCATTTCCAGCATGAGAGAAATGGTGACTAGACAGCAGCACCTAATATTCACATGGCACATTTGTCTAAGGAGCTCAAAGTGTTTTTAAGATATTAATTCATTCATCATGGCAAAAGCCTTGCAAATTAGGGAGAGGGGGCAGGTATTTTGCTCTCGCTGTTGTGAGAAGATGACACTGATGCAGTCTGCATGAAGGGAGGGGGTAGCTGTGGTTAGTCAAAACTATAGGGTAAAAAGGTGGATGAGAAATTACCTGTCTGGCTCACTCTCTCTCCCTCTCCCTCTCTCCCTCTCTCCCTCTCCCCCTCCCTTCCTCCCTCTCTCAGACTGTGTCATATGGGGTCTTCTTTAAGGAACTGTGTCTGATTTTGCTTTTGTTTCCTCCTGTGGGCTCATGAATCTGCACCAGTAGGCCCTCAGAGATACCTCCTCCTCCCTTCTAGGTCACCTAAGACTGAATTGTGGTTAATTCCATTTCCCAACTTGTTTCTCAGTCACACCATATGAGCTGAATTGATTCTTCTTCCTCCATATAATTTCTGGCCTTATGAATCACTCCCTGATTAAATCAACCTCAGGGTTTCCTATAGTATATATTTTTTTCAAGTCAATAAATATTTATGAAACACCACTATCTATAATGCACTGTATCATCCAGTAAAGTAATAAAAACTTTTTTAATTTATTTTTTTATTAATTTATTTGTTTTCAGTTTTCAACAATCATTTGGTTTTTAATTGAAAAAAAGCAATTTTGAGGACTCAGAGAATCTCTGTTGCTGAAAGGGGGAGTCAGATGGCACGTTTGTGAATAATATTGTGTCTTAAGATTTCCAAAGTACTTTACATTTTAAATACATTATCTGACTGGAACCTCAAAGCAACCCAAGGAATTAAGCACTGCAAGTAGTGTTATCCCCATTTTCTAGAAGAGGAAACTGAGACTCAGATGTTAAGTGACTCACGGGAGGTGAGTGTAAACACAACTAAAAAGTATTAGCGGTAGTGGGTAAAACCGGGTCTATCCTGATTAGTTCTCAAACCAATGTTCATTCTCACATTGGGTAAGAACCAAGATTTTCTCTTCCAAAAGTCTCCCTTGTGTGTTCTACTGCCTAAGGGAACTATAGAACTCCAATTTTCTGTCCCCTGCCACCTATCCATGGGAGATGATGCCTCCCCTTCAATTTCTTTCTTAGCATTCAACCCCATATAAACTGAGGCCGGACAATATTCCTTCACCTTTCTTTCTAGCTCTTGGTCCTACCAAATACCGTCTCCATTGAGTATATTCCTCCTTCTGTAAATGAAGGTAATTTCTTCTTCTATAGGAATCATACAGTGTTGGAAAGATAATTCCTTTTGAAATGGAATTCTAATGCCATTTCTTGACCCTCAGTGCTAAAGAGTTCAGATTCTCTGGTAATATACTGCTTCTTACCTTTGGAGATGACTCTGCTAAGCAGTTATCAGTGACAGGGAAGACCAGCAATGGTCTTTAATGGGTTATCCCATTTTTTTGTGCCCAGTGGCAAAACATTATTGCCTTGGGCTAGGGTTGGGAGACCAGTCTTTAATGATAACTCCTTTTACTTGTATTTCACCTAGAAATATAAAGAAGGAGATTTGGCATACATCATCTCATCTAGACCTTACAACCCTGTGAGGTAGCTGGTGCAGGTCAGTACCAGATGAGGTCCATCAATCCAACATGGATGGCAGAGTCTTGAAAAGCACCTATCTGCCCGCTCTCCTAGGTTAAATAGGCATATATATTATCCTGTTGCTTCTCCGCAGACTCCCTTCTAACTCTGTATTTCTCCCATGGTTCCTGGCAAGTTGAGTGACACTCCTGATCTGTCCCTCTTTCTCTCCCATGTTGCATACTGAATCCTCCTCACAAAAAAAAAAAGACTGGCTTGCTTTCTGTAATAACATTCCAGCTTAGTTCTCTCCTTTAACCATCTCAATCTTGTTCTCCATCACATTGCTCTTAGTGGTTCCCTTGTCCATTGTGGGGCTAAGCTGTGAGGTGGCAATGCAAGCGTCAGCTTCATTTTTTAATTTTTTTTAACACATGGCAAAACTGATATTCAGAGGGGTTATGTGATTTGCCCAAGGACACACAGCTTGCAGGTTGACAGCTTAGGTCTTCTCAATCCAAGTCTAATCTATCAGGCTGCCTCTGTGTCCCATCTCAGGATTACATTTGAAATGGTGGTCTCCTGTGCTCTAGGCCTTTGCTCTAACCAAATATACTGATGATGGGTAGGGAACTCAAAAAGCTGATATATAATCACTTGGATTTGACATAGGTGGCCTGGACCTTTTTCTACTACCTCCTTTGTGTTTAGCATTGTAATATCCAAGCTCTCCCTTCCTTCTTATTGCCCACTCTTTTCCCCTTTTGAAGCTCAAAGTATTTTGCATGTTTTAACAATTTCATCTGCTCTATTTCTGCCCAGAAAGAGAGGTGGGAGGAGAGAAGGAGAGGGACACAGGCTATCTTCTTTAATTCACAGAGGTGAGCATGAAGTGCAGAGGGTGGGTGCTATAACTCTTTAGAAGCTTAAAGATAAGTATTTAAGGGCTGCTTAGTCTTTGGGTTTTGTACAAGCTGTAATAAAGCAGTGGGAAACACAGAGGGACCACTTTCTCTGACAATGTTTAGTAACACTGTGGAATAGGAAAGGCAAAAGGGTAAATAGTAATTAATCAGACAGGCACTGTGTGTGTGTGTGCACATGCGCGCACGCGTGCATGCACATGTGCTCAAGAATCCTTTGCACAATTTAGCAGACTATACTTAGTATCCTCTACATTCCTATTAGGGGATAGATAATTCAGCCTCTCCATTTCTTTGGATGCTTGCCTTAAATGATAAGCATAACTTGAGGGGTGGGAAAGTAATCTTTGACTATGTCATAATCTTATTAAAAGGGTGCAGCTAGGTGGAACAGTGAAGACCCGGGTTCAAATCCAGCCTCAGACACTTACTAGTTGTGTGACTGTGGGCAAGTCACTTAACCCTCTTTGCCTCAGTTTCCTCCTCTGTGAAATGAGCTGGAAAAGGAAATGGCAAACCGCTCCAGTATCTTTGCCAAGAAAACCTCAAATAATATAATGAAGAGTCAGACATAACTGAAACAACCGAGCCACAACAAAATGTAGGGAGAAAGGACTAGAACAATTTTTTTGTGCATGTGTGCGTGCATGAGTGTTATGAGGGACATATATGTTGTAAAGGGACATATGTTTTAGGGTAAAGATATTTTAGAGGTATGTATGTAAGGGGAGATATGTAACTCAGTCTCATAGATCTTCAAGTGGTATGCATAACACCCTCATGCAGTTGAAAAGTTTTAGAGTTAGATTCCACCTCTTGACAATCACTCTCTGTACAATCTGGAATAACTGGGTCTCAGTTTCTTCAGCTGTAAAATGAGGAGCTAAGAAGACATGGCCAGTGAGGTTCCTTTCAATTTTAGATCTATAGTTAGAAGTCTATAAAATGGAAAATGTTCTAGGATTGGAAGTCCAGGAGATCTTCCTTCTAGAGCTGGTTCTGCCACTCATGTTCTGTGTGACCTGGGGAAAGTCACTTTGTCTCTGTGTTTTCTTGAATGATTTCAGTCATGCCTGATTCTTTGTGACTCCATATGAGTTTTTCATAGTAGAGATACCAGAGTGGTTTGCCATTTCCTTCTCCAGCTCATTTGACAGATGAGGAAACTGAGGCAAACAGGGTTAAGTCACTTGCTCAGGGCCATACAGCTAGTAAGTGTCTAAGGTTGGATTTGAACTCAGATCTTCCTGATTCCAGGCCCAGTACCTTTATCTACTGTGCCATCTAGCTACTTTGTAGTCCTTAGTTTTCTAACCTCTACCGTGAGAGGTTTTAAGGGTGTGCCTAATTCAAGTATGAAGTGTGTTGGGACAAAATGAAGTACTCACGATTTCAGACACTTGCTATGTAACCCTGGAGAAGTCTCAACCTCTATCTGCTAGTTTCCTCGACCATAAAATGGGGTGATGGTGATAATAACCTCTACCTCCCAGGACTTTCATGAGAATCAAATGAGATAAAATTTGTAAAGTCTTTAGCACAGTGTTTGGTACTTAGTAGGTGCTGGTTCCTCTTCTCTAACAAGTCATTGAACAGTTAACAGAAGGAGGTTTCCCTTGTCTTAACAATAAAGGTATCCAACCAGGCTGTCATGGTGCAGCTTTCTCTGGACATGGCCCCTCCTCATCTCCATATGGTCAGTAAGGTAGGGTATGGTGAGTCAAGTGATCTTCAGAAATCTACCAAGTTGGAAGGGCCTGACTCTGAATGGATAGGACTTTTTACACCCTAAGGTGACCAGAAAGCTACAAGTAAGGGAGAGACCAGTCAAGTCTTAGGGACGTTTTAATTATCTATTGGGAAAAACTAATTCTTTTTACAAGAGAAGCGGGAGGGGAGTCCTTGTTCTATCACATATTCGTTAAAGTCTTTACAGCTTTGGATTTATGATGCTATGACGGGTTCTTCCTCTGACCGGATCCTTCAGCCTCTATGATTCAGATCTCAGTAAGTCTATGTGACAATAGAGGGATAAGTGAATCATAGATATTGGAGGGGAAAGGACCCCTCCATCTGTTCCTGTATCCTGCCTTGTGACAAATGTACCAGTCAACTTGCAGTGTGGTATATAAGTGAGCTCCAGGAACTGACTTAAGGTCATAGTCAGTCAATAAGTCAGTAAGTATTTATTAAGCCCCTAATACATGCCAGGTTAGAGTAAAGAGCAAAAGTAGAAGGGAGATGAATAGTTGGGAGGGCTCTTCTATGGATCCTGACACTGATTTCTTCTGAATTTTCTGGGAGGAATGAAATTGCTACTTGTTTGGTATTTAAAGCTCTTCACAACTTGGTCCCTCCCAACTTTTCTCAGTCTTCTAAAATGTACTACTCATTGTTAAATCAAGGATTTAGGTATGCTGACTTCCACTGCTTTTCCTCAAACATAGAAGACTATCTCTGATCTTGTACTTTTCACTGACTGACCTCCATACCTCGAATGCTCTCCATCCCTAGCCCCTCCCCTTAAAATTCCTAACTTCCTTCAAGACTTGTGGCACCTTCTACAGAAGATTTTCCTCAGTCTCTTCAGCTACTGGTGCTTTCCTGTATAAAGTTACCTTCCCATCTACTCTGGAAATACCTTGTCCATACCTGTTTTGTTTGCATGTAATTTTCGCCATTAGAATTTAAACTCTTTAAGGGCAGGGATTCTTTTAAGCAATGCTTCAAATTGCCAATGCTTAGTATTATGTCTTATATGTGGTAGACCCTTAATAAACTTTTATTGATTATTTGGGACTTGGTAGATTTCTGAAGACCACTCGAGTGGTCGAGAATTTATTAAGTACCTACTATGTGCCAGGCTAAACACTACAATCTTTCTGGACTAGGGAGGTAATAATCTCATTGTCCTCATGCTTACCAGATCACACCTAGAATACTGGCATTACTTCTTGGTGCTATACTGACAAATTTAAATGCATTCAGTGAGTGTTGATTGGATTGACAAGGTGATGTGAAATCATTTCATACGAGGATAACTTCAAGGAACAAGAGATCTTTATTAGATAAGAGGAGATTTATCTGTCTTCAGATAATTGGAGAACTGTCATGTGAATGAAGAATTAAGCTCATTCTCTAGAAGGCAAAACTAGAACCAGTGACCTAGAGAACTGAACATATTCTGAGGCAGATTTTAGATCAATGTAAAGAAAACCTTTGCAGTGTATAGAAATGGAAGGGGCTGCCTCTTGAGGAAGAAAGGGAGATTGGATCACCCCTATTAGTTATATTATAGAAATGATCTCGCATTTGGCAAGACATTGGACCACAGCCATCAGACTGTGAGCTCTTTGAGCACAAGAACTGTTTTTTGCCTCTTTTTTTGTATTCCCAGTGCCTAGCATAGTGCCCCGAATATAGTAGGTACTTTAATTGATGACCTCTAGGGTACTTTTCAACTGATTATAGTATTCTATAATTGTAGAGAATTCTCTTCCCAAACTTGCATCTTTTCTCTGGAAAAAAAAAACCAAAACAAAATGCTAGACAAAGAGAACACTAGCCCTTTGATCTAAAGGGAGAACAAGGGACCCTGAGGAAACCTGTTCCTGAGATTGAGGGGATTCTATGTGTAGGTAAGGTAGGTCATATTAAGGATGTGAGGAGGAAAAAATAGTATCCACCCCTACCAATACACTAAGATGATTTTTATCTTGAAATTCACAACCCTTAGGATCACCTACAAGTTAGACAATGAAGTCTGGGCTCATATCTACATTCAAAATGCAAATATTTACCAGAGAGGCCCAGTGGTCCTCATTCATTTGCATCCATTAGTTGGTCAGATTAGGTAGTTGATTATCTTGGGTCCTGAGGCAATGAGATACTCAGGCTCTTTCGATGGGGGGAGAATTGGACAGTTCCAAACCTAGGCAAGGGCCAAAGGAAGGCAATAATCACTGAGGACCAAACATGTGAGTGTTCAGAGTGGAGGAATTTGCAAAAGGCAAATTTTACTTAATTTATAATATTGCTTAGGGCCATCCTTGCCTGGAGCCTGGGAGTTCAAAAGAGGAACAGTTGAAAGGGAGAAAAGGGCTAAGGCCTTGACTGCCCACGGAGCAAGTCTCTAATGCAAACTCATTGTTCCTTGATCTAACCCCAGCAGGATTCTCTATGGACTTCTAATTGCAGTTTGACCCTGAACCAACGTCTCTTTTTTCCTTTCTGCTCCTTGATGAAGGAGGAATAGTTTCCAGTTTTGATTCTGCTTTGCTCCCTTGGACTTTATTTTCAACTTGGTTTATCTCCTTTTCGCCTTTCTGTTAATGACAGGATGTTGCTGGATGATTTTGACCTTGGTTTAAACATTCTTGGTCTATTGACCTTAATCCTTAGATACCTGCTAATGATTTCTACTGATTTCAGGATGAGGGATAGGAAACCATCTCTGCAAAGGCATTGTGAAGGAAAGACTCTCTGCAGGATGTGAGGCAGCATTAGACTACCCTCAGTAAGGTTCTCCTTCCTCTAACAGGCCCATACTTCAGAACAGCCAAAGTAGAGGTCCTTCGGTCATAGCTTCCCTTAGCCCCTGTCCCTTGGGGTCTTTGCTTTCTAGCTATGTTCTCTGCCAGCTTGAAGGCTGTGAAGGTGAGTTCTCTAACTGGGTCCATTGTCCTTCTGTGGAGGTTAGTGTCAAGAGGCTGGATCTTGTGCCCTGCTAGAGGAGGTGTTTCTATCGCTCTTTTTTAAGGGCTGAATCTGTAAACCTCGAGTTCTGCCTTTTAAATAAAGGGCAACTGAGGCTTCCTGCCCCCCACTCCCATGATGTATGTAGTATATTGGAACAGAATGGTATAAATAGTATCTCATGAACAGGAGGTGATTTTTGACTTCTCTATTTCACCAAGCATCAACCAGTCCTTCTTATGGCTTTGTGGAGGATTTGTGGAAGCAAAAAATAAATCAGTTTTTCTAGTCAGGGATGGGTTCTTCTTCACCTAGGAAAGTTAAGGTGCAGAGAGCTGAAGCAGCCTACTTCAGGTCATATCCTTTTCATGGAATTCCTAGAGAGAATGTTGAGAAATAGAGTCTAGACCGACTCATAAGCCCTTTTTATCAAAATCCCAATTTACATGCATGGATTCTGATTGGTGAACTCTGCCTCTGGGTTCTCTGGTTCTGATAGAAGGATATTCTTCTTAATAGGCCTCCATGCCACTCCCTGGTCATTTCCAAACCATTCCTCTGTGTATCTACCATCCTCCTATTCTTAGCTCCACTTCGTGTTTTGTGTTCCCCTAACGGAGTATAAGCTTTTTGAGGGTAGAGTCGTGCTTGTTTGTTAGTATTTGTATGCTCTGTGCTTAGCACAGTGCCTGGAATACAGTAAATACTTCATCATTTATTCATGAGCACTCTCTCAAGGTCACCTATCTAAATACTAATTGCTTTTTAGCTTTTTGCTAAGTCACATCATTGCTGTTGCATAGTCATTTTCATTCATGATCACCTTTCATGATCCCTTTTGGGGTTTGCTTGGCAAAGATACTGGAGCAGTTTGATATTTCCTTCTCCAGCTCATTTTACAGATGAGGAAACTGAGGCCCACATGATTAAGTGACTTGTCCAGGGTCACACCATTAGTAAGTTTTCGAAATCAGATTTGAACTAAGGAAGGTGAATGTTCCTGACTTCAGACCTGAAGTCCACTATGCCACCTAACTGCTAAGTTACAACCTTGTTCCAATTAAAACCTTCCAGAAGACAGAGAGATCAGAAGACTAGACTTCAAAGTCTTCTGGATTTTCTAAGCATTTCAAGAACCAGCCCATCTAATGGGGTGTCCTATCCTCTACCCTACTTTCCACTAGAATTAGTCTTGCTACGAATGTCATATGTAAGCATAAATGTGTTGGTAGAAGGTAAGGAATTTTTAAACTGTCTGCAGGGGAGGGGGAGAGTGGATGAATGCCAGTACGGTGCTGAGGGTGTCTTTGCATTTAGGTTTTCAGAGTTCAGGGTTGACACTAAGTCATCTGCTCTCAATCTTTCCCTCCAATCCCTTTCCTGTTCTCAGTTTCACATACTCTTCATCACCATTACCATTGTCCAAGCCAATGAACTCATGAGATGGGTCTTTGAATCATTTTGTGGGCCAGAGGCAGAAATCTTGCCACTAGACATTGACAAAACTATAACAGAGGGTGGGAGTAAAAGAAAGAGGGAGGAAGTTAAGAAAGGGGATAAGCAGGGGCAGAGAGGAGCCTGCATCTTTAAAGATTAATAGTGTTGTTTGCTCATTAAGGAGATCATTCCAAGTCTAATGGTAGCCAGAATGCTTGAGTGCAAGCATCTGTTTGCTACTGGGAGCCGGTATTTATTGTTTAATACTTCAATGAATGTAAATAAACAGGCCGACCCAGATAATGTTCAAATAAACAAACAAGCAGCTGCCAGGAGCTCCCTGGATGACTGACCTTTGTGGGGGCCATCCTGCTGATGTTTTTAATAGCAGGCTTCCTGGCAGCCCAGACACTCACCGTGCCAGGGATGGAGATAGGTGGCAGTGCTGTATGGTGGATGGGCTGGGAGCCAGAAGGCCTCGAGGTAACTAGGGCTGGCTCTGCTGTCTAAGGAAATCCCAGGATGAAAAGTGTGTATCCTGAATGGGTTATGGAACGAGAATGCACAGGGGGATGCGGATTGCTATGTGTGTGTACTCTGGGGGTGTGTACATATGCCATCTAGATAAAGGCTACAGATGAAGTAGGACCAGAGACAAGGTGACATGATTAGGAGGAGAGGATTCTATGTTAAACACTAGCTGGCTTCATGATTGAATGGTGCATAGAATGCACCTGCCTAGAGGTTTTGTGTATGCAAAATAAATACATGGGATGATTATACATGTGGCTTGTGAAGGAAACAAAATAAGAAACGACCCACTATCCCACAGTCTAATCAAACACGTCCTAACATTCCAATCTCTAGCCCACTCTCTTCAACCAGGTTTTATAAAAGTCCATGAGGACAGGGCTCTAGTCCTAGGCACATAGTAGATGCTCAAGAAATGGTTACTGAATGAACAAATGAGCAAGTGAATGAATGAATAAATGTTGAGACTTTAAAAAACCACCACGGGACAGGTTGTAGAAAATCCTGGTTTTCTTCCATTCTCAAAATATCATTCTGAAAGGTTAGAGACCCACATTTTCGGTTTCTCTTAAGCCATTGACAAATTCAATAATCAGTGAGCATGTGTTAAGGGTTTCCATGTGGCAGACATTTTGCTAGGCCTTAGGAGATACAAAACCAGCAATGGAATAGTCCATACCCTCACAGAGCTTACTTTTAGTAACTGATTATGGCTTTATCCTCCATGAATTTACCTAAACCTTTTGGGAATTGATTCATATTTTCAGCTTGGGACTGGAGCTAATATTTCACTCTTAGAGGAAGCCCTCAGATAAAGCAAACTCCCTCTGCTAATGGTTGTAGGGCCAGCTCTCTGTCTTCTCTACTTCAGTTGCCTGTTAGTGCTCTGGGTTCCATTAATGTACTGTCTTTCTAAGTTCAAGGAGTTCCCTTTTGTCCTCGAGTTCAATTTTATGGACCACTTGCTAAGTACCTCCTGTATGCTTTCCACCTGATTTGATTTAATTGGGGTTCTGTGTTAGCTCCCTGCCCTCATGATGACTGTGTGACAACATCTATGGTGTGTTCCCTTCATGGTTTGATAGATGTCAGTCTTATGCTATATGCTTATCCCTTCATCCTTCCAAGTTGAAGAATTGTGCCTATGACTACTCAAGCTGCCCTTCCTTCATTTCACTTTATATTTCTTGAGGTTTTGTGACCAGAGACACATGGAGTGTTCAAATTTAATTCAATTCAACAGGTAGCTGACTTCTCCTATGTTCCGGATGTTGTGCTAGGCACCCAGGAAACCCTGTCTGGGGACAAAACTGTAATAGTCTCTGCCCTTAAAGGGGCGCGTCTTCTGCTGGGGTGATCAACATAGAAGCAGCACAGCACTGGACATGGAATTAGAGGACCTCAGCTCCCCTTACCACCTGTTTGACCTGGGGCCAGTTACTCCATCTCTGCCAGACTCAGGTTCCTCATCCAGAAAATGAGGGCTGTTCTACCAATCCAATTAATGTAAACTAATTCTAAGGTCCCCTCCAATGCTTAATTTTAAGATGTTGTGTACACAAATAAGTAAATTCAAACTATAAACAAAGAATTATGAAGTGATTTCAACAAGAGAGTACTAATAGAAGAAGTAGGAGGCTAGGTGGGGTAGGGGGAGTGGGGGAAGGGGGACAGCACCTAAGCTATGCATTGTGGGAAACTGGGGATTCATTCTGTGAGGCTGGGGTGATGAAGTACACTCCAGTCATGGGGAACCAACTCCTTCTGGCTACTGTCCTGTGTTTCATTGACCTGACTCTTTGAGGGGCAAGTGTCTACAGGGAAGAGAGAGAGCACTAATCTTTGGGCCCCTTTTTCTTGGTCATAACTCAAGGCTCAGTGCTTGATATAGTGTGGAGTCCCTCCCCACCCCAAGTGAATTTGCCCACAAACTCATTTCCCACCTTTTTGTTCCTCATCCAGCCTCAAAAGATCTCTTCCTGTTATCAATCAGCTTGACTTTCTGCTATCCTGAAGAGCTTTGAGCCATCTGTGAACTTAAAAGTCCTCATTGTACACTCTTTCCTTCATATCCTTATAAAGATGCTAAGTAAGCCTCTCTCTGATGCTCTTGGAATCTACTGTGTACACTTCTCTATTCAGAGAATCCATGCAGTCACAGAGTACCTGTCTTTCCTATCTATAGATGATATCCCTGGGCAGGATTACACACTCTTCTATATTCCATGCTGACAGCTTTTTATTTGGTCTGGAACCTTGTCAAAAGTCTTTTGAAAGTAGGTAGATGGAAGGCAACTAGTTGGTGCAGTGGATAGAGTGCAGGGCCCAGAGTGAGAAAGACCTGAGTTCAAATCCAGCTTCAAACACATACTAACTGTATGACTCTGGGAAAGATATTTGACTTCTGTCTGCCTCAGTTTCCTCAAAATGGGGTAATGATAGCAACTACCTCTCAGTATTTGTAAAGCTTAAACAAAAATATTTGTAAAGTGTCCAGCACAGGACCTGAAACATAGTAGATAACTTAATAAATGCTTATTTCTTTCCCCCTTTCTTTTTCCTTTCCTTCCTTCCTATGGTTAGAACTCTGAACTGTGATCAGGAGACTACAGTTCTAGTCCTAACTCTGCCATTGATTTACTGCATGTCTTTAGGCCATGGATTTGATTGTTCTGTGGCTGTTTTCTTATCTATAAAGATGGAATAACAGGACCCCTACCAATTTCATAGTATGGTAATAAAGAATAAATGAGATCATACAGGTGAAAGTGCTTTGAAATGTACAAAACATGATGTAAGCATAAGGAATTATCATGATTAGTGTATGCTAGCCAGTGGATTGATTCCCTTTTATCCACATGGATATTATGAGATTAAAGGCACGATTTCCTCTTACTTGAACCATGTTGTTTCCCACTCCCCCCACCTAAAAGGCTACATGTGCCTGACAACAGTTATGTTGTTCTCCGGGGAGTGATACAGAGATACGTGCCCATGAGTCTACTGCCCTGAGGATACAGTCCTCCTCCAGCTCCCAGGGACATGCTACAGCTACACCATCACTTGGCTGTCAGTGGTGCCTTGGTGGGAACTTCCAGGCTGCTTTTTGGAATACTTTCTACTTCTGGAAGTAGAAATTCTTCAAAGCAAAAGGATTATTGTGCAAGATCTTAAGGATGGACATACCCCTAGACAAATAGGAAGAGTCTCATCTCACTTACTCAGATATCTAACCTTGGCTGAACTACTCCGTCATCATAAAATCACTTTTTCAAGGAAATGAGCACATCTCCTCCCACTCCCCAACCCCCAATAGATCTTGATCCTTGAGCAAATACAAAACGTACACAGACTTTGCCACCTTACCAATTCCACTCCCCTGCTACTGTCTCAGTGGGCTGAAGGGGCTATACACAACACTCACTGGAAGGAAAGCACAGGATTACCCACACTCCATATAGGGTCAGTCTTGCTCTTCTCCATATGCTAGCTAGGGTCAGGGTCAGTTCTTCTCCCAGTGCTGCTCCGGTAAGACAGTCCACATACCCTGCCATTCTCCCTGAATGCCTTCTTGTGTTGGAAACAGCGGCACAATTCCTAAAGAGCATTAGCATCTGTTCTTGTCCCTTTCTTTGGCTCTGTTGAGTTCTTCTAGTGACCACGCTAACATAAAATGGGCTCTTTTCCAGTTCTGGAAACATATGTTTAGGAAAAAGCTAAATGTATTCCCCCATGTGCCAGAGTAGTGACTTGCCCAACCCAGCTTCTCTAGGCATTTCATGTGAAAATTTGGTCCATGAACCTCAGTGCTTTTAGGTGTCCATCTATTTCAAGTGGATCAACCTCACCCCTAAGGAGGAAATGTGCTGGGACCAAAAGCTAAATAGCAATATTTGGGCATGAAATCTAATTTACCTTAGGGATCAGAGCAAGGGACATCTGATGGGGTTTAGTTCCCGAAGCGTTCCTCGGGGGAAGGAGGCTTTTGCCTGAAGGTCTGGAGCTGACTGGAGGGAGGCCAGACCTCTCAATATCATTCTGACGTCATGGCTCTGGGCCTCAAATCTGGAGATGCAGTCTGGCTGGGCCAGAGGCCAAGGCCATCAGTGCATGTCAGACTTGGGTGGTAATCCCAATTGGTTTTGCACAAACTCTCATTTTCATTCAGATTAAGAAAGCCCTGGCCAGGCTGAGTTCCTTGTGGAATGGGGAAGTGGGTTGAAGAAGGAGGTCATCAGGAACCCTGATGGCAAGAGGGAGATTTGATCAAGGCTGACCATGTCTCTCTTCCTTTTATTCTCTATTTATTTTTTATGATCAATGAGAGGAGCCAAGAAGAGGATTGCTCATGCTTAGCTTCCCCATCGAGGCTCACAGGTTGTGCTCAGATACTTAAGGCAAGATAGCAGTAAGCCCCTGGAATTACAAAGAGTCAGATACCCCATCTAACATATTAATTGTTCTGAGAACACCTGATACTAAATGAAACATTACAGGGGGTAGTTAATTCCATGTATGGAATGCAAGAATGTGATAAATAATAGTGACCCCAGGTTCAGAATCCAGTACGGGACAACCTTTTTCTTTCCTGCTTATTCATGGTTAGAATGCTCTGAGAGCCTTTATATTTTTCATCAACAAGCCTATGATTCTCTGACTACCATCATTTCCAGACAGCTACATTTAGGGTACTTGATGATAGATGTCCAAGTCAAGGGAGTTCTTTATGGTAAAGGTTAGGTCAAATGTGGGTAGAGCCTTAGCCTGGGAAGACCTCAGTTTGCTCAAAATAATTCTTAAACCAGAGAAGCCTTGATAAGTAGGTTAGTTCTAAGTCCCCTCAAAGATCTCCTAGCTCTTTTAAATATGGCTCCTCTTGGGGATAACTTGAAACTAATTCTTTTTTTCCCCTCTTGTCCTCTGAACCTTGAAGATTGAGTCAAACCTGGAGCTGACTTTTCCCTATACTTTTCCCTCTCCATCTTCACTGGCCTCTGAGTAAATAACTCCAGACCCCACTTAATACATCTCTCTGATCTGATACTGAAACATCTGAACCCAGGTATAGATCTGTGTTATATGAAACTATTTTTACTAGCCAAAAAAGTGGCTGGTTCATGTTGAATCACTTCAGTGAAGAAACCTATGTAGTGGATGGTTTCCAACCATGCAATTGAAATTGTTCTGGTACCAAATCCACGGACTACAATTCGAGGATGTAACTTTAGATTTGTGTCATCATTTGAATTTTCATGCCCCTACCCTCAAGAAACTCAGGAGCTTATTGAGTGGGGGGAGGGGAAGATTAACGTGATGAGACTTGCACTTAAGGAAAACCAGACTGATAACTGCGTGGGGGATGGTGTAGAGTGGTTAAAGGCTTAAGATAGAGAGAACAAATGAGATGTTATCACAGTAATCCAGGAGAGAGTGGTCAGGGCCTTAATTAGGAATTCATTGGATTAGTAGGGTGAGTAAAGAAGAGGAATGAAGAATGATGCTGAGGTTTCAAACCAGAGTTGTAAGAAGAGTAGGTCCTAACAGTTTTGAAGAGGAGTGTAGGTTCGTCCTTCACTGCCGAAGAAGACCGTGCCATCAGAGAAGTGATGACATGACTTGCACTTGGCTTTGTTTTGAGTGAGGGAAGACTGTGCAGGTCACCAGCCTCACTTCTCCTCCTGAGCCATCTGAATCCAGTGACCAGATATTCATTAGGATGACTAGAGATGACCCAGGATGAGGCAATTGGGGTTAAGTGACTTGCCTAAGGTCACACAGCTAGTGAGTGTCAAGTGTCTGAGGTGAGATTTGAACTCAGGCCCTCTTGACTCCTGCACTGGTGTTCTATCCACTGTACTATGATAATAAACTTTATTTTGGACCTGTTGAGTTTAAGATGCCTACTAGATAGGCAGTTTGAATTGTCCAAGTAGCAGTTGATGATGCCCAACTAGAACTTAGGGGTCTAATGGGCAGGGAACTGTCCAACTGACCTACTGACTCAGATGTAGACCTGGGAATCTTCTGCTTGGAGATGGTATTTGAACCCAGGGGAACTGATGAGTTCACCATGCGAGGGAGAAGAGGGAAAAGAGAGACCAGGGCTCAGGACAGAGCCTTGGAAGATTTGATAAATCTGCAGAGTGAGAGGTGGTAATACATGTAAGCTAAGAACTTAGAGAGAGAGTAGTATCACAAAAACCCAGAGAGGAGAAAGTTTCCAGATTAAAGTACACAGGAGGAGAGTGTAGTTGAAAATGTTAGATGTTATAAAGAGGTTGAGGATGAAGATGAAGAAGTCACTGTTAAAACTGGCAATTAAGAGACCATTGGTAACTTTGGAGGGAATGATTTCAGTTGAGTGTTGAGGGCTTGGCTGTAAAAGATGAGAGGGAAGAATGGTGGTGGGACCTAAGGAAGGTTTTAATGTTTTCTTTTTTCAGGACGAGGGAGGTAGGTGTGTTTGTAGACAGCAGAGAAGAAACCAGCAGCTAGGGAGAAACTGTCAATTAGACAGTCTTCTAGGGAAGACAGGAGAGAATTAGGATCAAGGTTACATATAGAGATATTAGTAGCACCTGGAAGAAACCCTTCCTATTTCTTGTTTCTTTTCCAACATGAGGTCTTGTGGGTAGTAGGGGTGGGCAGGGGGTTATTTACCTCAGTTTTGTTCCTTGACTTCGCAATTCACTTGAAGTGTCAAGTTGTTATATAAAGACAGAAACGATCTGAATTTCACCACTCACTAGGGCCTGGGTAACCTTGGGCACGGCCATTTAACGTTTATTGTTTCTTTATCTGCAAAATAGGTATAAGAGTATCTATACTACCTACCTCACAGCCATGACATCAGGGAAATGATGACATGACTTGTAGTTGACTTTGATTTGAGTGAGGGAGGGCTGTGCAAGGTCACCAGCCTCACTTTATCATCTAGAGCCATCTGAGTCCAGTGACCAGATATTCATCAGGATGACTGGAGATGGCCTGGGATGTAATGGGAGACCCTTGCCCTTTTAGGCTAAGGCCTTTTCAGGTACTCAATTAAAGTGAGGTAATGCCCATTCAGGGAATAAGCCTTACCTCTTTAAGAAGTGAGTTAAGGGTTGGCCCCTTTAATTAAAAACAAAACAATTAAACTGAGAGGGGAAGACCCTCAGGATTGCTGTTCCAAAGAGAAACAGTTGCCATTGACATTCACTCTAAATTCACTGACAGCCAGGAGGGTCCAAATTATAGCCATTACACTCATCTAGATACTGAGAAGTAGCATACACTCCAGAATGGCCTAGAGTTATGAATTTTAACATTTTACTCCTTATCTGAGAAAAGTATGGTTTATATGACAATTCAGAAATATTTTTGTATTCACTTGCTCCCTCCCTCCTTCCCTTCCCTTTCCTTCCTTCCTTCCTTCCTTCCTTCCTTCATCTCTATCTCCCTCCCTCCCTTCCCCCAGTTCACTCAGCATTAAGTGGAGTACCTCATTTGTACTTAGCAACAGCTTGTCGAAGTAGATGTTCATTCTGACAGTCTTCATTTTAGAGATAAGGAAAACCAGACTGAGGGAGATTGCCCGGAGTCACATAGCTGGTTGTCGTCTGAGTCAGTTCAAACCCAGGACTTTCTCACTCCAGGTCCAGCGCTCTAACCATTTTGCCACGTAAGGAGCTATAGGACATTATTGTTGTTATAGTATTAATTCTGTTAAAAATAATCCCATGGCACATTAGAGGTAGAGCTCACTCTGGGCCTATTTTTTGTTAGACTGGCCTTTTGGGTGGCCAGCATTGCTCTGAAGATCTCATTTCTTGACTGAGCCAAGACATTATTGACATATCTCCTTTTCTCTTCAGATCCGTGTGGATGGGCCCCGGGGGAATGCCCTACAGTATGAGACAGTGCAGGTGGTGGATCCTGGCCCAGTTCTCAGGGACATGGCCTTCTCCATGGACCATGAGCAGCTCTACATCATGTCAGAAAGACAGGTAAGACAACCCAAAGCCTCCACTGATGTTGCTGATTCTTTATAATAGATTTGGCTCTTTCAAAGTTCACTTGGAGCACATCCTTCTAAGTTCCTCTTGCTTTTGAGGTGGAGTGGGGGAAAGATATGAAATTAGCTTGCAGATAAGTTCTTGCTTTCTGGTCAATGACATTGATGAAGGACAAGTTGGAAGCAGAATAGATTTTATTATTTGGTTCTTTACCTACAGTTCAAAATGTGTAATTTATGAACAAGTAGGTGGAGTGGGAAGGAGAGGAAGAACTCAGTGCTTTATAATGGTCGTCTGAGAGGCAAGTCTAGAGATTACCCTTTCATTTAAGGATGATGGTGAAATCATTCCTTTCATTGTGAAATGAGAGACTGTGGGTATAGAATACCATATATACTGTCAAATGTAGTCAGTGTTGCTGACTTTGAGAATTCTTTTTTTTCCAGTTTCTTTTTTCAAACTTTGTTACAAGGGAATTTAATCTGTAAGAGAAAGTTCAGTGGTTAAGGGATGGGTGAGGAGTTTGAGGGATATATTTGGAAATAAAAGTAAAGTAAAAACAAAGAGAATCAATAAAAATGATTATATGAATATTGGGTTTTGGAAATCAGATGAAACAGTAAAAGCTGAGGTATTGTGGATGTGAAATTTTGTGTATTTGATCTCTGTTGATTTGCTTAACTCTTACAAATGAGGCTTCAGTGGGGGCAAGGGTCATGAGGAAATGAAAACAGATATCAATAAACGAATCTGTAAAAATAAAATTGATAAAAAGGTGGAATCAAAAAAAGGTAACTAAAACAAAAAAAAATTAAATAACATCATTGTGGATTCAGAGTCAATTCCTTTTATCCTCCAAATTTGTATTTCATGGAAAGTAAGATCCTTGTTCAAAGATATGCTGATAAATGTTTAACAACCAGTTCCCCACCCAGAAAAAATTGACTTAAGACATACTTTTAAGTTTTATCTTCATTATCAAGATTTTCTTAGTTACTTCCTTAAGCCTAGATAATCAGCAAAAGAATAACTCAAACTCTGCTGCATAATGTTTGCTGATTTCTGAGGTATAAATGCTTGCACTGAAAATTAGAGCCTTGAGAGTTGACTCCAACAGGCCCCTGCTTGTAATATTGCACTCCTGGCTCTTGGTTCATGGTATTGGCTATCTGTCCTTTATAAGCACCCCTTTACCATCAAGATTATTTCTGGTAACACAGGATGATCTCTGATGATTGTATGGTAAGTGCTGAGAGGAAGCCCATTGAAGAGATCATCAGAAGCATGGGTCAGTGCACATGCCACTGTATGGGCCGGCCTCCTGTGGTCTTTTTAATTGGTCAGCCACTTTAGGAGATAGGTTCTTAGCTTCCCACCAAGCAAATGCCATGATGCTCAACTTGGAGCAGCAGCTGTGGTCATGCTTTGTGAAGTCACCGAAAAGGAATGTTGAGTAGGCTCTGGGTCTCTAAGTTGTACTATCACCTGGAACTCAACTGAATTCTCAGCTGGATTGTATAGGTAGCCCTGAATTCAGGCTTAGTAGAAGAAGGTGAACTGGCTTCAGAGAAACCTGTTTTTCCAAGCATTGATGTACCTGAATGCTAAAATGGGGAAAAGATTAGAAGTTGCAAAAGACAAAGCAGTATTGACTCTACCCTTCCTCCTCCTCCCCTGCCTGCACAAAATACTCGGTCTAGAATGCAATGGGCTGTGGTCACCATGATTCCTCTGCTCCCAGCTGGGTGTTGAGGAAAACTCCCTGGATTTAGTGTCTGAGGATTCAGTTTGAATTTTGATTCTGAGACTTCCTACCTATGTAACCTTGAACATATCACTTAAGCTTTGTAGGTCTTTCACAAGATTGACAGGGACCTTGGAGGCCATCAAGTAAAACCCTTTATCTTACAGATGGAGAAACTGAGGCAGAGAGGCGTTAGCAGGTCACACAGCTAAAAAGTGAACTCAGGTTTTCATGACTCCAATTCCAGTGCTTTGTCTACCACATTATTTTTTTTCTCCTCTGAAATTTTTGCTTCCCTTGTACTAGAGGACCCCTAAGGTTCCTCCCAGCTCTAAACTGTATAATTCTTTCGATGTCGTGTTATAAAAATAACCCTGATTTGATGTGAATCCTAATCCTGTCTTTTCTAATAACTAGCTATATGACCTTGGGCAAAGTTAGGTCTCTTTTCTGGGCCTCAGTTCCCTCATCTGTAAAATGAGGGAGTTGGACATGATGATGTCCAAGGTCCATCTTTAGACCTATGACTGAGTTCAAAGCAGTGTGTCTTCCCAGGGTACTGTCTCTCCAGGCCATGAATATTTATACATAGACTCCAGAGAGTGTCTGTGGCAGCAGCAGTCGAAGCAAGGGGGCAACCCCTCCCCTCTCATTCATCTTCATTAGGGAGGCTGAGAGCCTGAACTGCCTGACAGAGTCCGAATTGTTCCAGCCTGGTTGCCCCTCTCCACAGTGGGGGAGATGAATACCACATTATGCCACCCACAAGGCTTGTGCATTATGCCTGGGAAGTTGATGCTGGCCCCACCCTCCCTGGAATCTCCGATGACATCTTCTGTTGATGTGGGGCTCCTCAGGCCCCCAGCTTCCAGTCACACTGGAACCCATTGTGACCACCCAGCTGAGGCCCTTGTGACCTGTAACTGGGTCTAGAGGGTCGATTTCTGCTATGGGAACCAGGACTCCTGAGATCTAGTCTTCAGCCTGGCAGAAGTCCTTGGGCAACAGTTTCCTGCCCTCTAGCTAGGCCAGATGCTATCTGTTCCCTGCACATCTCTGATAAATGATGGGAGCAGAACTTTTTAATGTTATGAATACACTTGAGAAGAATACAGATCACTGATGACCTCAGGTTATTTTGAGGTCTGCCCTGTGGGCCAATGTTTCTGAATCAGGGAATGGAACTCTTCAAGGGACTCTTTAAAATGACAGTTGCTGATCTCTATGAAGATCTTAACATAGTTTTCTCTCAAAAGAGGCTCAGCAATCAGCATGGTCCAAGTTTTCCCCCCAAGTCAATGATTGTCAGAGTATGTACACTCTACAGGGAGCCCACTCTGACCCCTGTTATGACTTTGCCCATGAACAATTCAACTTCTCCCTTAGTGCCTAATCTCCCCCAACTCAGTTGACCAGTGATGGAAACTAAGGGCAAGTGAGGGCGTTTGGAGCTCAAGCCCAGGTCCAGTCAAGATGCCATCAAGAACAGTAAGGAGCGGGAAGTGTAACTAAGAGAAAACAAGGAGGGCAAAGCACTGGGGTCCTACCAAGGTGATGCCAGATTCTTTACTAGAACATGCCAAGAGATGCAAGATTAGGAATTCCATTCAGTTAGTCAGACTAGGTCAAGGAATCATGTGCTAAGCAAGAAATTGTTCCTCCAAGGATCAAGGGACCCTTCCTCATGAACCCGGGCTATGAGCCTCAGCTGGTATTGACCATCACTGCCTTTTCTTTCCCATCACACAATTTAGTTAATTAGATGTTGAAATATTAACTATGCAGTGTTCACTGAAAGAACTGGGATGAAGTGAAGTCACTCTGGGTTCCTCCTTATGTGAAGCATAAGCATTTGGATTTTCTTTCTTACTCCCTTCCCTTCCCTTCCTTTCCCTTCCCTTTCCCTTCTTTTTCCTCTCTTCCCTTTCTTTTTTGTCAAGAAGATCAGAGATAAAATCCTGTTTAGAAACTTACTAGCTGTACAAATCTGGGCAAATCCCTTACTATGTCTTGGCCTCAACTTCCTCATTTGTAAAGTGAGGGAGAGTTAGATTTGGTGGCCTCTGATTTTTGGATGGCCTTTCCAAATCTTAATCTAGGATCCCATAAGGTTATGTCCACATGTATTCACGCATGCACATTTGTGTGAATATGCACACATGTGCACACTCATACCTCCGTTTCATTCCTTTGCCCTCTCACCTCTTAAATTCTTTTTCCCAGCCTTCACCATCAAATGACTTGTGTTCTAGGAAAGACTTAGATTTCCTAGGCAAGGTTTTGGTTGCTGGTACCCAAGGAGTTAAATCGAGATAGCAAGCTTGTACCTTGTGCTGAGACAGATTGTTTTGGGAGAGTCCGCAACTCAACAAACTATAGTTTGGTGCCTCTGGACCTCGGAAATTTTCCTACTGACAGTCCTCTTCTAACCTATCTCTTTAACATACTGAAGCTGATCTCTCTTGACTCTGTTGGACCCCTGCTGAGCACCATCACACCAACTGACCAGTTACTGGTCCCAGTCTCTGCATAGTCTGCGATTTACCAAGAAAACCTTGGCAAATGGGTGAAATGTTTTGAACCTTATCCTATGCTCTAAGCCAAATGGAGCCTGGATCCAGAAGGCCTTCCAGAATGGAGCTCAGGAAAGATTCTCACAGTATCATTTCCTTTCCATTTGATTTAAGTGGATCCTGGGGCTCAGACTCTCAAATTCTAAAGGCTAGATGATGTCAAATCTATGACTGCAGGATTTGGGGGAAGGGTATGATAGTGATAATGGAGAGCAAGGAGAAAAAAATGACATTGCAGAAACGAGCCAGGAATATGTGTGTATACGTGTCCTCTTTGAGGACGCTATTGTGCTTCTGTCACTTTGCATGGTTTTAGGTCTCTCTGCTTTCAGTTCAATTCAGTAAGCATTGATTAAGCCCCTTCTGTGTACAGGAGGTGCAAAGAAAAGGAGAAATAGTCCCTTGCTCCAAGGAGGTTTCTTTCTGTTGGTGGAGGTTTCAGTATCCATCAATGACAGAGTGACAGACTAAAGGGAGAAGGGAACTCAGAGATGGTCTAGTCATTGTACAGATGAGGAAGCCAAGTCTCTGGTAATAATAAATAGTTAGCCTATTTATAGTGCTTTAAGGTTTTTAAAAGAACTTTAACTCTGTTATTTCTCTGGTCAGAAATCATTAGTGCCCCCTCTCCAGTGCCTATAAGATTTTGATGATGATGACAATAGCTAGCATTTATATAGGCAGCCAGGTGGTGCAGTAGCTAGAGGGCCAGGCTGGAGTCAGGAACATTCATCTTCCTGAGTTCAAATCTAGCCGCAAGCACTGTGACTCTGGGTAAATCACTTAACCCTGTTTACCGCAGTTTCCTGATCTGTAAAATGAGCTGGAGAAAGAAACGGAAACCTCCCCAGTATCCTTGTCAAAAAAACTCTAAGTGAGGTCACAGAGAGTTGGACACAGCTGAACAGCTGACCAACAAAAGCGTTGCTACAGCACCCACTCTGTGCTAGGTATTGCCTTAAGCTTTTCACAAATAGCCTTTCATTTGATCCTCACAGCGCTCTGTGAGGTAGGTACTGTTATTACCCCTGTTTTACAGAGCCTGATAGCAGCAGTTAAGTGGCTTGCTCAGAGTCACTCAGCTAATAAGTGTCTGAGGCAGGATTTGAACTCAGTTCATCCTGATTCTAAGTTCAGCATTCTGTCCACTGTTACCTGGCATCCTTACTTGTTCATAGTCAGACAAGTGGTCTACTTCAGAACCAAGACTTGAACTTGAGTTCACTGGTTCCAAAGCTGTTGCTCCTCCCACTGTAGCATATAGTTTCTAGTTCACTAATAATGACAGCATTCATATGACACGTTAAGATGTGAAAAGCACTTTGAATTTGCTCTCATGTTTTATCCTCCCAACAGCCCTGATAGAGAGCTGCTTTTGCAGGTGAGGAAATTGAGGCAAGACAGATTAAATGACCTGCCCAGGGTTACACAAGTGTCTGAGGCTGAATTTGAGGGCCTACTATGTGCAAGGCACTATGTTAGTGGCTGGTGCTACAAGGACAAAGAAACAATCCTATCCTTCAAGGAGCTTGTATTTGATGGGGGAAGTTGGTAAATATTTAACAATTAACTCTTAAAAAAAATTCACACAGTCTGTGTGGACACCCTTTTAAATTTAATTGGCATTATTCATATTCTCTCCATAATTTTCTTAATTCTAGACACTAAGTCAAGTCCTGATTTATAGTTTTGCTTATTTTATACATGTAAATGTTCACACAGAAAATTTAACAATCAATTTCAGTCAATAGCCAATAGTTTGACCTCATCAAACCCCTGACAGAGTCTTGGATACTCTCAGTGCTCACCGGACCACACTTAGAACTAGCTTAAGCACACCATCAAGGGGAAATACACACATATACTCACACACATACGTACAAATACTAGTTATCTAAAAACATGATTCTAAGAAGAAAAGGGCTTCACCAGACTGCCCAAGGGTACGTACCACACACAAAAGGTTAAGAGTGCCATGCAACTCCTTGAGAGTGGTAGGAAGTCCAAAAATATGGCACAATGCATATATTTTCAGACTTTTTCAATGTATTGACTAGTTATACTGATTTATTACTCTTCTTTTGTCTTTAAAAAGTACTGTTTGTTATATGGGATGATTCTCTGGGAAGGTGAGGGATAGTAGGGAAACTATGGTGATATTTTATATTTAATTTATTTAATTATTTAAATAATTATTTAATATACATACACATATATACGTATAAATATATAAGACATATGTCTTATATATTTATACGTATATATGTGTATGTATATTAAGAGCTCCTGATGTAGGTGATTAGGAAACTTTTTTTAGAAGGTGGCTCCAGAGCAGATTTTGATGGAAGATCTGTGTGTGTGTATGTGTGTGTGTGTATTGCTAGCCATGTGTGTATTGCTAGCTATAGGGGTTGCTTTGTTTCTTTGTATCTGTATAAAACATACATCTCCTTTTTTTTTTTTAAAGTTTCAAATCCTGCTTCTTGATGTCACTTTTTCTGGGTGTACATCTCCCTCTCTATCTGTCTGTGTCTTTGTCAGTCTCTCTCTACTTTGTGTGGGTGCACATATGTGTGCATTTGCCCAAACTCCCCATACCTCAAGGAGATATCAATACATATTTCAAGCCCTCTGATGAAACACTGCCAAACAGATATCAGGGAAGTAAAAGAGGAAAAATATCTCTGGGGGAGATAAAGGAGAAGATGGGGTGGAGATGGTGCAGTGTTACTGATACCTCAGAGTGCTATCTCATCATGGAAAAAGGATGACTTACATACCTGAGCCAAGCCTGTCTCTGTTTGTGATGCCCAGAGAAGATGCAGGTACTAGGGGAAATCACATCACCAGAAACGTTCTACATGCCAATCTCCCCCTGACTAAAGAGCAGGCCCTCCAATACATGTTTCTGCCTTGGAGATATGACGCTCTCCTCTTTGAGATGAGACCAGGGTGGCCTCTACCTTTGTCATTTTTTCTTACCCTCAGAGTGGGTATTTTCGGGGTGCATCGGTCCTAGAGGAAGGTACAGCCTGTCTCTTAGCACCTAGCACAGAAGCTAGTATAGTAGGTAGCTACTCACTAGGCCTAGCTGTTTACTATGGTGACAGAGGCTTCTGGAAGAAATGGGAATGGAATTTGGAGTTGGTCTAGCTTAGACTCCTTAGTCTCGTAGGGAAGTAGGAGGAGAGAGAACCAGTTGTGCTTCATCAGATTTTGATGCAGGAGATCCAAGTTGAAATTCTAGCTCTAGTGTAAGATTGTGAGTAAGTCACATAAATTATCTAGAAATCAGTTTGTGCGTCTATAGGATCATAGATTTAGATCTAGAAGAAAATTTAGAGAATACCTAGAGCAAGCTTGAAGGGGTCACTTGGCCTCTTTACACTATTAAAGATATTAAGGAATTCCTCCCTCCTCAAAGAGCTTTTGTGTATATAGGTTATATCTATCAATACATACTGTGTTAGAAATTAAAAATCAGATATCATTGTGCAAGCAGTTTTGACCTCATGGACCTCCACGTCTTGGAGACCTTCAGTGTTCCCTGACCATACTTTGAGAATTTCTAATATTGACTGAATCCAGGCTTCATAGAACAAATCCAAGGGTTTGTTCTGTCAAACTTGGACTCAGTCCAAAGGCCGCATCCAAGGACCTAGAAGGTCACATGTGTTCTTGAGGCCACAGTTTCCCCACCCCTGACTTATCCCTTCATTTTACATCTGAGGACCTAAAGTCCAAAGCAACTGTGACTTGCTGAAGATCTCCTAAGTTAAGTGATAGAGGCAGATTTGAAAACAAGTCTTCCTACTCCAGTTTCAGTGTTCTTTCCCTAGATAGTGCCACTTGGCTGGCTACCTCAAAAGGGCTATGACAAAAGTCACTGATATAACTGATAAAGCATATTATTCTGACTCTTCATGACTCCATTTGAAGTTTTCTTGGCAAACTATGGAATCAGATGCACAACCTATAGAACTTGTCCATCTGTGCTTGTGTGTGTGTGTGTATGTGTGTGTGTATGAATGTATTGGGCCCAGAATTAAACAGGAAGAGAGTGGATTGCTTGCAGGAAATTGCAAAGCCACTTTAATTATCCCAAACTTCTCCCATAACAAAGATCACATTTCTAATACCAATGTTATATAGTTATATGACTGGTCATGATGGAACACTTAAACCTCTGAGAAATTAAAAATGAGTACCACAGTGAGGACAACACTGAAGTACTTGATGAGAATGAGCAGGTTGCAATGTTTAATAAATAAAGAAATTCAAACATGAGCTGGAGTTATGGATATAATCAAGGAAATAAATGATTTGGAAGAGATTTCCAAATGGCAAAACTGAGGAGTAATAGTAGGGGTGATCCATTGTGTCTTTGCAGTGTCAGAAGGAAATAAAGAAGGAAATAAGGAAGAGCACTGATCAGACCCTTTGTGGTGAACATATGGGAGACCTTGGGAAAATAGAGCACAGTTCAGGCAGATATGGATGGTTTTCCCTCCTATAAAGGAACTATGCAAACCAATGAAATCACAGATGCATGTCAGTATTAATAGTATTAAACTGGCCACAGAACTGACCAGGCACCCTGGTTAAAAGACAAGTCTCTTTAGGTACACATTTTACCCTGAGCCTGAGATACAAATTTATCAAAACTCTTCCCTATGCTAGAATAGTGTGACCAGAGTTATTTTTCTATAACTCACTCCTGTGGCCACCTTCTTGAAATGGTCAATTGACCAGCAGGTATAAAAACAGCAAAAGAAAAATGTTCCACATGCTTTAGACTATCACAGTGTAGCTTCCCCACTATGCACTAGAGAACTCTCTAACTCTTCTTCCTCTCCCCAAAAAGTATAACAATAGCAGGGTTCTGTGAGCTATTTTCATATACCAGAAAATTCTAGCATTGCTTTTTCTCCCTAAATGCTCTGACTGAAAGTAGTTGTAGTGAAATTGGAAATGCCTGCATTTTTACTGAGTGAAATGATTCCACCTGCTCCCCTCTTACCTCCATGGACCAAATGCACTGCTTTCCCTGCTGTGCTAACAACAGACTCTATTACATCCCAGAGAAGACTTATACTGTATTGGGATTCAGGATCCCTACATTAAATTTCTAGTTATGTAATTGACACTCTTCAGTTCCATGGCCTTTGAATAAGTTCCTTCCTTCTGGGTTTCTCAGTATTCTACATGTCTGCAAAGCACAGATGTCAGTGATGTTCTGCAAGTAAGTGATATGAGATGAGCCTAAAGTTCTCAGAGTTCCCTGGAAGCGTTATATAAAGTACTACTGTAGTGATAGTTTCTGCCACTAAAGGCGTCTGCCTCCAATAAATAAATCCCAGAATGTGCTCTGATTCTCAGCCAGTCACTGGGTCCCCAGGCACACACCCCCTCCAAGTGTGATGTACATTTGATGGCGACACAGCTGATGCTCCATCACACTTATCTGCCCCCAAAGGGGCTAACTAAACTGTTGGTTCCAGTTTGCATTGGGATGGCTGACACCATGACAACCCCATTTGGATGGTTGCTTCTGGCATTTTGTCTGGGCTGTCTCTGATCACTCTTGGGAAAGCAGAACCATAAGTGAAAGGTCTTGGGCAGTGAGTGACAGAAAGCTGAGCTACTTAAGGCATTCAGATGAAGACAAAAGTCATAGCCACATTCTACCTGATTCCATTCAGGTAGAGGTAGAAGAGGAAGATGTGAAGGAGGAGGAGGAGGCCTTTATATTTGTCTGGAGCCAATCCCCAAGATTCTAACATATAATTATTAGGATGTTCTCTCTTCTTTTTTTCACAATGAGGAAGAATGGGTCTCCATTTTGTGATCGCAGAAACAGATATAGGTATCAGAAGGAGGAAGTTTGTCCCATAGTCAGTGGAAGTGGTGTCTGGATTAGTTATAGTTTAAAAATGTGAGAATTGGACAAGATGATAGAAATACCCTTGTCCAACCTCCTCAATTCCCAAGAAAAAGGTAAACAGACCAAGAAAGATGAAGTAACTTACCCAAGTTTCTACAGCTACTTAATGACATATCCCATTACCCAGTATGATGTCTTACACAGTTGTCAATAGGTCCATAAGTTGTGATTTTATCAGGGTGGAGAATCATGCCACACATAACAGATAAAATCACTTCATAACAGAGCTTCAGAGAGACTTGCTCATGGTCACTCAGCTAATGCATCATAATTGGGATTTGAAGTCAGAACTTTCTGACCCCAAATTCAGCACTTTATCCATTATACCATATGTGCTGTTGCCTTTCATGTAGCAGGTACTTAATAGTTCTTCAATCCAATTGAATCCAAGAGAACTTTCAGTCTAATGCTCTATCTACTCACCAACTCAGCTGAGTCTGGTGTGAGGAAGACTGAATTCAAATCTAACCTCAGACACTTATGATGTTGGTGACCGTGGGCAAATCATTTGACTAACCTTTGTTTGCCTAAGTCTCCTCAATTTAAAAAAAAAAGGGTACAATCACAACTCCTATTTCCCAAGCTTGTTGTGAAGATGAGATATTTGTAAAGCAATTAACAAGTACATGGCACACAGTGGGTGCTTAATAAATGCTTATTCCCTCTTTCCCTTCTTTCCATCCACAAATCTTTCTAGATGAAGAGCCTACAGCATTTTATATGTGACACATAGTCTCATAATTCTTGCCATGGGATATGGAATTAGAAGGAAAGTTACCGTCCATCATTTCTTCAATATGGAAATAGATTCATGGACTTTGGTCAGCCCTTGTCTAAGTAGTATAGAGTAAGAAAGCTGGAAATGGAAGTAAGAAGCCAGGGCTCCTGACTCTCAGAGTTCTACTACAGCACATGGCCATGACCTACCTTTCTTATATGCCACAGCCAGAGTCATTGTTCCTGGTGCTACCTCTGTCGAGGACTGTGTAGAACATCTGCAGGTACTGAGCAAAGCAGGGAAGGGACTACTGAGAATCACAGACTGAGTTAGAAGGACCTTAGAGGAAGAGAGATTTAACTTTTTCTGGTTGGCTGCAGGGATCTGAATTAGAAACAACAGGTAGAAATTACAGAGTAAGACTTCATCTCAACGTAGCTTTGTTGTTGAGTTGTTTCTGTCTTGTTTAACTCTCTGTGACCCCATTTGGGGTTTTCTTGGCAAAGATACTGGAATGGTTGGCCATTTCCTTCTCCAGCTCATTTTACAGATAAAGAAACTGAGGCTAACAAGGTTAAGTGACTTGCCCAGGGTTACACAGCTGGGAAGTGTTTGAATCCAGATTTCAACTCAGGAAAATGAGTCATACTAACTCTGGACTCTGGACTCTATCCACTGTCCTATCTAGCTGCCTGGTTATAACTAAGGTCCCTATAATAATTGAGTCTGTTCAAAAGTTGAACATTAGCTGGGGAGTTCCCTGTCTGTCCCTGGAGGTCTTTGATTGGCCAGATGACCACTAGTCTTCTTTCACATGATCTCCCTTCAGTTACTTGAAGACAGCTGTCATATCTCCCCTCCAGGTCTTTTCTTCTTCAAGTTAACCACTCCCTGCTCTCTCAATAGTTCCTTTTATGGCATGGCTTTGAGCCTCCCTAACAACCTGCTTTTGTTAGCATCTTTTATTCTCATTCTTCAGGGCAGGGCTTGTCTTCTAGATTAGTGGAGTGGTCATGGATTGGCCTAAATCTGTGATCTGAAGCAGTGAAGACTCACTTCCAGATATCTCTCTCACTAACATCTTGGAGTCTATCATTAACAGACTCATTCCTTTGAGGGAAGGGTTGCGCTCTTCCCCTATGCCTATGCTAAAATGCAGAGAGTGGAGTAGTGTATTAAGACAACAATAGCTTTTCATATACTGTCAGCTTTGTTAGGTATCTTAGAGATCATCAAATCCAAGTGTAACTAACTTAGAAGATGCTGGAAGAATATGAAAGTCCTGGGGCTTTTAGGGGGTAGAGGGTTATTGAAAAGGAGAAAGTCACAGATGTGGGAAGAGGAGAGGGGGACAAAGATAAACTTGACCCACTTTTCAATCACCTGGAGTTTAATTGCAACTACTTCAGGGACTATAGGCTTCTTGCCTACCCATTAACATTATCTTCCAGAAGAAAGGACTGGCTTCCTGGTCATCCTGGCCATATTTTGCTTTCAAAACAAATCCTTTTAAGGGAGACCTCATGTTCCTCTTGAAAGAATTTCAAGGAATAATGAGAAGATCTGTTGCTTTTTCTTCATTTTTGTTTAAGGTTTGATGTGGCTGAGCATGCATGTAGCTTTTGATAGAGTATTTTATAATATTCCTACGGAGAAGATGAGGACACATTTGATAGATACAGAATTGGTAGAATTGGTTGGATGGACTCAAAGAGCAGCCGTAAATGGTTCAATATTAATATGACAGGACATCACCATTGGAGTGCATACCTCAGAAATCTGTGCTTGGCCATAAACTGTTTAAAATTTTTGTCAATAACTTGGATAAAGGCATAAAGAGTATGCTCAGTAAATTTGAAGATGACACAGAACTGGGAAGGGTAGCTAACACCCTGGAGATAGAGTCAGAATCCCAAAAAGATCTTGATGGATTAATGACACAATTCTCCAACTTTCTGGTCTAAGAACCCCAACACATTTAAAAAAAATTATTGAGGACCCCAAAGAGCTTTTGTTTATATGGGTTATATCTATGGATGTTTACCATGTTGGAAATTAAAATTGATAAAATATAGTTCATGATTCATTTAAAAAAATAACAAACCATTACATGTTAACATTATTTTAAAAATGAAAATAGCTATATTTTAAAAGAAATTAGTAAGAATTCTGATAATTTTATATATTTTTGCAAATCTCTTTTTTTCCTGGTTTAATAGAAGACAGCTAGATTCTCATATCATCTTCTGCATTCAATCTGTTGCGATATGTTGTTTTGACTGAAGTCTATGAACATAATCCAGTGTCAGACATTTAGTTAAAAAAGGGGAAGAGTATTTTAATAGACAAATTATATATCCATATTATTATAAAAATAGTTTTGATCTTGTGGACCCCTTGGAAAGATATTGGGAACCCTCCCGAGGTTTGAGAATAGCCTAACTAAAGCATTGGGATGAATCTAATATGATACAATTCAATAAGGATAAATGTAAAGGTTTGGGTTTTTTTATACTTGACAACAACAAAAAAATATAGTCCACAACTATAACACAGAGAGAAAGTTATTTTGAAAAAGATCCAGGGGTTTTAGTGGATCACAAACTCAAAATAAGTCAGAGGTGTGATGTGACAGCCAAAAAGAGAAGCTGATGCAAACCTGAGATACATTAAGAGGAACATATCTTTCAGGGACAGGAAGGTGATGGTCCCACTGTACTTCACTGTTGTATCTCATCTCAAATATCATGCTCAATTTTGGACACTGTGATGTAAGCAGAACATTGACAATCTGGGGAGTGAATGAAAAACCATGAGTCCATTGCATAAGGATTAGTTGAAAGAATGGGGCCTATGTAGCCTGGAAAAAAGACTGGGGCGGGGGGCGGGCACATGATGGTTGTGTTCAAGTCTTTGAAGAACTGTGATATAAGGGAAGAATTCAACTTCTTTTTGGTTATAAAAGGCAAAGATGAGGTAAAAAGAAGCAAATTTGGGCTGGATGTTGGAAAAGACTTCCTCCTCATTAGAGCTGTCTAAATTTGGAATGAGTTTCCTTGAGAGGTGGTGGAGATTCCCCTACTTTAAGGCCTTCTCACAGAGATTGCTATGTTATAGTGGGGAATTTTAGGCAAGGTGGTAGTAGATGACCATAAAGGGTCCCGTTGGGGATTCTGTTTAATCCCATCTCACATTCCACCCCCTTTTCTAAGGGAGAATATCAGAGTTCCAAGTGATACCCTCAATGAGAGAAGAAAGAACAAGAGCAGAAGTTATTTTTCCTTTTAAGCCTTCTGATTGGGTACCTCTTCCTGACTCAGTAGTCAATCCTTTATTTTTCACTGTCTCCATTCCACCCCCCCAACATATGGATGAAGGGACCAACCAAAAGTCTCTGGTTGTACCAAAAATGATCTAAGAGCAGGTCTAGCTTTATCCCTTCTATTACATTTAAATCTTGAATCTACTTCTTTCTATTGGTATGACCTCAGACAATTAATTTCACCTATCTGGTAGCCAATTTCCTTTTATGTAAAATGAAATTATGTCTAAACTATGTCCAGGGCCCCTTTTAGCTCCAAGCATATGATCTTAAGAGTCTATGGTCCTCCTTTCTTCTTGAAATAGATTTTTAATAGATCTGAGTTAAACTATATGGATCATGTGAAGTTGGCAGAGCCATGGAGCTATGGAGAAGGCCATGGAGAGAGCAACCAGACAAGCCACTGACTTCCTTACTTTTGTCCCCACTATTCTGCAGCTCCCTACCCCTTCCACCTTATACTCTGTCTTGCCAGGAACCAAAGTGTTCCAAGGGAAGAGAAGAAAAGCTGGTGTAAGGAGGGAGGAAGAGAGCAGTGGGTGTGTGGAAGAGAAAAGAAAAAGAAATCCAATCGGCCAATCATTAGAAGAGAAGCTTTGGCAGCTCTCTAATCCTGAACTCCATTAAGCATCTGTCTCTAGCAATTGCTCTGACAAACATATCTCCTTTCAACTTGTTGGCAAAGACCCGATGGTTTTTGGGTCAATCTAAAGTGCTATTTTAAAGCAAACCACATGTCATCTTCCACTTAGCTCCAGATGAGGAAACTCTAGAGTATAGAAAAAGAGGAGACTCAGGCTACTGCTACCTTTTATCCTTCTCTCCCTTCCTCATTCTTCCCTCTCTTCCCTCCCCTCCTTCCCTCCCTCCCTCTCTCTCTTCTCTCCTTTTTTCTTCCTCCTCTCCTTTCCTTCCTTCATATTTCCCTTTTCTTCCTTCTTTTATATTTTCTTTTCTTCCTTTCCTTTTATTTCCCCTTTCTCCTTTCCTTTCCATTCCCCCCTTTCTCTTCCCCATTAACCACTCACTGTGAAAGATACAGAAGCAACAGGTGATTCTTGTTCTAGAAGTTACAAGAGTTCTGTTAGAGAAGTCCTATACTCTGTAGTATAGGAAAGTATAATCCCTAAGGAGATATCCCTAAGGGATGTTTGAAGAACAAAAGCTTTCTGTGACCCTCCTTCAGTAAACCAAACTTTTGAGAGTTAGTTAGAAATGGGACAATACATGCTATTCTACTCAAGTAAAGTTTGTAAGGCCATTTGTTAAGGATAGTATGGAGCAGATTTCTATTTCAGATATGGTTTGGACTCTGAGATGAGTTGGCTTTATGGCATGTCATTGTAACCCTCATGTATAAGGTTCTTATATAAAGCCAAGGACCCAGGCACCTTTTGGGACTTTTCTCACCTTTCTGCCTCATTACCTCTACCAGCAAAATGCTAGGACTTCACTCTATGACACCATTCAATACATTGTCATCAAATTCCCCTTGCAGGTGTGCAGATCAGAAACTCAAGGAAGGAGAAGCATATTTAAATATAAAGGAAAACAAATAAAATTCATAGCATAGCTCATAAATAATAGTGATTCTTCTGAGTAAGTAACTCTTCCACATAGACCTGTACAAGTTCAATTATTCATTCGGCTTCCCAGAAGGCATTGTTTCATGGAATTCCTGAGTTCACTGTAGCTCTCTGTAGGTCCCAAGAGCTGGTTTTCATTTGTTGTTTTTCCTACAGCTCCTCTAAAAGCACCTTGGTCTCCTTCCTGTTCAACTTGGAGCTCTCTGAAGACCACACCAATTTCTTCTTCAGTTCTCAAGATACCTCCATTTTCAGTGTTCATAAAGTCAGTGTTACATAACTCCAAGCTGATACTGTCTTTAGATTCCTTTTCAGGGGAAAAGCCTTTGTGCTATCCCAACTCTGTAATGGAGAAGGAAGCATTTTAGAATATCCCCATTATGACAAAACACAATTCTTCCCGAGTATAATTCAAGTGATCTCCCACCATGTGATATCCACCTTAAAAAGTCTCCCATGTGCCATGATTTTATCAAGCTTCAACCTCACACATCAGCTCCAATACCTTGCCTGTTCACCTGTTCACCTGTAAACTGTTGTCTGTCACCAGCCCTGGATTGAGACACGGTTACTTTGTACCCTGTAGTCTTTCCCCAGCTCTTACCTAATGGGTTTCCAACCAGCATCAGCATCTCTTTTGAGCCTTACAGTTGACAGGTCACCCCCACTTTCTTCCTATTACCTTTTAATCACAAAGATTTTTCTAGGTATGATTTCTAGTCCCAAAGGTTATTCAAATTATTTGGATCTACTTGCCTTACCACAATCCAAGAAAGTGGAAGAAGGGAAGGAAAAAAAAGGTCTCTACTAATTCATGACTTCACAAATTACAATATGGGCACCAAAGTAGAAATTCAAAATGGTAGAATCATGTCTATCATTGAGGGATTAATAGCAAATTTAAACTATTGTTGGAAAATAGAAGGGATTCCTGAGAGACAAAGATGTTAGAGATATAAATTCGATATAAATTCAGATCAAATAACATAGTAATTTCAAGGTTACATATTCATTTGAAGCAGAGATTATCAGGATACTCACATAGGTAGAACATGAGTAGAACATTGATAGAAGCATACAGGTACATATTAGCCTGTAGTAAATCTCAAATATGCATACAAGCAGATGTTGAACATTTTTTGCTACATGCTACAGTATTTCCACAACATAATTTTATGATATTTATATTAGTTACTAAGATAGACTGTGTAAAACTTTTAAAAACATTTTTCATTGTATTAATATATATGTAATATTCTTTTTTGTCAACTTTGATTTTTTTATCCCATTGGGATCTATTGGGCTTGGAATTCATTATCTCCATGGAGGGAACTGTGCAGAGGCCAAGAATTGCTACCACCATATTTACCAATTTACCAATACCAGGATATCTGAATATGGTCTGATGGATAGAGTGAATCAGGAAGATTGAAATCAGGAAGATCTAAGTTCAAATTATGTGTTTCCTAATTAGCTCTGGGCAAAGCATTTAACCACTCTGAGCCTCAATTTCCTTATTTGTAAAATGGTAACAATATTTTAAGTCACTCATTAAATGCCTCTTATTATTATTAATTATTGTTATTAACTCTCCCTAAATAAACTGAGTTATCTTCCTTCACTGTCTGAAGTTGTTGTAATGTCTATTAGTCTGTGCTCTGTAAACTCAGAATCACTGGGAATCTCTCTGCACTACTAGATTTATTTCAGTTCCCTTCACATTTGTGACTATATACATTCTATGTATAGAATTCATATATGTGTGTATATATTCTCTATTTACAATATGTAGGAATCTCTCTCTGTATATGTATATATATATATATATATATGTGTGTCTGTATGTATGGGCATGGATATGGATATGAATATAGATATGGATACATTAAGGAATTCCAGTAGTAAGAGGATAAAGCAGGGCAAATTTCTGCCTTGCCTGAGTCCTAGCTTAAGCTAAGTAATTTGGAAATGCAAATAAGCTCGCTTTAAGATGGCTGTTAAATGTGGCTTTGCAAAGAATACTGTAGACTTTTCTTTAACAGATGGGGAAGCTGCTGGTTAGTTTATTTCCACACTGAAAAGTATACTATCTCTAGCTTCTCTATTCCAAAAAAGTATGCTCATGTGAAACACAAGCCTAGGTTGGTTCTTCAAACTCCTTTCTAATCTCTGTTGGAGAAGACATTTCCAGTACAAAAGGAAATGAATCAGAAATGTTGACATTGGTGAAGCAGTATGGCATAGTCTGTATAAAGTTCCTTGAGAGTCAAGCAGATTTCAATTCAAATCCTACCACTGCCACTTCCTTGCTATGTGACCCCAGGTAAGTTACTTTAACTCTCAGTACCCTCAGGCAAATCCTTAAGACTATAAGTTTCAGATCAAGTATAGATCTGCTTTATAAAAGGAATTTATATGAACTTTGATAAAAGGTCAGTCTTGCCAGAAATTTTCTATGCCAATGACATCACAGGTCTAGTGACAGAAGACTAAACCCAATGAAACATGTTAAGATTCACTGGACTTGTCCTCCTAGACTTAGATGGATTCAGCAGTCTTGGTTAACGTTTTCTAGGCCATGGCACTAAAGAGGTCAAGGTCCCAGGTTTTCTTGCTGTAAAAGGTCAAAGTCATGTGCCTTCTCATTGTGTGGGAATACAGCTTTACAAAAATGAAAAGAGAATTTGTTCTTGGCCAAAGATTTTACCCTATTTTTAGCATTTTAAAAATGCATGCAATTATTGGTCACAAGGAGAAGCAGATGATTGAATTTGGATACTCAGCCCAAACTCATCTTAACTATTGGAAAACTCATGTAAGAAAATATCCATTTCTTACACAAGGCAAGAACATTGTCTTTCTATATGAGAGACAGCCCATCACTTTCATTCTGATGGTGCTATTTGGGAAATTGATTAACTTCTAAAATAGAAAAGAAAAAATTTACAATTCCATTTACATAGCCAGGTCCAAGCAGTGACAATAGTGGTCTAGATGTGAGTCATTGGCCTGGATTACAACCTGAATATGCCAGTTTGATGAAGGCCTCAAACAGGAGGCTTCCTGGCTGGGCTCCATTTACCTTTTTTCTCTTATATAACTTTCCATTGTCATTCCCTGGGTATAAGAGCAAAGAATTTCTCCTCCAAAGACTTTGATCTTAGGAATCTGTGTGTTTTAAACTCTTTGGGTTTCAGTTTCCTAAAATTAAAAATGAGAAGGTCAGTCTCAATAACCTCTAAGGCCCCTCTTGTTTTAAGTCTGTGATCTGATGAGCCACATAATTGACCCTTTTATATGATGAAATTCTTCTTTCAGAATCAAGTAAAAGACTACTTGAAACAATAAACAACTTTGGCAAAGTTGCAGGTTACAAAATAAACCCACACAAATCTTCTGCATTTCTATATATTTCTAACATAGCCCAATAGCAAGAGATAGAAAGAGAAATCTCATTTAAAGCTCTGATAGACACTATAAAATATTTGGGAGTCTACCTGCCAAAGCAAACCCAGGGACTTTATGAACACACTTACAGAATACTTCACACAAATAGAGTCAGAACTAAGTAAGTGGAAAAACATCAGCTGCTCATGGGCAGGTCGAGCCAATGTAATAAAAATGACAGTTCTACCTAAATTAATTTATTTATTCAGTGCCATACCAATTAAACTATCAATAATTATTTTCTAAGAGCTAGGAAAAATGTCAAAATTCATCTGGAAGAACAAAAGCTCCAGAATATCAAGAGAACTAATGAAAAGAAATGCTAGGGAAGGTGACCTAGCTCTATCAGATCTCAAATTGTATTATAAAGCAGCAATTATCGAAACCCCTTGGTACTGGCTAAGAAATAGAAGGGTAGACCAGTGGAATAGGTTAGGTACCCAAGACACAGTGATCAATGAATATAGCAATCCATTGTTTAATAAACGCAAGGATCCCAGCTTCTGGGATAAAAACTCACTGTTCAGCAAAAATTGCTGGGAAAACTAGATAACAGTATGGCGGAAACTAGGGATAGACTAATGCCTGACACCGTACACAAGTATAAAGTCCAAATGGATACATGATCTAGATATAAAGATTGATACTATAGACAAATTAGTGGAGCAAGTGTATCAAACTTATGGAGAAGGGAAGAATTTTTGACTAAACAAGAGATAGAAAACATTATGAAGTGCAAAATGGATAATTTTGATTACATTAAATTGAAAAGTTTTGCACAAACAAACCCAATGCAGACAAGATTAGGAGGGAAGCAGAAAACTGGGAAAGAATTTTTGCAACATGATGAAGGTCTCATTTCTAAAATATATAGAGAGCTGAGTTAAATGTACAAGAATACAAGTCACTCCCCAATTGATAAATGGTCAAAGGATATGAACAGGCAGTTTTCAGAGGAAGAAATCAAAGCTATTTGTAGTCATATGAAAAAATGCTGTAAATCACTATTGATTAGAGAGATGCAAATCAAAACAACTCTGAGGTACCATGTTACACCTATCAGACTCACTAACATGACAAAACAGGAAGATGATAAATGTTGGAGAAGATGTGGTAGAGTTGGAACACTAATTCATTGTTTGTGGAGCTGTGAGCTGATCCAGCCATTCTGGACAGCAATTTGGAACTATGCTCAAAGGGCTACAAAAATGTGCATGCCCTCTGACCCAGCAATACTGCTTCTAGGACTGTATTTCCAAGAGATCATAAAAATTGGAAAGGATCCCACATGTACAAAAATATTTATGGCAGCTCTGTCTGTGGTGACCAAAAACTGGAAATCAAGGGAATGCCCATTAATTGGGGAATGGCTGAAAAAATTGTGGTATATGAATGTAATGGAATACTATTATGCTGAAAGAAATGATGAACAGGAAGACTTCAGAGAGACCTGGAAAGACTTATATGAACTGATGCTGAGCTAAAGGAGTAGAACCAGGAGAACTTTGTATACAGCGACAACCACAGTGTGCAAGGATTTTTTCTGGTAGACTTAGAACTTTATTGCAATGCAAGGACTTAAAAAATTCACAATGGTCTTTAAGGCAAAATGCCTTCCACGTCCAGAGAAACAACTATGGAATTTGATTGCAGAATGTAGCAGATCATTTTCTTTTGTCTTGTGTTTTGGTTTGTTTTGTGATTTCTCCCATTCATTTTAAATTCTTCTATCCAGCATGACTAATGTGAAAATGTATTCAATAGGAATTTATGTGTACAATCTATATAAAATTGTATGCCACCTCAGGGAGGGAGAAGGGAGGGAGGGGAAAGAAGAGAGGAGGGGGAAAAATCTAAGTTATATAGAAGTGACTGTAAAACACTGAAAACAAAATAATTTGAGAAAAAGAAATTCCACCCTGCTCCATCTTGTTCCCCTTTGTTAACTGCCTCTCCTGGGTTGATATTTTGGGAAAGCCCCAACCATATCACCACACCACACACCCCTTTCCACAACTTGTGTACTCTTTCCAACATGGCACCCTTTCAGGAATCATAGTCAAATCAACCCTGTCATTGCCCTTGGAAAGGATCTATCGGTATCCTCCCTTATGGTTCCATTTTCTATCACTGTACCTTTCAAAACCAAAATACCTTTTCCTGGCCACCAGTTATCTCCTATTAGAATGTAATATAAATCCCTTGAGGACAGGGACTATGTATTTTTTGTTTTTGGGGCCCCTAGATAGAAATCTGGACGTGAAGCCAAGAAGATCTCATCTCAAACCCTGCAGCAGACACTTAAAGTTGTGTGATCCTGGGCAAGTCATTTAATCTCTCTCAATCTGAATTTTCCTCATCTGTAAAAAGCTCACTTTAAGATGGCTATTTAACATGGCTTTGCAAAGAACACTGCAGACTATTCTTTAACAGATGAGGAAGTTGCTGGTTAGATTCTTCTATACTGGAAAGTTTACTATTTCTTGCCTATCCATTACAAAGAAGTATGGTCATGTGATTGATACACAAACCTAGACTGATCCTTCAAATCTCTTTCTAGTCTACTTACAGGGTTATTGTGAGGATCTAATGAGAAAATATATGCAAAGCACTTTGCTAACCTTAAAATACTACACAAATACTAGTCATCGTTACTATATCTCAAGCACTTTGCCAGTGCTTGGCATATAAGGAGTGCGAGTAAATACTTTTTCATTCACTCATTCCACTTTTTTACCCAGAGGTCTCTCCTCTATTGTAGCCCTTTAGAAACATTTTTTAAAATCCCTAGCTCTATTCTTCTGGACAAGCAAAGCTCAGGTTACAAGGCACATACAGCTTTCATAAATCACAATTCTACAGCCTCTTATTATTCTACTACCTTGGCACATGTTTAAAGCATTAATTAGTCTCTTCTAGACTCTCCCTTTTTCATTCTTTTTCTAAGGAGCTGATCTTTCCTTTCTTAGACCTGCCTCAGGAGTCATTGTTCAATTTGTTTATTATGCTAATTTATTTCAGGGATTCTTAACCAGGGGTCTGTGAACTTTTTTTTTTTATTTTTGATAACTGTATTTCAGTATCATCAATTTCCCTTATAATCCAAAGTATTTTATTTTGTGTATTTAAATACCTAATTCTGAGAAGGAGGCCACAGGTTTCAGCTTACTGCCAAATGGGTCCCTGACATAAAAAGGCTAAGAACTACTGACATTTCTCTTCCAGGAAACTTCCTCAGTCCCTGAAGAAAATGGTTCTGAAGTGCCCATCCTTTTCCCTCTTCAGCTTCAGGTTGTATATGTGGCGCTAACATAGATTCTGAGGATACAAAAACCAAGAGTGGAACCACCTCTCCTCACAGTCCCCTGAGCACTAACTCTCTGCCGTGGCCCAGTACTTTGTCAATAGAAATCCCTGCTCTGTTGGAGGCATGGGGCAGCCTTCTCAACTCATCGTAGAGCTTGACTTTTAGAGCCTGTCTAGACCAAATCCATCATGTTATAAATATGGAAAGCGAGGCCCAAAGAGGTTAAGTGCTGCCCAACATCATGTGGCAAGGTTCTCTCACTGCAAAAGGACTCTTTTTCATATTGTGCTATGTTGTCACCCAGCACTGGGTTCGGCCCTGTTTTTGTGACCTTGTCAGGTCTATTCCCAGGGCAGGGGTGGGGGGAAGGACCACTGAAGTTGACCTCATTAACTATTTAAGGTTACATCTCCCCCATGCTCCTTTCCCATTTTTCCGCAAGCACCAAATTATACCTCTAAACTTTTGTGTCTGAGGCTATTAGCCTGTCTACATCCCTGTAACTTGAGAATGGGTGTACCATAGCTACAGTTTCCCTTGATGACCAAGTCTTCCTGAAATAGTTCAAGGGCAGTTAGTTCCATAGACAGCATTGCTGTACAACATAATAGAAGTTTTCATGATTTGGCAATGGACTTTGGTTATACTGCCCTAATGTTCCTGTTGTAAAATATGACATGAACTGAGTCAGGGCTGCTTCTACAGTTCAGTCCCTCTCACCTCAACTAGACTAGAAAGAGTCCTGAAGCCATGATAATTTGGGGAGGGATGTTTTTTCTGTTCACCTTGCCAACTTCTCAGGCAACCAGAGTCCATATCTGAGAGCATTTAACCCTCTTGGTAATAGAATAGATAGATAAAGATATAGATATCCATCTTGATGCATAGATATCTATGTTGACATATACAAGTATGTATATATATATATATTATATAACACTATATTATATATGTCTACATTGATATATTCAGGTATATATGATATATAATATTATGTTTTATATTACATATGCACACACAAATGCATAGTACTTTAAGGTTCACACAGTGATTTGCATATGTTGTCTTATTTGATCCATACAGAAACACTGTGAGGCAGGTGTTACTATTTATTATAATTTTCTTTTTACTAATGAGAGAGGCAAGATTTGAACTCATCTTCCAGACTCCAAATCCAGTGCTCTAACCATTATGCAACCTAGCTGCCTCCATCAAACCTCATTTGTGTGCCCCGAGGGTTATGCTATCTGTGGCCAAATAACTTCTGCAGTATGCAGGTTCCCTGGGGGCTGTCTGTGTTGAACATTCTGGGCAGAAAGGTTAAGGGAACACTGACTGGCTGCCGACTTGCTTCCATTAGATCCTCTGATTTTTGCTTGCTTCTAACCTTCTAAAATGTGCCCTGTGGCATTAAGAGCTCTCCCATTAGGATCTAGCTGAAAGGTCAGCTGGCTATGGGTCTGGTGGATGGCAAGGGAGAAAGTTCGGATTCTGTTTCTTGATCCTGAGTGAGTCAGCTACCTATGGCTCCTGGAGAAGTTTGGTGTCCAGCTCATTAAAGTCCCCTTCACAATTTGTCTAAAGCAAGTACCCTCTAGGGAACCTCAGCCAGGAGGAATTTAAGAACTCCCTTACCGATAAGGACATGCCAAGCTGAGCCTACGGTATTCTTAGGGCTGGTCACTAAACAAGGGAGGTGAAGTTTCTTGTTCAGATTTCTGTCCAGAATCAGTTTCTCTCTTTTCTCCTGCATTCCCCCTTCATTTCCTTCCCTATCCCTTTCTTTCTTTTTATTTTTTTTCTGTTCTTCCACATTTTCTCCCTTGTAAAGTATAATTGAAACCCTTTTCTCTGATTCATTTCCCTTTTCTCTCCCTCCTCATTTCATTTTTCCTTTCTTACTTCCTGTCCCTCTGCCAGTGGAATGCAAAGACCAGGGTTTTTCTATTTGTGTCCAGAATTATAGCCTCATAATACCATAGATTTAGAGCAGGAACCGGCCTCAGGGTCCTATTGAGGGAAAGGCTGGGATGACTATACGCATGCTTGAGGTTATTATGATGGGAAGTCAAATCTTAATCTCCCTAAACTTCAATTTCCTCATTTGGAAAATAGAAATAATAATACTTGCCTTATCTGCTTCACAGGTAGATGTGAGAAACAAATGAAATACTGTATTTAAAGGACTTTGGGAATTGGCAAAGCCCTAACTATGTAAATTTACAAAGTTCATAACTACTGATTGTCATTAATATTGGTATAACCATGACTGGACGTGGAGTGGAGTGAGGCAGGCCCATATACCAAATTATCACGCAGAGATTAAGCTTCTAGTTAGCCAGAATATTTAGTTAAAAAAGATGCCTACCTGTATGAAAATACTGTGAATTTTTTTCTCCCTTCTTCCTTCTTACTGTCTCTCTGTTTTTCTCCCTTTCTCTCTCTCTCTGTATCTCTCTCTGTCTCTTTCTCTTTCTACCTCTCTCTTTCTCCCTCTACCTTCTTCCCTCTCCCCTCCCGTCTCTCTCACTCACTCTCATTTCTTCCCTCCCTCCCTCCTCCCCTCTTTCTCTCCCTTGCTGCACTGAGGTCAGATTTCATGTTCTTTGACCCAGGTGTGGTTTTCAGTGTTTCTCCCAGGTGGAAAAATGTCAAGCTATGGCCTCTGATTGTTATTAACTTTTTAAGGAGGGCTTAGCCAGACTAGGAGATGGGAGTGGAACTGGAATGGCACTTGGAATACATTACTTACAGCTTAAAGTTAGCCTTGAAAAGCCAACCACAGGGGACAAATGACTCTGAAGGACTCTCCTGCCCCCATAGTTTCATGGTGTGATCGTTGAGTTTCTTGTTTATCTTTACATCCCAGTGCCTACCTAGCACATTACAGAGGTGCTTTGTAGACACCTGTTGAATTGAACTGAATTATATTCAGGCTGTTTAAATGGGGTACCCTGAACTCGTATTGTGTGTTTGACCAGAACTTTTCAGCTTCTTTATTGGTCAAAATGAGGTTATTGCACTAGTCAATGCCTTGGGACCCTTCTAGCTGTAATATTCTATGAGTTTATGTAAGGGGATCATACGCTCTCTCCAGCAGCAACTTGGCTCTGAAATTAGTTGCTTTATTTTCCCCAGGCAAGATTTGAACCATACACCTGCACCAATATGGATTTTTCCAAAGAGGAGTTAAGGCTGAGTCACAGACAGAAAACTCAGGAGGAATCCAGGGACAAGAGACAACCTCCAGTGGCTCTCCAAATGCCAAATCCTCCTGCATTTAGAGTGTGCACTGAGGGAAGAAAACCTAATTACCACCTTTCTAAAGAGTTGAGCATGGCTGGGTACACCCTCGAAAGTAGTCAGGCTACTTGCTTCCTCCCAGGCCACTCTCTTTCTGGCAGTTTGAAAGGTTCTCTCTAGGAGCATTAGCTGCCCTTGAGCCTTTTGCCTCGGGCCATTAGCAAAGAGCCTGGTCATTATTAACTAGTTGGCATTGACTGATGGCACCACGCTTTTTTGGCTGCGCATGGGTTGCTGGCAGGAGCCTAGTTGACCTCTGGAATTTGGAGTTTATTCTGCCATGAAAACAAAGAAATAAATTAGTGTGATGAACAGAGACTCCTGAACTCTGAAGCAGCTAGAACCCTAGCTCCAGAGACAGCTCAGCAGCCACTGAATATAGCTGTGAGGCACTGCCTTCTCTCCCGGGAGACCAAGCCCGAGAATTGGGCTTCAGAAGCCTGTGCCCTGGACTTTGCCCCTGACTCACTGAGTGATCTATGGCAGGCACTGGTCCCCTCCATGCTTCCAATTCCCCATCTGTGAAATGAGGGGAGTGATCCCTGCCCCTTCCCCTCCTCATGGGAGCATTGCCATAATGAAGGAGATCATGGCTGTAAAGCATTTTTTGTTGCTGCTCAGGAAGACATCTATAAATACTGGGGTAAGAAAGTTGTTTGCAAATTGACTCACGGTAGAATTGAATCATGACTTGTATGTATCAAGGGAGCTCACTATTGCAAAAAACCTTGTGGCTAATACATCCATAAAAGAAAGTGTGGACAGTCACTCCTGGTTCAGATTTTGGTGTCCAGGGTTTTCTTATAGTAAGGCATACATACTTGTGTATTGCAGGACTATTAAACATGCCTGTAGAATAATACAATTTTAATGATTGCTAATTGGCCCTGGTAGAGGCAGTTTCCTCATCAGGAGTTCCTTGAACCAATCAAATCAAAAAGTTTGGCCAAAACAAACAAACAAACAAAACAGTTATTATGTTATCATAGAGGTACACATTAGGAGGTCACATGGTCCAACTTTCATTTCATATTTGTATCCTCTTTCCAAATAATACATAGTATCATTACTACCACAACAGTTACAAGTAACATCACCACTATACTCCTGCCATCACTGCAAAGAGGTAGGATGGTCCCAAATCCTATTCCACTAAGATTTTTTTGGATATCCTATAGTTTTTGGTCCAGACTTGTGATTTCATTGATGTAGGTGACTCCCAGTGTGAAACTCCCCCCACCTGAGCAGATGGACACCTCTCTTAGAAAGTACTAGGTCACTAAGATTTTATTCAACTTGTCCACAGTTACTTGGATTGTATGTGTCAACTCAAGTCTCCTTGCCTCTCAGTTTAGATCTCTATCTTTAACAGGATACCTCTTTGATAATATAATATATAGATACAAATATAGAAAATTTTTTTGGCCAGATGTGTTTTGATTGCCATAGTTAACTCCTGGTGAGGAAAACCCTCTCTACCAATTCTTATCAGGAATAATACAACTTAGTATTAGAAAGTTGTTTAGAGTTAAGTAATAAGTTAAGTGACTTACCCAGCATCACACAGTCTGTATATGTTAGTGGCCAAATTTGAACTCTAGGCTCTCTGATTCTATCCACTATGACAAACAGCTTCTCATGATGGTGATGATGATGGTTTGCTACAACAGCTCTTTTATAAAATGCTTTCTGGTAATGTGTTTAACATACACAGTCTCATCTAATTTTTCAGCTCTTCCAAGAAGGCTTTCTTCTTGCTTCCACCTGACAAGTATTTACTGATCACTTCTTTTGTATTCAGCAATATGCTAAAATTTGTGAAGCTTGAGCCTATGTGTGTGGGATGGGGAGGGATGCAGTAGGACTGTTTGACAGGGTTCCTCACCTCAATGAGCTTATGTGCCATCTCAGTTCTAATATTGATCTGATGAGGTTAGGACGAGGAAATCACGACTTCCTTTGAAAGGAAAGCAAAGAAAAATGAGATGATAGTAATGTTATGTGTTTAGTACTTTCAAGGTGGCAAAACACTTTATGGAATAGAACCCAAGGGACCTGGCTTCTTGCTCTCTTGTCCTAGAAGGAAAGTCCATATCCTAAGCAAAATTCAAAATCTGTCCAGAAGAATTAAACCAGTAGGTAGATTGCCAAATAAGCATGCCACTGTTGGCAGTGAATACTAGTGCCCTCCCTTCTAGGGATTGCTCCCTTGTCTTTACCCTCCTCCCTCTAAAATAAAATACAAAAAAGTCAACCAACCACCACCAAAAAGAAAACTTTAAAAAAATCCAGATGAAGACAATAATTTTATGTGACAGGAGTATTTATATAACAGCTCTCTCCATGATGAATTCATACAAGGGCTCAGCACCTCCCACAGATGCCAATATATAAATCAGGAAATGCTATTACCCACTGACCATAAAAATAGAGTCAACCCCCAACACAGAGAAGTCATTTCAGAAACAGCTGCCACATTTTCAAGGTAGAAATAAGTTCAGGATGTCTACTCATCTAGGGAAGGGAGAGATTTCTTTTATTCTCTCCCCCTGCCACACACCATGACCACCACCACCACCACCACCATCTTCACTTTAAAGGTATAGAATAACCAGACAGACCGTATTCTTAGGGAATAATGACAGTGCTAACTAGATAAATTGGGGAATTAGAGAGGAAGAGAAACTATGGGAGGTTAAAATATGTGCAGTTCTTAAATATCCTCTGGAATCCTCTAGGGTTTACTCATCATTCTTGCTGGGTTAATTCTAATGCAGTTCAGTCACATATCTTCACCATAGTCACCCTTACAAGGGTCAATAGGGGCAGAGTCAAAGAATGTAAGAGGAAGACCTGGAGGATCACTAAGAGCTAGGGGGGAGTCATCAGAGAGCTATTCAAGATGGCAAAGCCAGAGGGTTCATTGTGAATCTCTTGGTTTTACAATAAAAAGAACTTTTATTTTGTATGTGGTTTGGGCTAGGTAGCATAGTGTTAGAGGTGGGTATGAGAAAAGGGATGGAATAATATGAAGGAAGGCGAAATAAAATATTTTGGAGGAGGAATGAAAGATGTTTTCCGGTCATGGAGATGCACTGTCCAAGATTAAGGTAAGAGAGAGAAGATGACCAAGCCGACAAGGGACAATCAATCAAAAAGTATTTTTAAAAATTAATTCTTTTCAACTAATAAAAATCTATGCTTTATCCCTTTTACCTTCTTTCCCCATTAAAACAGACAAACAATAAAAAGAAATATACATATTCCAGCAAAACAAGTTCCTTCACTGGCCATGTTCAAACAACGTATGTCTCCATTTAGGCACTGAGTCCATGACTGCTCTGTCAGACAGTGGGTAGCATGTTCCATTACTGGCCTTCTGGAATTGTGGTTTTTGCGTTGGTCAGAATTCTTAAGTCCTGTAAAGTTCAGCAGGCATTTCGTATAAAACTAAGTGGTAAGCATTAGGAATACAAAGACAGAAATTAAATAGTTCCTACTCTCAAGGCGGGGCATCATATATACATATATAAGTCTATATGACATATATGCAAAATACTATGAGCTGATGGTTTTTGGTCTTGGTTTTTGCTTTTTTGGTGAGAGGAAGGGATTACTAGAACTTAGGAAGTTCCAGGAAAGTCTCCTTTGATCTGAACTTTGAAGGACACATAAGAGGTAAGCTTTTGGAGGTTGTGGCAATTTTAAAGGTTCCACTCTGTGTTAGAGTTAGTGCTAGACCCAGCTGTCTACAGCTGATTCTTCATGTATTAAAGGAGCAGGTAGAAACAACCAGCAGGTTAAGACCAGAGAAGAGTTGTGTCCTGTGATGGCTTCTTCTCCAAATTCTTTCATGGGGTATTGTGGTAATAGGCACTATATAGAGGGTCCATGGGTAAGGGAGAGTATAGATAGAGGATCAGGTGGGAAGGGGAAAGGACTAAGGACAAACTAAGCCTATTCCCAAAGTAATACAGCCATCTATACAGAGAGAAAACTCCAAACTACCAACAAGGTAGGTGCCCTGAAGCTACTAAGAATTTAATCAGTTGAGTCAGCTAGAAGGAGGGATGTTTATACATGCAGGACCTTGTTACGACATGTCTGCCCATAAATGGGCGTTATGGCTTGCCAACCACCTGGATTCCATAAAAAAGCTTTCTCATTAATTAAAACCCTTTAACCCCACATCATAGTCACTTCTTCAAAGGAGAAAGGGAAACTGTTTTCTAATCGATACCTATTAGCATATTTCCTAGGGTGAATTTAACCCCAGCCACCTAATTCCTAGAGCTTTATGTGACAGGAATAATTGGGAATATTTTTTAAAGTACTTTCTGTTTGTGTTCAGTAAATCACAGGAAAACTTCTCAGCAATATGAAATTCCTCATGCAGGATTCTGGTTTTATTTTCTGTTATGTTAGTTTGAATCTATTCTTTCTCCACTCCTCCTTTTAGTCTTCCATTCTCTTTAGTTTTTATATGAGAACTAAACAGCAGTTTCTTTTCCCCATTAATAGAGTGATGCCACACAGAGAGGCTGAGTAAATCAACCCAAGACATTTGGCAAGTTGTTAGTGAATCTGGGAGTACAATCAAGGATCCTTGAATCCTATTCAATTCCATCCACCAAAATTTATTAACCACTTACTGCATGTAAGAAACAGTGCTAGGCACTGAAGATGCAAAAACAAGCAAGCCCTGCCTGCCCTCCACTGGGCAGAAACGTAGAAAGAGCCCCCAAAGGAAATACCTGGTAGTTTGGTGAAGAGGAGAGGACTAAGAAGTATTTAGATTTAACTTGGAAAGAATAGGATTGAAAGAGGCCATGTTGATGAGGGAGTGCATTTTAGGGACAGGAAACTTTTGTGAGAGTACAGAAGTAAGACATAGATTGCTGAGTTTAGGGAAAGCCAGTAGTTTGATCTGGCTGGCACCTAGAGTTCATGTTGGGGAAAAATGTAAAATACTTCTGGAAAGACTGGTAGGAACCAGATTATGGAGGTCCTTAAATGCTAAATTGAGGCATCTGTGTTTGATTTTAGAGGCAGTAGGGAATCACTAAAGATTTTTGAGCAAGAGAGTGACATAGTCAGAACTATGTCTTAGTAATATTGTTTAGCAGCTATGAGAAGGATGGATTTGCAAAAGGGAAATATTAGAAGCAGTGAGCCCATTATAAAAGCCTAGGTGAGGAGTAATGGAAGTCTGAACTAGGGTGGTAGGTGAGTGGAAAGAAAGAGAAGCTGCAAGAGATGCTGTGGAAACAGATCAATAAGACTTAGTAACTGATTGGATGAGGGTGGTAGGATGAAAGCAGAGCATAGAATGCCTGATTTTGTGAACTGGGGTGACTAAAAGGAGGGAGGAAGTGTGAAAAATTTTGGAGAAGGAGGTGGTGAATAGTTTGAAAGAATTTGAAATTCTGAGCTTGGAGGAGAGAAGGTTTAGGGGAGACATGCTAGCTGAGTTTCCATTTTGAAGGGATGTCAGGTAAAGGAGGAATTCAATTTGTTCTGTCTGGCCCCAAAATTAAGAACTAGGGGGAATCAATGCAAAAAAGTCACTTTAGGCTTGATGTCAGGAAAAAAACCCAAGCTGAACGGGCTGCTTCAAAGGTGGCACGTTCCCCCTCCTTGAGGGTCAGCCAATAGAGATCCCTTGTTTACCACTGGGGATTTCTTTTCTAAATGGCTGCTAAAGTCTCTTCTAATTCTCAGATTATGTGATTCTTTGATATATGCTTTGGAAATATTGGATTTTTGATGTATAGTGACATGTAAACTCCTTCAATACATCCTCTCTGAAGCTTCCTTCAAGGATCAACTCATATGCTGTATCCTCTGTGATTCCCTTCTAGTTGTTAGTGATTTATTTCCCACCAAATTAATGACATGTATAATTATCCACGAATATTTACCTCACATAAACATCAAAATTATTCAAGTTTCTTTGAGAGGGATAACAGTGGAGGATAATCATGTTTGATTTCTCTCTGATCATTAAGAACTGAGGTATAATACAGAAAGGAGTATGTTCACTAAAGTGGTTCACTCATCATGGAAGAGAAATGATGTCGAGTCCAAGTTGAAGAGGACTTTCCTTTAAATGATGAGATCCTCCAGATATTCCTATATACAAAATGCTATGTGTGTTGCACCAAGCTCTAAAACAATGCAGAGTCTTCTCATTGAGATCTGTAACCACTCAAAAGAGTTTGGCCTAGTAATTCACATAGGACAACCCAATTAAGAAGGGTTAAAAATGGTAATAAATACTGACTAGTGTTCAGATGACGAGATGCAGTTAGATGGACAACCTATATCTCATCCTTCAGTAGCTATGTCCTTGACTGTCACTGCAAATAATGACTGGGGCACAGAATTAGAAGGAAGAAAGTGGGGAATTGAATAGATTTTTAATGACCCAAATTCCTCATTAAAGCACAGGGCAATATATTCAATTAAATTAATATTTCTCAAAATGATGAGATATATGATGGACTTGAATAATCTATAACACAAATAAATGAATGAAAAAGTACTTATTAACATTTACTATTGTCATCCACTAGGGAAACAAATACAATAAACATGCAATCCTTGCCCACAACAAATATAGGGAAATAGTGCCTATTGAAGGGTCTTTTGGTCTGGAAAGTCACAGGGAAGGCAAGTGAACTGATAGGGCAGTTAATTGCCTTTTCAGAGGCAGTAATATTGTTTTGATTATTATTCTCAGAGAAAAATGTCTCTAGGACTGACTGCTGTCTTCATCCTTCGTTGCCAAAGAAGACCATGCCATCAGAAAAATGATAACATGACTTTGTTTTGAGTGAGGGAAGGCTGTGCAAGGTCACCAGCCTCACTTCTCCTCCAGAGAGGTAGTGATATATACATAACAAATATGGAACTAGGAAGAACTTAGAGTAAAGGATAACATTAAAGAAATATTTTAAAACATGATATGATCTGGTCACATGGAAAAGGCAAAGGATAACTGAGGGATAGGTTATGCTCCACTAATATTAAATTGATATCAAGAGAAATTTTAAAGCCCTTATAAAATTGAGTAGATTTCCTCTCATGAATTTGTGGAAGAATGTAGACAGTTGTTATACAGGATGGACAGGCACCGATGTGATGTACATCAATGGAAGGCACACCCACATGGATGAGATTACAGACCTATTTGGGTATTTTGAACATTTAAGAGTCCTCACATTGATTTCATGGAATTAGATGAGACCATTATGAGAACGTAGAGAAAAGAAGTGGATAGTGCTATGGGGAGCTACCTACCCATGATATCCAACCAAGGGTATGTAGCAAGTAACCCCCATGTATGGGGGGAAAAGCCACCATAGTGCCATGTTGAAGATTACAAAATCTCCTACATTACTGGTGCCTCCATTCTAATTTTCCTGCCCACCCAAACATTTAACTTAAAGTAGCTATTTCACCAGGAAAAAAATGACTACTAGATTCACCCACTTACCTTTCTCTCAACCTCAATATTTCCCTGCCATTTCAGCTATCCTCTTACTACTTATTTTATCTCAGATATATTTTTTCTTCTCCAGATTTACTCCTATTTATTCCCTGAACCTAACTTCTTAGAGACTTTGATCTCTTATCCATTTTTTCTTTCTACTCTCTTCAATTTCTCTCTCCATTTTCCTTCTCTCTCTTATTTTGACATTATCCCTTTCATTTTGAATGAAATTTAACTTAACCACACTAGCTCTTCCAATAATAATCCCACATCTATTCTTGACAAAATTCTCAAATAAATGGTCCATCCATGTTGTCTCCATTTGTTTACCATTCAGTACCTTTCTGGTTCCTAGTATGGTACCTCCACTGCAAAAAATTGTCCCTAAGCTGAGAATTGTCTTTTTCTGAGTCAGATCCAGTGACCTTTTCTCAGTCTTCATTGTCCTCCATGGTGCATTAGATAGTTAGCCTCTATTATTTTCTATATTCTACCAGAGTAAGGCTGATAGAATGCTGTCCTTATATGTGATGAGAAGGACCCCTCAGCACCAATAATACAATTTCTTCTGCTTTAAAAGAAAGCAGGTCAACCCTTGAAGAAACAGTAACACATACAAGAATATAAGAAATCCTCAGTTTTTGTCAATCACTCACATTGTTCCATAGGATAAATCAGTATATAGAAATTCCAGTTGCACTTTTGATAGAAAGAGTGAATGAGTGTCCTTGTCACTGTAAATGCTTAATTACATTTAATTAGGACATCTTCATGTAATGCTGCTGTATTGGTTCTGTTATCTGCTGAAATGTGTAAACTAGAGAAATTGAAGAATAGTCCTTCGATGGCTGTCTCTAATATATAATAGAAAATTCTTTTTTCCCCTTTCCTGCCCTTTTGCATTGATTTAATGGCTATCATGCAAAGATTCGATAGGTACCATGGAAATAGTGTTAGCTTTGGATTCAGAAGGCTTGATTTTGAATCCAAGGTTGGTGGGCCTCGCTTTCCTCATCTCTATAATGGGGGATGTTGGGGGGAGGGTTTTACTGAGTAATTTCTATGATCCCTTCTGGTTTTTGATCATGTGATTAATAATTTGTATTTATTTTAGGTAAATGATATAGGTTTGCATAACACCTATGAGGCAGGTTGGAAAAGTATTTATTTTTTCTATTTTTCTATTGGAAATTCATAGAAGTTGTTTGTTCAGGGTCACATAGCTAGTAAGTTTTGAATTTTGGGTTTGAACCAGCCTGAACTAATAGAAAGAGCATTTGATTTGACAGTGGAGGGTCTGAGTTTGAATACCAGGAATCTAGGCAGTGCAGAGAATAGAGCACTGAAATTGAGATATCTGTGAAATTGACATTACCTGTGTGACCTTGGGCAAGTCACTTAACTGCTGTCTCCCTCAGTTTCCTCATCTGCAAAAGGGGATAACAACAGCACCCACCTTCCAGGGCTGCTGTTAGGATCAAATGAGATAAAGTACGTAAAGTGCTTTCTAAACCTTGAAACACTATATAAATGCTATCATTATGACCAACTTTGCTATTCTACATATATGACTCTCTCTCTCTCTCTCTCTCTCTCTCTCTCCATATATATATATATATATATATATATGTAAAACTCTTAGATCTCAGCTTCTCATTTTTGTAAATTCCCTTCAAATTCTACATCCTATGATTTGAAGACTAATGTTCTTTCTATTAAAAGTTCCTTCCAGTCCTAAAAGTCTGTGATTCTGGCTTTCAGAACTATGATTAGAGGACAGCTCCTCTGCCTTGCGACTGCATGAGAGTTGGTACCATTTCTGATTTCCTGGACTTTCAGAAAGAAACAGCCTTGTGGTCAGATAACCAAGTATATATGGGTAAAATTGAAGAAATTCTCTTCTCCCATTCTCCTGTCTCACAGATATAAGTAACTTCCATTACTCTTTTTTACTTTAGGGAGATGAGCTGGGCAGGCAGTCAAAATGCCAGCTTCTCTAAGTGATTGGTTGACACATCCATCTGAATTTTAAATGACAGCATCCACAGTCTGAGTTTATGATGTTGTTCTGTCTTTCAACCTAATGAAACTGCTGAGCAATTTGGTGCTCTGGGAAAGAGGATGGCTCTGGCCCCCAGGGGATGTATTGTATAACTAGCTTCTTGCTGACCTCTCTCAGTCTATAATTTCTGGATTTTTTTAAAGTGTATCATCTATAGGTCTATCACTTGGCACCCATCTCTGTAGTGCATATAGCTAAAGGATTCACAAGCACAGCAATTTTTTGTGAAAGAAACACATCTGGCAGCCCTCAGCATGTAGTACGGGAATAAATATGCATGTATATTTTAGGAAGGTAAAACACAGCCACATCAGGGAGTGCATCCATGCCTCTCTGTGTCTACATATCTCTCTATGTGTACTGTTTCCTCTACAAATAAGCATTTAGGGAGATGAGTTCAGCACTTGGGAAACATAAGGAGTGAACTGAATGTATTTCTAGCATGCTGATGCTCCCAATTATTCCTACCATCCCCTTGAGCACGTTTCTTTGAGATTTCCATTAAAGGTGGAGCCTAGATACCGACTTCCCTTAATGTACAAGGGGCAGCTTTTGCTGACCTCTGCAAGACTATCTATTTACCTCGCTGTTCTCTCTCCTTAACGTTGATCGAAATATCAGGCTACCCAGCAGTGTCTCCCAGCTCATTCAAACCTAACATCCACTCAGGGAAAAGGACAGATATGAAGTCACTCACTCAGAAAGAAATAAAACCAGCAGAGACAGGAGTTTGGAAGCACAACAGTGGACAAGAAAATGTCTTTGTCAGAATGGCAATTCTTCGGCCAGCTTTTAAAAATTATTTCTACTGGGCTACACTTGTGTCTTCAATTCTTACTGACTTTTTCACATATACTTTACTTTCCACCATCCCCATTCATTCCATAGGACCGAGGCCAGCTCTGGAAAAGCTTATTTGACATTCCATTCTGCTCCAGGTCACCTGAAAAACCAAGCAGCTTGCTCTAGATCTAGGTTGGCTACCCAGTGCTTATCTGGATGTGTGCCCAAAATTAAGGACATAAGTGAATGGAATTATAATGCCTTGAATTTTATAGCACCTTCCTTTGAAGTGTTCAGAATACTTTACCATCATCATTCATTTTTTTCCCAATTTTCTAAGGGCAATGATGAAGTTTTGTGTCTAGTAGGGAAAACTAAGGTGGCAAGAAGGAAAGCAAATTACAAAAGACAACATGATGAGACATTTGCAAAGACCCCAGGACTCTTTACTCCTGGTCCTGAAGGCCCTTCTCTTCACAAGATTTATTTTAAAAAATAATGACAACAGTTTACATTGTCTGGTGTACCAGACAAGTTGATTTAGCAGAGGACTCAGGAGGCAACAGACCATAGCCAAAGGATGGATAGAATTTCTATTCAGTTGGATCTGATATAGTATGCCACCATTCAAGCTTTTTTGTTCAGTTGTTTTCAGTCATGTCTGATTCTTTGTGATCCCATTTTTTTTTGCACAGATACTTGAGTAGTTTTTCATTTCCTTTTCCAGCACTTTTTACAGATGAGGAAATTGAGGCAAACAGGGTTAAGTGACTTGCCCAGGGTCACACAGCTAGTGTATGTCTGAGGCAAGATTTGAACTCATGAAGATGTCGTCCTGACTCCAGGTCCAGAACTCCATCCATTGTGTCACCTAATTATCCACCATTCAAGTTACTAGCTATCTAAAAGAAAAAGAGAAATAAAGGAAGGGAGGAAGGAAAGAAGGAAGGCAGCAAGGAAGGAAGAAAAGAAGATTTTTCTTCAAGCATTTTTCTTTGTTATTTGCAAAGAAATAACAATACTAAGCAAGAAAGGGCATCTGAATCTCCTAATGCCCACTGAGGAACCTACTTAAGACTCCAAAGGAAGAATTTTGATGTCCCCTTTCATTAGTCAAGCTTCCCCCACAATATTCCCTAACCAGATACTTCAATACTAAGTGACCAGCTGGAAACCTAAAAACTGAGACTAACATATGAGTAATGTAGGTAAACAACTGAAGAAAGAGAGTAGAAGCAATGCCTAATAGGAAGCAAGTTGGATGTTGGGAGGTCCAGTTTTTGTTCCCTGGTTCAACTTTACACTCATACGGTTCTCTCCCATTGCCTCAGAGAAACTGAATGAAAGAGGAGATGCCTGGTTACAGCACAATACTATTATGTTCCTCTCAGATCCCTTGGTTGTGAGCAATATACAAAATAGCTTCACCTGCAAGGAAATGCAATCACTTGAACAATAATAATCACTTCAACAAACATTTTTTAAGCATTTTCAATGGCAATGCACAGTGTAGGTGGAGAGGAAATAGAGGGATCAAGTATAGACTACTTTTTCAAGTTTAGTCATAAAATGGAAGTGAAAGATGAGTTGGTATTTAGAGGTAGTAGAAGAGTCAAAGAAGGAATTTCTTTTTAATACTGAAAAGATCTGAGCATGATTGTAGGCAGATTGGAAGGACTCCACAGAGAAGTTGAGATTGCAAATGTATGAGAGTTGGGGGAGCAGTGATGATGGAGTAAAGTCCCCAGAACAGGTGGGACAGGAGCCCAGGCATAGAGGTTACATTTGGCAAGGAATAGAGACATGTCATTCTATGAAATAGGAATGAATGAATGAATCAATGAATGAGTGAGTGAGCATTTTAAGTTCTTGCTGTATGCCAAGTGTTATAATTGTATATGCACACACATCTCCCAGCTCTGGTCAGTTCTGTAACCACAGAAGCACAGGTTAGGGGTTTCTTATCCATTTGATAGTCTCACTGAATTTCAGGGTTCCTGAACCATAACATGGTGCTAGAGGCTGGCTAGTTCATAAATTATCCTCACACTCTATTGCATTTTTAATCATGGTGTGTACTATGATCATTAATGGCACATGCTTATGGGACTGAACCCAAAGTATTTATCTTGTTTTAATTATATTAGAAAGCAGTGATATTCAATTAACCAACTAATCGGGCAAGCCGATCAATACTGGCTGAGGCATGGTCCTCCATCGCTCTAGTTCCCTAGTGTTGGTGACAGACTGGCTATGCATTAAAGGTGGGGTTAACCCTTCTTAACTAGAATCATATTGTCTGGGCATTGATGTGGGGCTCTGCTGAGAGAAAAAGCTTTTTATGTGAAGTGTATGATAGAAATCGGGAAAACAGCATCCTGACTTTGGGGGGAAAGTCCTCAGATGTCACTGTGGTAAAATATAATGTTTTCTGTGCCATCAGGGAAGACTAATTTGTTCTCCTAATTGTTCTTTTGGATAAATAACTTTGTAGGTAAAACAGTTGAAGATTCCAAATCATGTAGCCAAGTCTTGGTGGAGCCCTCTAGGATAAAACAGGTAAAAAGGAACACACATGGTCCTGGAAGGGCAGCATGGAGTGGCTGTTTCTTATATGGTTTTGTCCCCAGGGAATCCTGAGTGGTTACTTACTCTTCTAGCAAATCAAAAAAGCAGACAGACTAACCTGAAATGCAACTCTTGGAAGTAACATTCAGCATTGAACTCTTGCTCAGCATTCTTTATTCAGTAAAACATTTATAATCATGTGTAGAGAGCTGTGTTAAGTACTTGATAATTCTGGGGGACCTGGTCCACTATGAGCCATGATTAGTTAAGAGCCTTAGGTTTGAATCAGAACCATCTATCCTAGCCCATCATGCTTGAACAACAATTTAGAGGAAACTCTTTCTTTGGTCCCAAGTTAATTATTGGGAGATCCAGGAAATTTCTGCAAGTTTTGAGGATTGGAATTATCTTATAGCTAGGCTATGGTCCTTGACATTGATGGTTTGACTACAGAACATCCCATTAACTCATATGCAACTAGTCTATGCCTTTTATAACTAATATGGTCACAGGTTCAATCCCCATATAGACCAATGAACTTGACAATCAAGAAACATCTACTGTCTTTGATTAAAGACTTATGGTTATTCAGTTGTTTTCAGTAGAATCCAACTCTTTAGGACTACATTTGTGGTTTCCTTAGTGAAGATACTGGAGTGGTTTGCCATTTCCTCCTCCAGCTCATTTCGCAGATGAGGAAAACAGGCAAACAGGATTAAATGATATGTCCAGGGTCACATAGCCAGTAAGTGTCTGAGGCCAGATTTGAACTTGGGAAGATAAGTCTTCTTGACTCCAGGCTTTGCACCCCATCTACTGTATGATCTAGCTGCCCTGGTCATAGACTAGTCACTAGGCCCCTAAATCCACCCATTTACCTTTTAAAAGTATTTCATTGAGTACCAGAGCACAAGGCTAGACCAGTGAAGACTTAGTAAACTACCTAATTTAGCCAGCCAGAAGGGTCATAAAAATGTAAAAATAAAAGACTCCTTAGAATTTATCTAGTTGACTCCTCCTTGTGTAATAAATGAGAAAAATAAGACCTAGAAAGATGCTATAAGTTATCTAAAGTCACACAGGCAGAAGGCAGCAAAGTCAATATTTGAACTCTCAGACTCTCTGGCTCCACATCGAGTGTTCTTTCCAGACCACCATACTGCCACATGGACATTAGCCTTGACTCTAGAAGAAATCATATATTGGTAATGGAAGAGGGGCCACCTGATTTTTCCATTCTTTTAGACATTTGTTGGCTGGTACTGAATCAGACACACACACTAAATCTTTCAGGAAGTGAGGCCATTTGAACCTAAGAGATTGTATGGAAAATTGAGACATTTCACATGAAGATATATTAAGGGGGAGGGGGAAGACCTCAACACTGTTGTTAAGTTTCCAAACGTTTGATGAGTTTCAATTCATTAAGTGTTTTGCAGGCTTGTTAATTTAATAAGAGCAAATAGGGCCCTAATTTAAGACAACAATCAGTAATTTCAAGGGGGAGAAGAAGAATGAGAAATAGGGCGGTCATTACCCAGCACAATGTTTAATCAAAAGACACCAGGACTTTTGACTTTGTGGTAATTTTTAAAAAGGTTGGAGATTTCCATTGCATACAGTTTCTGACTCTGGCCTGGCAGTCTGGGAAAACAGAGCTCCTATAATTGGTTCTGATGGAATTAAAAGGAAAAAAAAATACCATTCTTTCATTCCTTGGAGCTGGACTTTTACCACAGATTCCATTTGTAGTGTTTTCACTAAGGGGAAATTTTCTCATTGAAGTAACTTACTTACTTACTGAACTCTAGCTTCCTCATCAGCCTCTAGGTTTAGGGGCTCTTAACCTGAGGTCCAGGAACCTATCTTCTTAAAAAAATTCTGAAACTATATTTCAAAATCATTAATTTCCTTTATGATTCTATGCATTTTACTTTCTGCATTTAAAAACATTCTTCTGCGAAGGGGTCCACAGGCTTCACCAGACTGCCAAAAGTGCCCATGACATATATTCAAAAGATTAAGAACCCCTAAGACCTTCTTTTTCACTCTTTACCCTTCATTTCCCACCATCCCCTCACCTCCCATGCAATGGCCAGGATTGATTTCTCTTTCTTATTCAACCCACTATTCACTATTAAAAGGATGATTATCTAATCTGCACATTTTCCAAGGTCTTTGCTTCTCTTTCTCTGCCCTCCTGCTGCCTGCTTTTAGACCATTTCACAGCTCATTAGTACTTCTACCAGAGAGTGGACAGGGTCAAGAAGCCCAGGTGAGTAGCTGGTAATTATCCCCCAAGAGGCACCCAGAGCCATGTTTGCATTGCCAGGGATGGGTTTCTTGCCTTTCCATGTCCTGGACCCTAGAAATTCGGGTTGGAAATAGGTTAAGCTCACAGCTGCCTTGGGACTTCTCTGGAGTGCTCCTCTACTTGATAGGAATCCTACCAATGAGCCATCCTATAGGTCTTTGAGTTCACAGGGACCTCAGGAAGTAGTTGTGGCCTGGAGCTAGATTTCAGATGCTCTCCCAGTGCTAATTTGTCTCCCAGTGATCTTGGGCCCTCTGAAGTCACCCCAGGTTTGGTGGTCTGTACAAGGAATACCCAACAGCTGCATTCAGGCTGTTGACCAATAAGCAACCTTATGGGAATCAGCTTTCTTGAGTGTGTCAGAAGTTTCCCCAGGCTAAATACCTTGAAACTGTCTGAGATGCTTTCTTTTCTCCTTCATTCCCTGTATACAATATTTCACTGTCTATCATTTCTGTATTTCAGTTTCTACTTCTTTGCTGTTCTTACTCTTATCACCTAAATACAGACCTTTATTGTATCATACCTGGAATATTTGTTGTTGTTCAGCCATGTCTAACTCTCTGTGACCCTATTTGGGGCTTTCTTGGTAAAGATACTGGAGTGGTTTTGCCCTTTCCTCCTACAGCTCATTTTTAACAGATGAGGAAAGTGAGGTAAATAAGGTTAACTGAATTGCCCAGGATCACACAGCTAGTAAGTGTCTGAGGCCAGATTTGAGCTCAGGTCTTCCAGATTCTAGACCCAGTACTCTATCCACTGAACAACTAAGCAGCGCACCTGGAATCTTACGAAAGCTAAAAGTGAACCTGTTTCCGTTCAATCTCAATAATCTGCCTTGGATAAGAAGATGAAATAAAACACAGTTCTGGCACTCTGGGAATTTACAGTATGATATGAATATAAATAACTCTGATATAAGGCAAAAATGTGGTAAATGAAAGAGACATCCAATCCAAAATTACAAAAATTTTGAGGAGCAAAAACTCACCTTTAGCTATTATAATAGTTATTATATTAATATATGATAATAGTGTATTATTATTTTAGAATAATCCAGGTACTCTATTTGGCACATAGTAGGGCTTAAATGTTTTTAATTGAATCTGACTGAGTTAAATTGCACTGAACAACTTTTCCCCTCCTACCTATCCAGACAACTATTAGCAGATTTTTTCCAGAATAGTTTCTATCATGCCACTGCGCTGGACAAGAATCTGAGATGGTTGGTTCCCTGTTGTTTACTGAGTCAATTCCAAATTGCTCTGCCTGAGTTACAAGGCCTTCTATGATATGATCATGCTCTACTTACTCCAATGCTACAAAACGAATTGACTCTATGCTGATCTCATTATATTACACAAGACATGCTCATTCTCACCTCCATTCTCACCTCTACCTCTGAATGACTGTCATTCTCCTCTCCTGGAATCATCTCCTCCCTTCAGATAAATTTCAGTTGTTACCATTAGAGAGGCAGATGGTGTAGAGTGTATGCAGGGGACAGGGAATCCTTGCTTCAATTCTTCTCTCTGACATACACTGACTGGGTGACCCTGGACAAGTCTCTTAACTAAGACTCTAAGATGTGGAGCAGATGTCACAAGAGAGTCTTCTCAACAGGCTGCTGTCTCTATCATTGAAATCACAGGTTAGTCCTTTTCTACTTCCTTTCTTATTTTTTTCTCTTCTCCATGCTCTCTAAATGATCTAGTGCCACTGGTCTTGGTTTCTGTGACTTTCTTCAAGACTCAGACCAAATCCCACCTTCTGCCAAAGGTCTTTCCCACTCCCATCCTACTGTTAGGGTCTTCCCTCTGGAATTACCTCCTATTTCACTTCATATGTCCTTTATGGATATAGTTACTTGCATATTGTTTCCTCCATAATGTAAACTCCTTGAAGGCAAGAATCATGTTTTTGTTTTTGTCCTTTCCTTTTAATCCGCATTACTTAGCAAAGTGCCTGCCACATAGTAGGACCTTAATCAATGCCTGTTGACTGAACAACCAGCCCTAGCCTAGCCCTATTATTATTAGTAGAGATAAGTTGATTAATCAGTTCTTAGTCATTGTCACTTACTGGAAAAGTAGAGTTTTGTGATTCATTTAACTTATGATGTGGGGAGAGAATGTCAGAGAGACCCTTAAGGATGGTGTTGAACTGGTGTGAATGCCGAGCGTACTCACTGTAGGCAGCCAGGAGGGCATAATGCCCATAAAAGCCTTGCAGGGCATGAAAGAATAGTAGAGGGATCCTAAAAAAGGGAGCTTTACCTATTCTGTCCACTTTGGTGGGGGAAGGGGGGGGTGATGGCATAATCTACCTTCACTGGAGGTCAAGGGCTCAGTGACAGGGTCAGTCAGAACTAGAATAAGAAACTTTCTGCATACTTCTCAGGACTCAGACCTGACAACCCCTCTACACTGGTCTGCAGAAACTGCAGGCGGCAGCTTCCTAAGGATGGCAGCGATACCATGTTTTGTTGCAGAGCAAATGGATAAAGCAGACACCAGGGGAGATGTTTCCAATGGGATATAGATTCCTTAATAACAATTAACACTATTATCAGACCCCCTCACAGGTGCTTTCAATTTAATTAAGACAATCCTTCACCACTGGGCCCAATCTCTGAGTTTAAAGGTTTGTTGATTTCTTTTTGCATTGGTTTGTTTTGAATGCTTTATTGTACTATAGTATCATTTTGGATGCCTCATTGTAGCTTGGAGGTGACCCTATATTCTCTAAGAATTATAAACTCCATTTAGACCTACTGAGAATAGACACAGTATCCTAAGGACTAGTCTAGCTATGTTCAGAGCCGGTTGTCACCAAAGGGATGACTACCCAGTTACAATGTTATTCCAGCTATAGCAACTCATGAAGACCATTCTACCGCTGCCTCTTTGGGCAAGAACTTAAACTGTTGAGACCTCAGTTTCCACATCTGTAAGATCTTGGCTGGGCTAGGTGGCCTTTAATGTCTATTTCAGCTTGAAATCTGTGAACTTAGCATCCCTTCCAATGAACTGTGATGTCTCTCTTAAATTGAATGAAATTAAATGAAACCCTCATCAGGTTTCATCTAGAATAGTGTTCAGTTGTAGGCCCCACATTTTGGGAAGGATATTGACAAACTAGGGCAGCTAGGTGGCACAGTGGATAGAGTTGGGGGCCTGGAGTCAGGAAGACCCATATTCCTGGAGGTCTTCTAGCAAAGGTCAGATGCCTGCTTGCCAGTGATGTTTTACAGAGGATTCCTTTTAAGGTCTAGAGCAGAGAAGATAACCTCTGAGCTCCCTTCCAACTCTGAGATTCTTTAAAACCCTCTATAATTAAAAAAAAGTTCATTTGAGTGTTTCACCTCATCATCCTGTCTTTACAAGTGCCTTGACGAATGTGCTAAAAGCACTAAACTACCCAAAAGAAAGGCTGAAATAGGGAGAATGAAGAGCACCGAAGGTATGGACAAAACCTAAAGCTAATTCTCACTCAGTCATCTCCATACCTTCATATAACTCCTGTGTTCCAAATGCCCCAAATGCTTAAACTTATGTTCTGGTTTCTGAGAAAGGATGTGGAGTGTCAGAAAGATAGGATTCTTGGCTCCAGAGTCAAAAGTTCAAAGGGTTTAAAGTTTGACCCTAACGCTTCCTTCTTGTGTAATCTTGAGCAAGTCAGTTAACCCCTCTGGGCCTCAGTTTCCTTATCTGTAGAGAGTAGGTAGGACTAGATGACTTACGATGTACTTTCTAGGTCTAGATCCATGATTCCTTCTTTTTAGAATAAATTTTATTGATATCTTTTGTTTTTATATCATCAAATTTTCCTTATAGTATTTCTCTCCTTCTGTCCTTCCCAGAGAACATGTAACAAATTACATATATATGTAACAAATGTAACAAATGACATTTATATGTATATATACATATATATGTAATATATATTATATATACACATATTTATATATGTATATGTGGGTATACATGTATATATAATTTTTAAATAGTATTTTCTTTTTTCCAATTACATGTAAAGATACATTTTAACATCCATTTAAGAAAAATTTTGAGTTTCAAATTTTCACCCTCCCTTATTTCCTCCGTTCTTAAGACAGTAAACAATTTGATTTAGGTTAACAAATAGAGGAAAAAATAAACAAATAGATCAATACATTGAAAAAATATTTAAATGTTTAAAATATACCACTCCTATGAATGCCCAACTCTGAAAAGTGTTGGGAGGATATCTTCTCAAATCTCTTCTTTCAAGTTATGCTTGTTCTTTATAATTTGAATTTAATTAGTCTTTTCATTAATAGTGTTGTCATTACACACACATATAGTTTTCTTAGATCTGCTTTCTTCATTATGTATCATATTGTGTAAATCTTTCTATGATTCTGTGTATTCCTGTATTTTTTACAGCAGACAATATTCCTTCACATTTGTGCATCACAGTTTGGCAGCTGTTGTTGTTGAGCTGTTTCAGTCGTGTCCAACTCTATGTGACCCCATTTGGGGTTTTATTGGCAAAGAGATTGAAATGATTTGCCATTTCCTTTTCTAATTCATTTTACAGAGAAGGAAACTGAGGCAACTGGGGTTAAGTAACTTACCCAGGCTCACACAGCTAGTAAGTGTCTGAGGTCAGATTTGAACTCAGGAAGATCTTACTGACTCCAGGCCTGGCACTTTATTCACTGCATCACTTAGTTGCCTACAATAATTTACTTAGCCATTTCCCAATCAATAGATATATGCTTTGTTTCTAGTTCTTTGCTATTATAAAAAGAGCTGCACTAAAAAGCTTTGCTGTGAATAGGAATTTTCTTCTTATTAATGACTTCTTTGTATGAAAACGTATAATGGAATCCCTGGGTCAAAGGATGTGGATAGTTCAGTAACTTTATTTGCATAATTCCAAATTACTTTCCAAAATGATTGTACTGATTCATAGTTCCACCAACAATGCACTAGTGTGCCTGTCTTCTCACAATATCTCCTTCATGGACTCTTCCCATGTTTTATCATTTGTGTCAATTTGTCAAGTGTAAAGGAAAATCTCAGGTTTGTTTTGATTTGCATTTCTCGTAATATTAGTGATTTGGAGCATTCATTTATATGGTTAATAGTTTTCAATTCTTTTTGAGAACTGTCTGTTCTTATCTTTTGACTACTTGTCTTTTGGAGAATATCTTTTAGAGCTATGATTCTGAGAGGTCTATTTTCAACTTCTATACACAGACCCATCTCTGTGACATCCATTTCCTTTAATAGCATATGGGTCAAAGAAAGCAAAAATGTTGTCAGTCATAAACAAGTTAGACTCTCTGGAAGGGGTAAAAGAAAAATCACTGCATCTTAAGCAGAAAGGAACCTCAAATCACCTGGTCTGTTCTTCTGCTTTTACGGATGAGGAAACTGAGGCTTAGAATCCTTCAGTGACTTTCCCAAGTTCAAAATGGAATACAGTAGCAGAATCAAGACCTAACCTCAGGTCACCTGACTCCAAGAACAGGGTTCTTTCCACTACATCACAGTGAGGTCACTTCCCCTGATAGATTCTTCATTTCATTTGTGCAACCCAGATTTTCTACTGAGCAGAGACATCTGGGGGAAGAACAGGAAATTCCTGCTTCTCAGAGGAAAATTCCAAATTCACTCACACTTCTGGACATGTGGCCTTGATTACTTGCATTTAAGAGCTACATAGGTTTTCTTTTCTTTTTCTTTTTTTTCCTCCTATCCTGGGCTGACAATGAATGAGCAGGGACAATGAAGTTCCCAGTGGGGAAAGCATTCTGGTGGCATCTTCCTCAGAACCCATTTTGGTAGGAAGTTATGGGCTAGATTGAATGATCCCTCCTAAATTACTAGAAATGATCATTTCTCTGGCTTCTTACATTTTCATTTCATTATTGTGTTCATTACTGATCCCTCCCAACAGGCTTTTCCAATTAGTATTTACATCTTTATTTTATGTAGGCTCCAGACATGCCATGGGGGTGTGTCTAAGGCCATGTCAGAACAGCAGGGTAGAGCTGAGATTAGAACTCTCAGACTTTAGTCATTAAAATCTGCCCTGGAAGCCCTCATCTCATTGTCTCAGGCTACTCCTGAAAGCAATGAGGTGTTTAACTGGTGGCAATCAAGGGTGCCTTTTATTCCAGCACATGACACTGGAAAGGACTCACATAATGGGCAACTTGCTCCAGAACCTTGAAAAATATGAGTTTGCCTCCAGTCAACAAATTCGCATTTGGCCTTTTACAGCTGTCCTTCTCTAGGGAGCCAAAAGTGCTTAAGCGACAGAAAGCAGTTGTATTCCTCCTGAAAATATCTCTGAAAGGTAGAGGAAGGCCAGACTATGGTTTCCCTCCATAGTAGGTGCACTGAAACACCCACAAGGGATAGGACCATCCAAGTTTCCTGCTGCAACATGGCAGCAAAGCTAGGAGTTAAGCCTCCTGTCCTAACTTCCAGTTCCCTCCACATCCCAGAAAGTGTTTTCTTTAAAGTAACACTTAGGATAAAGGCTCATTTCCTCCCCAGACCTTGGAGAAGGAAGCACAGTCTCAATCTAGGCCAGGTGTTTAAATGCAAACACCTGGAAACAATGACTGTTTCTCTGGCTTACAGCTTTAAACATTACAGAAGAGAATTACACCCTCAGTTCAGTGCAGTAAAACTAATCAGGCTTCATCTGGACACAATTTATATCCTATTATCCAGGTTTGGGATTATCCATTCATCTAGTACTCTATCACTTCCTCGATGCCTTCCTTTGGTTTATTTTCGACACTTTTGGGCATCTTTCCTACAGCAGCCAGGAGGACAAGACTAGAAGAGGCAATTTCCAAAGGTCAAATACCATTAATTATTTGTTGCCCATGCATGCTGCAGGGGAGAGAAGGAAGTTAAAACTAATGGCTAAAAGAAGACTTTGGAATAAATTGATCCATGTCCCCAATTATCAGAGAAAACTGTAATAACTGTGATTATTAAATTGGGAAGACATGGACTTGGAATAGATTTTTCAACTAACAGTCTATGGAGGGAAGAAGGAGAAGTGAAAAGAGTCCATTGGGAATGCTCACAATCACAGATATGTTGCCTGAAGAAAACCTTAAAAGCTGTCTCTAGGCTGAGCCCTAAGCCTTCACAACGTCATTATTCCCATTTTATAGAGGAAGAGATTAACTGGAAAAGAGAAGATACAAGTACCTCATGCTTGGTCTGTTGCATAGATGACTGTCCTAAAATCTTATCTCAGAGGAACATTAAAGATCACTTAGCTTGACCCTTAGATCTGGATCCCCAGTAAATAGGAAATCAATCAGTACTCAGCCCTTGCCTTTGACATCTCTAGTTAACAGGGATTCTCTTTCTTTGGGTGGTATCCCCTTCCATTTTTGGACAACTCAGATAGTTAAGGAGGTCTTCCTGACATAGTTCTTTCTTCAGACTTCTTCCCATTGGTGCTAGTTCTGGACATTGGAATCAGCCAGAACATCTAGTCCCTAACTTCCATAAAGGTGACAATTTGAGGAGAGCAATTTAGTCTTTTCTCCAGAATCCACTTTGGCATGGTTTCAAATCCACACATTCTATTATTCACCTTTCTTTGGACCAATTGCTTGTGAATGTCGCTCCTAAGATGTCTTCAGAAATGAACCTGAGACTCAAACAGATGTGCTTTGAGATTAATGTTTCTGGCTCTATACAGGTGATTCTTCAGACAATGAAGCTTATTGGTGCCACCCTATTCCTAGCCTTGAGCTTACATGACTTTAAAATATAGAGGAGTGGCCTGAAGTTGTCCAATTTGATATGAAATTACTGCTGAACTCAAGACACAAAATGATCATAGACTATATCTGGGCTATAGATCAGTGCCACAAACATGGTTACAGATACCTAAGACACTCATTTTTTTCTTATGACATTCCTGAGAAGTGGGTGCAATTAATATTATTACAATTTTTCATATGAGTAAACTGAGACAAACAGCTATTAGGTGATTTGATGGATTTACAAAGCCAGTAAATATGTGAGGCTGCATTATGTCCTCTGATCTTCCTGACCCCAGGTCTAGCACTCTCTCCACTAGGCTACCTAGCTGCCCCCGCACTAACTCCTTCAAAGAGTTGTGAGGAATGGAATCTGTAAATTTAAAGTCATTCTATGAATCTCAGTAGACAGCAATCAAAGGACTGAATGCCAGCACTGCAAAGAGTTCCATATGGCTTAAAGCAATAGTTCTGCAAGTACGGTCTGTGGTCCCTGAAATCCTTTCAGGGTGTCTATAAGTCCAATACAATTTTCATAATTCTAAGATGTTTTAATTTCCAATGTGATAAATACAAATAGTATTAAAATCCACAGAAACAAAAGCTCTTGGGGGGAAGCCTGCAACAATTTTTAAGAGTGTAAAGGGTCCTGAAACCAAAAAGTTTGAGAACCACTGGTTTAAAGCATCTGAGGGAATTCCTGGTTTCTTTCCATCCTCTCCCTTCCACCGGACTGCTTTTCCTTTTGCTATCAGAGCTACACTTGGAGTCTCCCTCCTCTTCCCCAGTGGTGGAGTGGTGCTGCAATGAGGCATCCGTACAGTTTCTGCCTGATAACATGGCCAGTATCCCATGCTGGCAATGTGATGATCCAGGATTGGGGGAGGGGGAAGAGAGGAGGCTGGAACTGAAGTCACACCAAGCGTTTCTCTGTGCCAAGGTAAGCAGCTCATTAGAGAGAAGAACCCACAGCATGAGCTATATTGCATAGTGGCTCCAAGGACAAGATAGCCACAGATGAGAGGCGGCTTACTCCTCACCCCCACAAATAGCAGCATCATACTTCCTTAATGGGTAAAATGTGGCTTTTGCATATCCCCAACCCTATGAGAATCCGTTGGTCCAAACTAGCCACCTGAATGGGGTCTAATGTATCTCTGGCCCCATTCCCCTCCCTCCTCAGAACTATATGAGGAAGGATCCTAATAGCAGTATTAATTGATTGGTTAATTAATTTAAGAAACTCCATTGCCATGGGAACCCTGTGCAGAATGCCAGACTTCTTTTAAGCTGACTGGGAAAAAGCCTGCCTTTTTGCCCTGCTATCTGCAGTGCCGTCTGATTCCTCACACACCCTGAAATGGAGACAACTGTGAAGGATTTTCCATCTCCCCACTATGCACCCTCTCCCCTCTCCCCACCACCACCAAGAGGAAAAAACCCATCAGGGTCTCTTGTCAAGGGGTCGACTGGAAATCAAGTTACAACCAGCACAATTTGTTTCAGAGCATCTCAGCTCCCATCCATCACCTTATGGCATCATTAATAATCCACAGCATAATGACGAAGATGAATATTGTAGCAGGAAAGCAGGGGGGCAGGTCCTAGCAGAATGTTGCAGCTGAGGGAGAGTGACTTATTAGCCTGGACTCCAGGTGTAACCTTCTCCTGCAACTCAACCAGGGCCAAGGATGATTTATTGATACAGTAAACGGATTTTTATAATTAAAATTGATTTTTGGTTTTAGCCTGGTGAATATAGGCTTCGCTGGGCTAGAGGGCCAGGTCAAGATCCCAAGGGGAAGAAAGAAATGGAAAAGGGGAGAGCAAGGGAGCTTGGTAAGATAGATGTTTGTGGCCTTCCATGGTACTATGGGAAGTAGTTTGAAGGATGATGTATTTGGACTGGTTAAAGGCTGCTTGGGTCCTCCTTGGTTCAATGCTCCATTCAACACTAATATTCTGATAGCTGGAGCCTAGGCATGGCCTGATTATTGAACACTCTTGTGGATTCCTGTCATGATAGCTCAGGAGACCATGTAGTGTCTCAGCTGACCTCAAAACTCTCAGTTTATGATGGAGAACAGAGGAAGCTCATCAGAGAGAGTAATGCCATTGGTGAAAGAGCACATGCATTCAACAAGCATCTATTAAATGCCTACTGTATACCAGTCACTATGTTTGGGTACTGAGGATGCAAAGACATTCATTCAAAGAATGCATATTCTCTCAGGGTTAGGGATATCCAGAGAAATTAAATACAAAATATATACAAACTAAATGTAAAGTAGGATCAGAGGGAGGAAGGAAGGAAAGGAGGGAGGAGAAGGAAGTAAGATGGAGAGAAAGAAGGAAGAGAAAGGAGATGGAGGAAGGTAATGGAGCAAGGAAGGGAAGGAAGGAAGAATGAGGGAAAGATGGAAGAAAGGGTAGGGAAGAAAACAAGTATGTTAAATATCTCCTATGTGCCAGGCATAATGCTAAGTACGTTACAGATACTTCATCATTTTATCTTCACAACAACTCTAGCAGGTAGGTGCTCTTATTGTCCCCATTTTATAGTCAAGGAAACTGAGGCAAACAGAGATGAAGTGACTTGCTTAGGGTTACCATTCTGATCTGATTCAGAGGCTAGATTTGAATTCTTGACTCTATGCCCAGCACTTTATCCTTTGAACCTAATGACCGTTAAGCCCAATCTCCTCATTTTTAGTTGAGTAAAATTGGGATGGGGGGGATAGGGCTCCCATGTGAAGTGGGGGTGTTGAACTGAGCCTTGAAAGAAGCAAGGAGTTCTAAAAGACAGAAACGCGGGAGGGAGAGGAGTGCATTGCAGGCACAGCAGGTAACCCATGCAGAGCTTTGGAGACAGCAGGTGGAATGCCAGGTATAGACAGACAATAGCAAGTTTAGTTCGAACATAGAGCAGAAGGAGGTGAGTAATATGCAAAAAGTCAGGAAAGGTAGGTTAGAGCCAGATGGTGAAGGTCTTTAAATGCCATAGAGAAGAGCTCATATTTTATCCTAGAACAATAGGAAGCAACTAGAACTGTGCAGCAGGGCTGTGCAGTTTAACCTTGGAAGGGGTGGTGCTTGGGGGTGGGACAGGGAGGCAGGTGTGTCTGTACTAAGGAAATGGTTCTGTCCAGACTGGCTTCAGGTGATAGGTGATTGCTCCCTGACACTCTTGAGGTGCTGAAGGGCTGGAAGGAGCAAATGCTCAGCGCTCTGAAGTTAGAGAAAGTCTACCAGAAGGTCATAGAATTAGAAAGCCTATGTTTTGGAAAGGACCTCAGAGGCCGGCTGGTCTAACCTTTACCTGAACAAGAAACTCCTTCACCATATCTGCAATAAGCAGTTATCTAGCCCTCTCCACTGTAAAGGAGAAACCTACTACCATACTTCATGTGGTGTCCCATTTTACTCTTGGATAGTTCCCAATGTTGCAAAGTTCTTTTTTAAATGAAATTTAAATCTGCTTCTGTAATTTCCATCCAGTGCTACCAGTTTTTCCTTGTAGGACCAGATAGGATGATGAGGTCATCACCATTCTGTGGTGGGCAAGGTGGAGGAAACTCTGGCAAGAGGACTAAACAATCTTAATCCTTTGCTACATTGTTTCACTCCTGAACCATTCTTTATTTCGTTGTGTGCTATGTACCAAAACTATAGTATTTCCTACCTTCTGGCTGAAGTTACTAAGCACAATGGGAAAGAGATAAGAAGATAAGTTTGATGCAGTCAGTCATTCTCCAGGCTTGTCCTGACCCGAACAGAACAGAACCTGCAAACAGGTCAGGCTTGCTTTCCATTCAAAGGTACCAGCATGACTAGACTAGAGGGGTGAGGCTATTATCCACTATTCTCCTGCCATAGAGAGCAGCAGGCACAAACTATCCATCAGTCTGGGAAAATGTGGCAAGCAAACATTCTGATCATTTATGTTGACCAGTTTGTTTGCAAGTGGACACATCTTGGACATTTTTTGCGACCACATAATCAAACTCTTTGGACTAAATTCTCTCTTTTAATTCCTTAGGACTTTAGGTATTCTCTGAACATTTAACTGACAGTGAGGGGTGGAGGGTGGGAGTACAACTTACAAAATTTCATCCCTTACATTGTGTCCTAAATCTTTCCCCCTTGATATTTCCCCCCTCCCCAGCAAGTTCCATCCCTAGGCCTTCAGAATGGAATAAGGGAGCAATATTAATTAATAAACACATATTAAATGCCTAATTTGTGCAAATTACTGTGCCAGAAGAAAGAAACAAACAAAGACCAAAAAGAAATCACAATCTTTACCTTCTTGGAGCTTATAATCTAGTCGGAGAGAAAAAGTAAGACATATATACAAATTAGCATGATGCAAAATGGAACACCATGTTGACCTGTGCTTTCTCAGCAGCTTCGTCCAGACCTAGGTAGAGCTTCCTCTCCACGTCTAAGAATCCTAAGTTCTCCTCAAGGCTCAGCTCAGTTTCTACTTCCTTCAGAAAGTCTTTACTGAAACCTCTCAAGGTGTCTTGGGGTTTGGGGGCTAGATATTTTTTTCTCTTCCCTACTTATTTATTTTATCATCTTTTAAAAACTGGGACAATCAACTCGTTTTTGGAGTTTCATTTATGATTTCTTGATGTTAAACTCTGGGGAAACCTGTCTTTGATAAAGCTCATTGGAATTCAAACAGAACTATTCAACCATACCTTAAACCCAGATCACTCTGGCTCCCACATACTGGCCAATAATAGGTCCCAGCCCAAGCTTCACTTGGTCATGGTTTGGGTTTTGATCACTCAGGGTGAGTATAAATAGCATTGTTTCTGTTCTGGCCAGAAGCCCTGAGAGTCTTCACCTCCCAGTTTGGTTTTCTTTTCTTTTCTATGAGTAGGCAAACCAGACCATCTTCTGCCTCATTTCTAATCCAGCCTTAAATCACTGAATGGATGTTGCCTCAGACAAACTGAGACCTGGGAAAGACCTTAGCTTAAGAAGGTCTGTGCCTTCCCCTGTATCCTGCCCATCTCTAGTCATTCTTATCTGGTTGGTTAATGACTCTACCCGCTGGATGGCTCTGGAGGAGAAAGTAAGGCTGGTAACTTTGCACAGCCCTCCCTCATTTAAATCCAGTTCACTTGCAAGTCAAGACATTACCCTGCAGATGTTATTAGTTTTTTTGGAGAAAGAAGGAGAAACAACTAATAAACTTATGCTCTTCATGTTCTCTTTTATTTATTTATTTTTCATATTATTTTCATATTACATATTTCAGTCCCTAACAGAATATAAACTCCCCAAGGGCAAAGGATTTGTTTCTTTGTTTTTGTCCTTGTATCCCAGTATCTAGCATAATTTCTTGTACTAATATCCACTTATCCATCTGCAATTTATCCTGGATATCACTTGTTGGTTGAATCAGTTCTGCTGTAATGTGTTTTGAAAGCAAGAATCTGTTTCAATTGTGGTCGATCTATTAGGAAACATTTTTAGCATAAAAATTTCAAGTTTGTTTCTGCACTATTTTTTCCTTGAAAAACATTGAGAATCCAGAAAATGGCATCCCTTCACAACAACTCACAAGCTTCATCCCTTCTGAGACCTATTTCCATAAGCAAACTTGAGGTCTTTGTCAAGGTGAAGTGTCATTTTTTTGTATACCTTGGAACTGTGAGTGGAGAAAGACTGGTTAGCACTACCCCTACCCCCATCCTCACCTCCCCTTCCACTATTCTCCAAGGCCATATGTTGCAGTCTGCCCCTGCCCAACTTGCTTGTGTAGCCCAGGTTTCAGCATGCCCAAGCAGCCACCCAAGGCCAAAGACTGATGACACTATGTATTGTAGCATTTACATAATTTTTAACCATTTAACTCGTATAAAATTGTGCTACCATTTTTATTAGATTTTTGAATGTCACTGATGAAGTTTTCCAGTGTTTTAATTCATGATTTGCCTAGCATGGTTTTGGGGAACACATCACATTATAACAGAACTGCTTGTACATAGTTGTTTTCCATCATCTTCCCATTAAAATATCAGCTCCTAGAAAGCACTTACCTTTTGTATCCCCAATGCACATAGTAGGCACTCAATAAATGTTTATTAATGATTAACATACACATTTATATAAGCTCAAAGAGCATGTGTATGAAAGAGACTTTTCGCAAGTCCATACCACTTCAACCCAGCCTATTAAAAAAACAAACAACAAGAAACCTGGGGCCCTGAAAAATATAGCTTCTTAGATGCCCCAAATCCTCAGCTCCCTAAACTCAGGATATCTTCAAGTGTTGTAAATCAACCAACCAGCAAGCTATGTCTTAGAGATACAAAGACAAAAATGAAACCCGTAGGAACTTGTATTCTGCTAAACTAGGGGCTCTTAACTTGGGATCTATAGACAGACTTCAGTTCCATGAACTCAGATGGGGGAAATGGCATTTTTATTTTCATTAGATCCATGTGAAGCTTTCTAAAATTGAGCATTTTTTTCGATTATACATGTAGGCAGTAACATTATTCTGAGACTGCCAAAGGGATCCATGACACACAGAAATATGAAGAGCTCCTACACTAGATGAAAATCACATGTATGTAGGAGGAAAATACAAAAATACAGAAAGTAAACACAAAGTCATTTCAAGAGAGGGAGGTCATTAACCACTCAGGGCATCATGAAAGACCCCCTGTAGGAGTGCTAGTAATGCTAAGAAAAAGCGGTATGGAGTGAAGGCATTCCAAGGTGGAGGAACAGCTCAGACAAAGGTCTTGAGGGAGGAAATGGAATGGCATTTCCAAAGTATGGAAAATAGACCAATTTGTCTGGAATATAGAGTGCATGTGGGGGAGTTATGGGAAATCATTCTGGAAAGATAGGTTGAAGCCTGATTGGGAAGGACTTTACATGCTGAACAGAAAACAAAAGCAAAAACAAAACCTGTATTTTATCCTGTAAGTAGTCATTAAAGCTTTTCTTTCTTTCTCTTCTTCAGCGATGCCTTGTCTCTTCCATATCCACTGTGGTATGGCCCTTGGATAATTTATTCTAAGGCATAGCTATTTTTTTTCCTGTACTACTAGTGAATCTTGGGTGTGTAATCTCTCTACGGTAAATGGCAAAAGTTGCCAAGATGGATTTTTTTATGTCCGTATCAAGAAAACCTTAAGTGGAACAGGCTGCCATGAGGGTAGTGGATTCTCCCAAACTAGAAGTCTTCAAGTAAAGATAAATAAGCGTTGTTTGCTGAACTAAAGGTCCAGCATCCTCTCTGGGAGCATGCAGACTCCATGCTCCTCAGAAAAGCTAATCCCCTCTGCTTTGGAATTCTGCTTTCCCGGGAATTCTGTCCCTGTGTCTCTCCAAACCAACTTCCCCCCATATTCCTTATACATGTTGTCTTTCAGTATTAAACTGTATTCCGCTTAAGGACAGGATCTGTATCTTCTTTGTATTGGAATTTCCAACTATATGCTTGGTAATGTAGCAAGGACTTCTTCATTCATTCATAGTTCAGATGAGAACAAATGAAAAGTGATCACAGAATGACAGACAGAATTAGAAAGTAGTTCATTCTGAGTCCTAGTATCAATCCTCAGTCTCAGTCACTCTGATCATTTTTTCGTTTGTTCCCATCTGACTTCTGAAAAAGAGAAACAGTAGAGAAGCAAGAATTTGACCACCAAGAATTCCCTTTCTCTTTTTTAGCTTTTGAGGAGCTAGCCTTTAGCATATCACAGCTGATGCTCTAGGGGGATCAGAGATCTATTTTTAAGAGACTAAATTGTCCTTTGCTGCAGCTCCTGTCTGGCCCTAGGACCACCATCTCCTTCTTCCCTTCCTTTTCTCCCTTCCAATTAGCCACCTGGGTCAAATGGAGCCCTGAGGAACTGCTTGTGTCACCTAAGGAGGGATGGCATTGTTGAGCCAGGATTGCTGAATCATTCAAGTCAGCTCTAGAAATGTCCAAAGGTGGGCGCAGGTCAGTCTGTATATGTAATGTAAGCATGTTTAATGGGGGAGAAAAACATTTTCAAATGGATTCTGTTTATGACCCACTGTCTGCCCTAAATGGTCACATTTGTCTGTGTGATGCTGTGCCTGTCCTGTGCCCTGCAGGTGTGTTCACAAACTCAGCGAACAGTCAGTGTTCATTGGTGTCTAGAGGCCAGACCCCAGCATCACTGGAGCAGCTGATGCTGTAGCTGCCAGTGCCAACATCACCACGCTGGGACATGCTGCTCTGAGCCTGGTCTGCCAGACACAGCCATGTCAACCAATGAATTCACAAAGCTAGCCCTAGCAAACCAATTTGCTTTGGGTATTTGGCCGAGTGCCTGCACTTCTCCTGCCTGAGACCTACAGCCAGCTTCTGATTATTCCTTCAAATATCTGCTCTAAAAAGCTAAAGAAGAGATAGACAATGGTGGTGACCAACTTCTTCCTTCTTTAGTCCCTCTCTCTCCCAGAGGTCGGATGAAGAGGGAGAAAGAATGATCATAGAAATATAATGGAGTCAAAGCCTGCATAAAATGAATCCACAAAGAAGTCCAATCCCCAATCTCATCTTCCCTCATCGTGAGAACCTCCTTCCCCATTTACCCTTTCAGGAAAACTGCTGGCCACAAACGGCTAACAGGAGTTTCCATTTCTCTATAATCCAGTGTTTTATGGAAGATTAATAGGCAAGCAAACAGGAAGAAGGAGGAAGAAGAGGAGACTAGGTCCTATAGAGCCCCCAAATGGAATTACCAGTGCTAGAACTGACTAGAATTCACTGTCAATGTCCCTCCCCTATTTGAAGGTAGAGGGGATCTGAGGGCTTGGAAAGTGAATGAGGTTATCCAAGGTCATACGAGAGAGAGCCAGAAATAAGGCCAAGGAGTCACGATGCACAACCAGGCTGACAATTACTAGTCCCTACTAGGATACAAATACAAAAATGAAATAATCCCTATTCTCAAGTAACCTATATTCCTTTGGGCAAGACAACATAGACATCTAAAAAGACATTCAGCATCAATGCTGTAAGACCCTACTGCCTATCTTTCCTTGGATGTTTCCATTATAATTTTAGCACAGAGACATTCAGGGACATTATAAAAACCTTTAGAAAGACACTACTGCTTAAGTTCTTGATATAGGGACAGTAAATTATTGCTGTGAACTATCTTAGTGAATAGAGAGCCAGCCTTGATGTCAGAAAGTCCTGGGTTAAAATCCTGATTCTGACATATATTATCTGGGTGACCTTAGTCAAATGGCAACGTTCTAAAATTCTAAATTACAATCAAGATGCTAGTCTGCATCAGTGGAGGGAGTTGCCATATCAGGGAGTTATTTATACTAATGAAATAAAAAAAACCTAGACATCAATCAATCAACAAGCATTTACTAAGTGCCTACTTTGGGTCAGGAATTACATTGGGCATTGGGGATACAGAAACAAAACTGAAACCATATCTGCTTTTAAAGGGTTTATATTCTATTAGGGAAACCATGTATACATGTATAAGTGTGGGATATACATACATATATATATAAATACATATACACATACGTATACATACACACACTTATAAACACAAAGTAATTAGGGGAGGAAGTCATGAAAAACTTCATGTAGAAAGTGCTATGAAATGGAGAGTACTGTAACGTGAAGATGAGGAGGGAAGGCATTCCACCAATGAAGCATGGCCAAGACATAGGTACAGAGACAAGAGATAGACCACTGTGTGTGTGTGTGTGTGATTCAAAGAAAGCCAGTTTGGCTGCACCTTAAAATGAGGGGAAATATATGTAATGAAGCTGGAAAGGTAGGATGGAGTCAAAGTATAAAAAAAGGTTTTAAAGCCAAATGGAAGAGGGTATATTTTATCTTAGTGTCTGTTGAGATTATGAATATGTGACTATTACACAGACATCTACATATGTGTTTTCCATATACAAATAGGCATATATAGTCTTTGTGTGTGTGTATGTATGTATGTATCTGTGTATGTGAAGCAGGGTGTTTTAGTGTGGTTCTAAGCTATTAAAGCTAAGAGGCTTGGGACACCTTATTGATGTCTGTCCTTTGTTCTCGAAGAGGACCATGACGTCATGGAGGTGATGCCATGACATGCAAGTGAAATGGATGTATACACCATAAAGGAACAGTAAATAGAGGGGACTTTACTAAAGTCACAGTCTAGAATTCAGGTAACCTTTGGTATGTATTTTGTATACTTCTCTCAGATGAAATTATATTCTGGTACATCGGTATTGGAGATTATTTGCAGCTGGAACCTCCAAGGAAATCACTGTGCACACTTAAGGAGCCATTCAGTTGCCCTGATATCCTCCCCTATGCATTACAAAGCCAGTCCCTGAGAATAGGGACCAAACAACCCCAAACAGGCAGCCCCGGCTGAACTGGTAATTATTTTTGACCTCCACTCCTTCTCGATCTAAATTTAGCCCTCACCATCAGTTCTTCATTTGAGAAAGGGGAAATCTATTCCAAGCCCTGGTCTGGCATAGATCAGGTTGCCCAGATGCATGTAGAATAAAATAGAGGAGTTACAACACTCCCACTCCTACCTCCACCCCAGAAAATGAGCTTCCTAATAAAAACCAAGTGGCCCAAGGAACTTGGTTCTGTTGTCTAACTCCTTGGCAGAGGGAGATCCTGAGCTTCAGCCCTCACTGCCCCGGAGTACCCTTCAGATGCTACCCTTCCCCATTCAGCTCTCCAGTCTAGGGGAGCGTCCAATCCCATCCCTATTGGAACCTCACTTCCAGACATGCGCAGAAGCTCTTGCTGGCTTTGTTATTTCTCCAGGGAAGCTACTGATGACCCAAAAACTGATCTCCTAAACACTGGTTATTTTCCCAAGCTGGCTGTTGTTCACTGTAATGACAGTGATAACAGTATGTAATCATAAGGACATTATGTCTTAGTACATGCTTTATTTCAAGAACTTCAAATCATCTTTCAGGCTGACAGTCTCCTTCCCTTTCCTTCTCCTCAAAAAGAAAGTTCCCCTGAGCCGGAAAGGGGACAGAACAGATGCTGTCTATGTTACCTAGGCTGAGAGTCAGGCATGGATTGGCGCAGAGAGAAGCATTGTTCTCATTCTTTCACTTTATGCCCTAGAGCTCAGAAATCACTTCGTCAGACGCCCCGAATGTTCATGTCCGCATTCCACCCTGTTGGGAATAAAGACCCTTTCCCCAGCCATGACCAGTCATAATTGCCCCGATATTCAGGGAATTGGATTCGATGACCTTAGGTGGTGGATAGAACACCAAGAAGACTCATCTTCCCAAGTTCAAATCAGACCTCAGATATTTACTATCTGTGTAACTTTGGGCAAGTCACTTAACCTTATCTTTGCCTCAGTTTCCTCATCTGTAAGATGAACTGGAGAAAGAAATGGCAAACTACTACTGTAACTTTGCCAAGAAAACCCCAAATGGGGTCACCGAGAGCGAACATGTCTGAACAAGAGGAGACTCTTTCCACTCTGTGTGTGAGGGTGGGGTGGGAATGTGTATCTGTGCTTAAGCCTACCACTTAGCTCACTATATGTACCAGGGGAGGAGTCAGAAAGGAACCAAGCCAGGGGAAATGAGGAGACACTGGCCGCCTCAGAGGATCTCTGCCATAGACTCTGCTCTTCTGTCATCACTAACACCCAGCATCCTGAGAATGAGCTGGGGTGTTGATGGAACCTAGAAAATTGATGTAGGGGAGGAGGATATTTGTTTCTTTTCATTCAGGGCTCTGTGGTTTTTCCCAGGGTCAGATTCCCTGACTAATTCTGTTTGAAGGAAGAAACTTTTAGTGTATCCAAAGGTTATGCATAACTCAGACAGACAAGATATGTGTTTGTCTATGTATATACATATGTATGTGTGAATATATATGTGCATATATAAAGGGTGTTTTATGTATGTGTGTATGCATATATATGATGTTTTATATATGTATGTGAATTTATGTGAATGTGTATTTGCATGTGTATGGAATGTGCATATTATATGTTACACGTGTATATTGGATGTATATTTGTCTATACATATGTGCATATATACTTGTACACATATGTATTATATACATATGTAGATTGTATATATGATGTAAACATACATATGTGTATTATGCATATTTCCTCTATATAAATATAATTTTAATTTGAGTCTATTTACATACATATGTATATGCATGTACCATATTTGTTTGTGGGCATGTGTATACGCATAATGCAATGCATGCATATGCTTATATATGAATAGCTATGTGTACATATTTGTGTTTACATAGGTGTATATGTACACATGCATCTGTATGTATATAAAATGTGTGTCTGCCTATATGTGTAAATCTATATATGTGTATATGAATAAATAATATATGCACAATATATGCATAAATAATATATACCCACCTGCAATGCAACATATGTATCTACTTATATATGAATGTACATATACATGTATGTGTATGTATACATGCATATAGACAAAAGCAATCCTATGTATTAAGCATGTCTAAATGCAAACATATACACTCATGTACACACATGTATACATATATACACGCATACACATGTACACATGCGTTCCTGTATGGCCACCTGGGTATGTGCAAATGGATGTTGCTGATCACCCATTCAGGCCCAGAGAGGCAGAGTGTCATTGGACATTTGGCCTGATCGGAGAATGGTGGTAGATGCTGAATTGTCCTCAACAGAAATTGGAAAGGAAAAATCACATGGTGGGGGAGGAGGAGGGGAGAGTACAGCACTCTAGGGCAAAGGCAGGAGAGGATTCTCCCTGATGGAGATCTCAGTACCCCAGCCCAGCCATGCTGCTTCCCATCCAAAGGCCGTGCCAGCATGCCAGAGGGTCTTAGCATATGTCATGGGACCAGCTTAGCTCATTTGCTGTGGTCTGGATCTAGATGTCACTGTGCCAAACCCCCCTTCTCTCCCCCTCCCTCCTTCTTGGCTCTGGGAACAAAGACCACGGTTCCAAAGGCCAGGCTTGGGAACCCCCACTCCCACCCGCAATGGTAGGTCTTGATCCCAGCTCCCAAGGGCCATTGGCTTTGTCAGTGACAGCAGGGCCAAGACTGTGGAAATGGGAGCTCCCCTTTGATCCCCAACTTGAAAAGCTTTCCTCCCAGCCTCTTGGGTTCAGGGATGTGTTTGCGAGAAGGGAGGCAGATGTCACATCCTCTTCTCAACTACATTCTCCAGATGCTCCGTATCTACCTTTAGTCCCAGTTCAATCAAGAAAGATAGGAAAGGGCATTTTGAGCAGCAGCAAGTGTCCAGGGATTACTAGATTTGGAATCCTGGGTTTTTGTGCCAGCATTACCATGCCTAGGAGGATCACAGATCTAGTTGGAAGGGCATGTAGTCCAACACTCTCCTTTCACAGATGAGAAAGCTGAGGTCCAGAGAAGCTGTGACTCATTCAGATTCACCCAGGTAATAACTGGCAGGGATCCAAGGTTCCAACCCAGCCCCTCACATTCCAAATACATCTCTCTTTTCCAGCATACTGCCCCACTTACTAGCTGTGTGATCTTGGTTTATTTTTTCATTTGTAACCTGAAGGGCTGGCACATTTGGGTTTATGCACATTCATATTAGAGCCTATGTCCTTATAGAGCATTGAAAAAAGGTAGATCATAGAGGTAGAACTGTAAATGGAGGGGAGGAGGGAATGAGCACCATGCTAAATACTTTACAAAAATGACCTGGGAAATAGGTGCTATTATGATTCCCATTTCATAGTTGAGGAGACTGAGGTAGAAAGAGATAGAAGTAATAGTCATCTAGTTAGCAAGTATCTAGAGTTGAATTTGAACTCAGATCTTGCTGCCTTTATGAATAGCACTCTATCTAATGTACCACCTAGCTAGATATTATTAATCAACACACACATTTTTAGTCCTTGACTCTACCTAGTTCAATATAGAAACTCCCTCCACAAGAATCAAAATCTCCCCTACAAGTCTAGTCTCAAAGACTAGGGTCACTGAGAAGCTGAGTTACTTATCCACAGTCACACAGTTAGTATGCACCAGAGGCAGGTTCACAGGTCAACCCCCAAACTTTGTGGACTCAGAAGCCACACTTCTATCTACTATTCACACTTCTAGGACTTGATGAAATATGACAGAGTACAATAGATCTGGCCTCTATTTCCAAAGAGCTAAAAGTTGTTTATGGGCATAATCTCATCCATTCTAACTCAACACAGCCCAGATACGTCAGCAAGCACCAAAGTCATTAAAACCATCCTATGGACAAAAGATTAAGGGTAGGGTTTTTACATCTGTAGTAAGCAGGAGGAATTAACTCACAGAGAATTCAAATCTCAGGGCAGCACAATTTTTATTAGACTTTAGATTTGGAAATAGGCAGATGGATTGGGGCGTCAAAGGAGGAGACTTCTGTTTTGGTGCTTGGAATTTTGAAGTACTGGGCAAAAGCCATACTTAGACTATTCATCTGAGGTTTACTAATTTCTCTGTGCTATAGGAATGAGAACTCAGAGACAATGTTACTTAGGATGGCATTTAGCTCAGAAATGTTAGCAGGGCTACCAGCTAAAAATTAGCTATGTCTGGTATTAAGGAAGCTAGGCTGTGCAGTAGATAGAGCACCAACCCTGGTATTAGGAGGGCCTGAGTTCAAATCCGCTTCAGACACTTACTAGAAGTATGACCCTAGGCAAGTCACTTAACCCTTTTTGCCTCAGTTTCCTCATCTATAAAATGAGCTGGAGAAGGAAATGGCAAACTACTGCTGTATCTTTGCCAAGAAAACCCCAAAAGAGGGCATAGAGTCAGACACAACTGAAATGACTCAAAAACACGTATTAAGATCCATGACAAAGATATGCATGTTGTCTAAGACTGAGTCTGTGCCTTTCTGACTTGGTGAGGTAGAGCTTCCTGGAAGATCTGGGCATGAGCTTTACTAGCATTCCTTAACCCACCCGAAAGAATGAGAGTTAGTTCTTAGCAGTGATTATTCCTCTGTTGGTCTTTGTGGTGGTGGGTGGCTTTCCCTTACTGAAAGTTCTCACTCAGCACTAGCCCTTTGCCGGCCCTTAAGACACACACACAGATTTTATATATACACGCACACACACACACACGTATATATACATACACACATATGCATCCATACATATATACATGCATGTACATACACACACATATATGCACATATATGTACTAGAGAACCAAAAGGCTGAATCACCAGGAGGCAACCAAGGTAGAAAGCAATCAGGAACAAATAGTGCCTAGCTGCCTCAGCACCTTTTCCCATTTACCACAGTGGGGCTGTGGGTCCTTGGCAAGATCCCTCTGAGTTTCAGCTTTTCTATCTGTGAATTGGGATAACAAAGAAAAGGCAAACTGATGCCTTTTCTTACCTTGAAGGTATGTAACAGTAAGAGAAGTGTGCCTCTGCAAGACGGACCCTCCCCTGAGCAGCGTGAGGAAAGGACGATTTCTGAGGGCCCTGGAGAAAGCCAGCAAAAGCTCCTTGCCCAGCGTTCGAGCTGTACTGTAGTTGGCTTAATGAGGAGGAACATATGTTGATAATTCCGGCTTTGACGTTCACTCTTTGGCTGTCCGAGTTCCCAGAGTAAACTGGCTTCCTATTAGGCATTTATACTTAGTAATAGCAGCAAATTGCAGCACTCTGCAGCATCTGTTACTTTCCATTTGCAAAGTGTACTGTGTTCTGTAGTCCATTTTTATTAGTAATATTTTGTGGCCGGCTCAGACTGCCAGAAGAAATGTGGCATTTGTCTCCTTTTCCTTCCAATGAGCCAACCAAAACATAGAAAGAGGGAGGGATGTCCTTAATATTCGGCAGATTTGGTGCCAGGATTGGAACTCGGAGCTTCTGCATTTCTAGTCTGTCTCCTTAGCTCCCTGAGCCTTGTTACATCAGGGGCTTCCCCAGACATGTTACATTGGGGGCTCCCCCTTTTTATTGTTCTGAGTAGCATCTTAACAATAATCACCTACTTTTATTTAGCTTATAAAGGTTTGCAAAGTGCTTCCTTTACCTCTCACTATACCACTTGAGACTCATAGCAAACCTCTATTTCCAGGTTGGTGACACGGTGGATAGAGCACAGGACCTAGAGCCAGGAAGACCTGAGTTCAAATGCAGCCTCATACATATACTAGCTATGTGACCCTAGTTAAGTCATTTAATCTCAGCCTCAGTTTCCTCAACAGTAAAATGCAGATTATAATAACAGTTATCTCTCAGGGTTGTTGTGAAGATAAAATGTAAAGCGCTTTGCAAACCTTAAGGTGCTATATAAAGGCAAGCGATTGTTATCTTACAGAATAAGAAACTGAGATTTTATTTATTCCACAGATGAGCAAACCGAGGAAAGTTTAATGCCTTTCCCCAGTGGCGGGGATAGTAAGGTCTGAGGTGGGATTTAAATCCGAGTCTTGCTGACTTAAGCACAAGTCCAGGCTCTATCCGCTAGGGGCCAAACCGCTTCTCATCTATCATGTCACAGTGTCCTAGAAGCAATCACCCCAACTGGGGTGAGGAAGAGGAGTGAAAGGCTGCTAAGCTCGGGTTTTCCTTGGCCTGTTCTATCAACCCCATGCCCCCAACCCATGTGCAGGGAGGAACACGAGGAAACGTGAAATCCTAGAAGTGGGAAGATTCCTAATGATCTCTTCTTGCCGACACACAGATGAAATCATTTCCCGACATTTGGGCAACCAAGAAGTCAGCATGATGGTTCCTGTGGGGCAGCCATGCTCCATCTCAGTCAGCCAAGTCTGCAGAATCTTATTCCATTTCGGAAAATGTCTCTATGTATTTTTCTAGGAGCTAAATCTCCCAGTGGGCCTAAAGCCCATTGTTACATGTATAGGATAGAGAGATCATTTTCAGCGCAGGGACATGGAAAGAGTTATGTTTTAATTGTAAACCTAAGTACATATGTATAATTTCCTAATGAGTGGCTCCATCTACACCCGTTGCAGGGAAGCTTAAGATTTTGGTGCCTGGGCAAAACAAAGTGACCTAGCTAAACTGTCCCCTTCCTCTCACTTCTAAATCACATCTTTCCTGATATCCCACACCTTCCCTCCTACACTTCTCTACCACTGTGGAGGTTCCGCTGAAAATCTTTAGCGTGCTCTCTGTTCAAATCCCCTGGGCCATTTCTGAGGCTGTTTTCTTACCATTCAATCAAAGGTACTCCCTACTTCTAGGAAAGAGGCTCTAAAATGAATGTCTTTTGGCTGCCTAGTGTGACCTGAAATAAGGATGAGGACCTGATGGAACAGCTGCCAGCCTGCGAGTGAACTGGTTCCAAGCACTGCCCGGCTGCAAGGGCCTCTGCGTGGCTCTCACTTGGCGACAAGTCGTTGGTTGGATTTTGAGATTTATCGCCAGCTAGGATCAAGCTTGGGATCTGTATGCTCTAGAGAAGCCTAACAGGATAGTCTGCCTATTGAAGTTCCGGGGGCTTATTTCATTACAGAATTTACAAGGGAACAGTGGTATGTGGGAGCCATCTTGGTTAAGTTTTCAGTGTGAATATTTACATCTCAGAAATCAGCACATGTTATAAATCAGGGATGAATTTATTGCCTTGTTGATTGTTTAGACTAAGAAAGTGATAGAGAAAATGTTAATGCTGATTAAACTCAAAGTGTGTTGTACATACATTTTTTTTCCTGGAAAGCTAGATGTTAAACATTTGTTAGTGCATCCCTGCCAGGGAGTCTCCAGTTTCTCTCCCCACCCTTTTCCCAGCATCTCCCAAACACGTGTATACACACACACACACACAAGCACACACACACATGCACACACACATGCACACACTTGCAGTATATCTTTCTAGTTACTGTGCTCCAGTCCCTTACTATTTCCAGCTGAAGTCAGGTGAGGAGGGTAAGGCCAAATGTGTGTTTTTGCTTTGGGTGATGGGGGAGAGAGTCTTGGTGGGGAGATGAAGCCCATCACAGTCACCACCCAGCTTGGCAGTGTCCCTACCAGCTACTTGGAATTTCTTGAAGGATCTTCCTTTTTTTAAAATTTTTATCTTGACAATTTTGAGGGAAATTGGATACTTAAGAAGCCTTTTGGACATTTAAATTAACTCCCATCATCAGATTCTAGGCATCCACTGTAGCATTAGCATCCAATTATATGAGTAGAGGTGGAGTAATAATTCACATTTCGACCAGAATGTCAAATGCTTAAACAAATTAGACACACACACATAGACAGCACACTGTATCTATAAAACTCTACTGACTGCAATCAGCAGACCAGCGGCATCTTTTGAGATGCTGACAGTCGCAGGACTTTATTTCAACCCTCGGAGAGAAGTATTTCTGAAACTTTATAAAAATAGGATCGCAGTCTGGGATATGTGGAGCCTGTGACTTCAATTCCACACTCCCAAATACCTTCTTGGCTAATACCCTTCGTTATAATTCAGGATGTTTATAGGATCATAGACCTAGGGCTGGATAGAACTTCAGGGACCATCCAAGCCAGTCATCAATTTTACCTACGAGTAAACTGAGGTCCTGGGAGGTTTAATAACTTGTCCAGGGTCACAAAGTTAAGAATCAGAAGTAGGATTTGAACTTGGGTCATATGATATCAGAGCCATTTTCCACTGCTGACACACTGGATATCACAGGTTCAGTTATTTGAATCACAAAATTCCAGGACCTCAGATAACACTTCTCACCTCCATAGTTCTTTAAAGTTGGTGAAGCACATTGACCCACATGAATCTGTCAGGTTCAAGCATTTGAAATCTTTTATCAATTTTTTTTATCATGTTGCAGATGAGAAAACTGAACCTGAATGTCTGGGACATATTAGAGCTAGTATTCGAACCCAGCTACACAGGTCTTGCCATGCCTTTCCACTATAGCAGGCTGCCTCATTTTACAAATGAGGAAAACAAGTCTAGGGAGGTTGAGTTACTAGACAAAGGTTGTCCTGCTCCATAGTGATAAAGTTAGGACTAGCAGATAGGTAGCATGAATTCTAGACCAGGTTGGAGAAGGTGCTCTCTCCCCTATACTAATCTGTAAGCTAGGTCACTCTCCTCTCTTCCATGCCTCTCACAGACTATCTTCTGAATACCAGCCAATTATTTTTCAAAGGAGCAAGCTGTGTCACCTGGTACAAGTGCATGCAAGTAGATCAGCCTAAAGCCATCCTCAATACTAGGAAAGTGACTCAGAATGTATATCCAACTGATGGCGAACCAATAGGATCACCTTTTTCTAGAGATTTCAGTTATTTAAGTACCTACTTTAATTAATTATCTACTCCATACAAGCACAGGCCTGGAATAAGGGAGACTCATCTTCATGTGTTCAAATCTGGTCTCAGACACTTACTAGCTATATGTCTCTGGGCAAGTCTCTTAACCCTGTTTGCCTCAATTTCCTTATTTGTAAAATGAGCTGGAGAAGGAAATATAAATATCTTTGTCAAGAAGGCTCCAAATGGGGTCGCCAAGAGTAGAACATGAACAAAATGACTGAATGAAGACAATTTAGCTGAATCCAGCACTACCCATTGAGTGAACATATCTTTCATGGGCAGTGGTTTCTTCCTGTGTATAGAATATGCATTCAGGGTGTGATTTAGAGGAACAAAAACTGACTGTAGAGCCAAAGGATCAAATCTTTAAGTTCAAAGTTCCTCTGTTGTATTTCGTCCCTCCGTGACCTTGGGGTTACATCTTCTGTCTATGGTTCTCAGTTTCCTCATCGGTAAAATGGAGATTTGGATGAAATGAACTCTGAAATCCCTTAAACTCTAAACCTTAGGCAGGACCTATTTGGAGAATTAATGATTAGTAGTAATTGGAGGACAGATTTGGACTTACTGAGGCCAGATTCTGGCCATGATGCCATCTGATTTCTTTTTATCAATTGATACTGTGCATCTTCCTATGTTCTGAATTCCCTCACTTGACTCATTAGCAGGCCTGGCACTCTGGCATAAGAATTCAGTGAGTGTGGGGGTGACTTTAATTAATCCTGTGTCTCTGCATCCCTAGTGGCTCCTGGAACAGGGTCATGAGAAACAGGAGACGGGGGATGGGATGGGCAGCTTCATTTATTTTAGGATCTAGGGATAAAATCAAGGCATAGATATTTGAAGATGGTGACTTCATTTCCCTGGTGATATGGAAAAGAGGGTTAGAGAGTTTCTGGTGCCACCCAGTGGTCCTCACTGGCTGTCAGCAGTGAAGCAAGGAGGGGCTTATATGGAGGCCCCTAGAAAAGGATGGTCTACAGTTGCATGAAAGCATTGTCTGAGCCCACTATTTACAGAAAGCTACTTAAAGCAGCCGGCAAAGTTCTCATGCTTCACAGGATTAGGGATGGGATGAGAGAGATAGGAGGAGAAGGAGCTTCTGTGGAATGGGTTGGGGCATGTGAAAGTCAGCTCTGGGGAGGAGCAGGCTGACTCAGGAGATGCTCAGCCTGCTAAACAGAACTCGAGATTTCGTGAGGCCTAGTTCCAAGCCCCTTCATTTCCTTAGTGTTCATGAATAGAAAGATGTCTCTCAAATGGTTATGTTTCCAGACCCTTCACCAGGGCTGGGGAACGTGCTGCCTGGAGGCCAATGTGGCCCTCAAATGTAGTCCTTTGCCTGAACCCAAACTTCACAGAGCAAATCCTTTTAATAAAAGGATTTGTTCTATAAAACTTGAACTCAGTCAAAAGGTCTCACCCAAAGGTGCCTGGAAGGGCACAGGATCCCTACCCCTGCTAGTCACTGAGTCCAATTTTGGTGACCCTGGGCAAGTTATAACCTCTGTTTGCCTTGGTTTCCTCAACTGTAAGATAGGGGTAATCACAGCACCTACCTCCTAGGGCTGTTGTGAGAATCAGATGAGATAATATTTGTGAAGCACTTAGCATGATGCCTAGCGCCCAGCAGGTGTGCAATTCATGTTTGTGCCCCCTTCCTTATACTCAGTTTCCTTTGCAGCCTTATGTAGGTTATATTATACATTTAAGAACATTATTCTGAAAGCAAAATTTACAGGCTCCACCAAGGGCATCCATGACTCAGAATGTCTTAGGATCGTGAATGCTTGAATTAAAGTGATTGATAGATGCGGTAGAGCCTATGATGAAGGTGAAAGGGAATTTAGATTGGTTAGCCCAGAAAGGAGAAGACGGAGGCTATGGCTTTTAGAGATGAAAGGGGGCATGACATCATGAAATCAAATCCTGCCATTTTTCAGAGTAAAGTAACAGAGGGAGTGAGCCATAGGACCAAAATTCGAATCCAGATCCTCTGACTCCAGTTCCAGTGTTCTTTCTAGTGCCTTATCTTTTTGTGCCTTTTGGAGGAGGATGGGAATAAACATTTATAGATGTGCCTATGATGTGTCAGGCACTGGGCTAAGCACTTCAGAAATATCATCTCACCTGATCTTCACAACACATGGCTGAGAGGTTCTGTTACTATCCCCATTTTACAGTTGAGTAAACTAAGGCAAATGGAAGTTAGGTGACTTATCCAGGGTCACACAACTAGGAAGTAACTGAGGCTAGATTTGAACTTAAGTCTTCCCTGACTCAGACTCAGCACTCTATCCAGTGAGTCACCTAGCTCCCTCGATAGATATTTGTTTTTTTTTTTTTTTAAGTAAAGGAAGTGCTGAACAATTGTTATTCATGCTCATGGAGGATGAAACAAGGGAACAGGTTTCCATTAATTTTGAAAGGTATTGGACTGGATTTAAGGAAGAAATTTTTTACCATCTGGGTGATAACAAACTGGAATTGGTAACCGACGAGAAGGAAAAGATAATGAATTTTTGGAGGAATCACTTCAGAAGCTGAGAATGATAAACCAGAAAGGACCAGAATTATGGGGGAGTAGGAGGACCCCAATCAGAGGAGGAAAGAGGGAAGGGGAGGGGGGAAAAGAAATGAATGATTTAGAAACAGACAACACAGCTCCAGAAATAAACAATCTAACTAAGCTGCTGAAGGTCCTGGATCTAATGGACTTGTGAGTGTGTCCTAAGAACTTGGAAGGCTGTTGGACTACTCCAACCTCTGCCTACCATTTCAATGACCTACAAGGAGAAATATGAAAAGTCCAATGTGTTAAGAAGTATCAGTGGTTATACGTGACATGGGAGAGATAGAGAGCATTAGGTTCTGGAGGTCATTGATATTACTGAGCACTAATCACAGGATATATACAGGGATGTTAACACAAAGACTGGTGAGAATAACAGATGTTATGACACAAGAGGCAATAGGGAATGGGAAAGAGAAAATTATTTGATTAATCTAAGAGGAATCACAGAACATAGTAGAGGTGGAGGATGGGAAGGATATTTAATGAGGCAAGATGAAGAAAATGCTTTTTCCATGCTTACCACCTTCCAAAGAGAAATAATGGACTGGAGGTATAGAATGAGACCCCATTTATAGACAGCACCAATATGTGGGCTTGTTTTTCTTGGCTATGCCTAATTCATTGCTAGGGAGGGCTCATTTCTAAGGGGGCAGGGAAAGGAGCTGGTAAGTAGTGATACCAGGAAAAAAAAGGAAAGAAATAAAAGCTTAAAAAAAATTCATAGAAGAAAGAGAAAGGAGGTTCAGAAGGTGATGCAGAGAAGCAGAACAGTGTTGGTTGATTGTACTCTGTTCCATTTAGTATAGACTTTCTTTAATGAAAAGTCAAGGATGGTAGAAATTGACAATTTTATGTACAGGAAATACAGTTTGAGAACTGAGTGGCATTCTGGGTGTAGTTCCTAGGGGCATACATTCTCTTATAGCAATTAAAGCACTTTGAACTTGTCTCCATCTTTGAGCCATAAGACGGTACTTGTGCTTTGCCCAGAAGTTTTAAAAGACACGTACATAGCCTTTGAGATAGTGGACTGAGAGAAAGGGGCAAGGACCACAAGAATGGAGGGACCAGCTACCATGGGAAGACTTCTGTTTCACCTAGGATTTAATGAGATAATATTACAAGAATCATAGAAGCAACAGGTGAAGAGAAAACCTAAAAATGACAGTTAAACTATGACTGTAGCAGAGAAGGAAAAGTTTGAGGGGGACCACTGGGCCCCACAAGCATCTCAGAACAGAAGGCTCTGAGTGCAGTTATCAACCTCTCAAGGATTATGGGAAGATATTAAAAAGAATCAGCCCATTCTCTAGCTTTCCCTCCTTCTGCTTATCCGGTAACAGACACTGTAATATACTCTGCTCAATTATTTTTCCTAAATGTTTCCTGAACCCCAATTTTGCCTCCAACATTACAAGGCCAGGGGATATCTAGAGATATAGGAAACTTTAAATTAGGGCAAAGAATAAAATCTCCCTCTGAATGTTGCAAATTTTTCTCACTGAAGTTCTGAACTATTATGATTGTACTAAGAATTTTATCTGATCTGAGCCCCCAGAAACTGCAAAAAATAAGATCATGTGTGTCTTAGGACCATTATATTACACCTAGGCTAAATGGGAGCTAGTTATTGTAAGAGAGTGTAGCTAATTATACCTTTTTTAATTAAGAAAGGAAAAGCGACAGGATAGAAAAAGTAAGAACTTGGTGATTCATCAAGGCCCTCTGATCCTTTCCTCCTCTTCCAGAAGGAAGTAAAAAGTGGAAAGGAGTACATGCCTTCTGCAGTGCCAACCAGCAGGATTACAAATTGAGGCTCATCCAGCATGATTTTGTAAAATTTATTGTTTTGTTTCATTTTAAACATAATTTCTTGCATTATTGCTCATGCTTTTATTAAAAGTCTTCTATCTCATTAAATATCCATTTATTAAATATTTATATATTTTATTTATAAATAAATATCATTAAATATCCTGATGTATTATACTCAGTATTGCTTAGTTATAATCATAGTTCTTCTACCTTCCAGAATATTATATTCTAAACCCTCTTCTCCATAACATGGAAGCTGCTGAATCTTGTGTGGTCCTAACTGTGACTTGACAATATTTGGACTGTTTCTTTCTGGCTACTTGCAATATTTTATCCTTGATGTGGGAGCTCTGGAATTGGGCTATAATTTTCCTGGGAGTTTTGCTTTGAGATTTCTTTCAGGAGGTGATCAGTGGACTCTTTCAATTCTATTTTATACTCTGAGTCTTAGATATGAGAGCAGTTTGACCTTGATAATTCCTTGAAATATAATGTCTAGGCTCATTTTTGATCATTGTTTCTTAAATTATGTCTCCTGAATTTATTTTCTAGGTTAGTTGTTTTTCCTATGAAATAGTCACATTTTCTTCTTTTGACCCTGCTTTATGGTATCTTGATATCTTATAGAGTCATTAGCTTCCCAATTCTAATTGTTAAGGTATTATTTTCTCCAGTGAGCTTTTGTTGATCTTTTTCCATTTGTCCAATTTTTCTTTTTAAAGAGTTCTTTTCTTCAGTGAATTTTTGCGTCTCTTTTACTATCAAAATAATTCTGATTTTAAAAGTGGTTTTTTCCCCAGTATTATTTGTGCCTCTTTTATCAAGCTATTAATTCTCTTTTCATAATTTTCTTGTATCACTCTCATTTCCTTTCCCATTTTCCCCTCTACTACTCATCTCTTTCGTTAACTCTTCCAAGAATTCTTCTTTTCTTTGTGTCCAGTTAGCATTTTTCTTAAAGGCTTTGGATGTAAGAGTTTTTACACTGTTGTCTTCTTTTGAGTTTGTGTCTTGGTCTTCCCTGCTACAATAATAGCTCCTTATTGTCAAATTCTTTTTGTTTTTGTCTGTAGGCTCAATTTTCTGGCCTATTTCTTGACTTTGAACTTTATGTTAAAGTTGGGCCCTGCTCTCCTTGGGATGAGAAGGCACTGTCCCAAGTTTTAGATTTTTTTTTGGTGCTCCTATTTTCAGAGCTTGGTCAGGATATCTTCAAGTTTTTGATGCTTCCAAGATGGTGTATTCTGGGGAGAGATGTGGTCACTGCTCTCCTAATCTTTGCTCCAGTCTTTATCCAGGAAAGGCCTCTGCTCCTCCGCAGCCTCAAGGATTAGCATTGACTCTGGAACTGTGACCAAGTCCCCTACTTTCCTTCAGCCACATGTCCTAGCACTTCCATCTGCCTTGGAACTTTGACCAGGGCTCCTGCTCTTTTGTAACTGACCAAAATCTCTCATCTCCTCCTGGAACTGTGACTACATGGGGGAAAGAAAGTTGCCAATCAACCTATACCCTGTGCCAGTAAAGGGTCCCTGTAATATCTTCTTTTAATTATCAATTTATTTGTTTTCAGTTTTCTACATTTCCATGAGTCTTAGATTTTCTCCCCCTCCCTCCTTCCCTGAGATGGCATGCAATCTTATGTAGGTTCTGCACCTACATTGTTATTAAACACATTTTCACATTAGTCATGTTGCATAGAAGAATTAAAATGAATGGGAGAAACCATGAGAAAAATCAAAATAAAGCAAAACATAACACAAGAGAAAATATTCTGCTTTATTCTGCCTTCCAATTCCATAGTTCTTTCCTTGGATGTGGATCCTGTAATACCTTTCTGACCAGCTATCCATTCCCCTTCTTGTCTCTAGGCTAAGAGTTCTCAAATCTGCTGCTACTACTTCTGTCACAGATGCCTTAAAAGTCACCATTGGTGTTGCTACCATGTGCACTGTGGCCAGCTCCTACCCCAATGTAACAAACCTTTTGAGTTGTCTTAGGCTGCAAAAATGTTTCCCTCTTACATTTTGTTGCCTCTGACACTCCAAAACTCAATGTGAGGTATTATTTTAAAGCTGCTCAGATGGGAATGTTGGGAGAGTTTGAAGGGTTACTGCTTCTATCCTGCCATCTTAGCTCTCCTCTCCAGTGGAAATACTTTCTAAACCTGTACATTTCCACACTGCCCTCCAGTAGAGGCACAAGAGGCTGCCTGCCTTCTCTAGGTGTTCCAAAGACTGGAATTTCTTAAAGCTTGACTGTTGAACTTCCTTAAGCATTTATTTTTAACAGTACTATAAACATCTTATTTGATTTATACCTTAAAAAATCCAACAGTTTTATAATAGATACAATCTGCCCATAACTGTGGCTGATACTAATATTATAGTTCCTAATTTCTATCATTGGAATTGATCAAATTATTTGATCAGTTAGGGTATTGTTCCTTGGTGACTAGATAAATATAGGCATTAGGGACCAACATTGTGAAAATATGATTGTGGTAATTGAAAAATACTTCCATTTATGATACCATAAAGAAGAATAAATTTGAAAGCTGTAAGAACTATGATTAACTTAATGACCATCAATAATTCTGGGGGACTGATGATTTAGCACACTATCTACCTCCTGAGAGAGAGGTGATAGACTTGGAGGACAGAATGAAATAGATGTTTTTGAACACAGTCAATGAGGAATTCGTTTTCTTTGACCATACATATTTGTTACAAGGAATTTCTTTTTCGATTTTCCCCCTAATATACTGGGGAGAGGGGTGGTGGAGGGTTGAGTTGGAGATATAATTGATTCTTGTTAATTAAAAAATATAAAAAACTTTTATGGAAGTTAGTACTCATAAGGGACTATTTAGTTATAGAGTATGTATACAAACATATATATATATATATATATATATATATACATATATAAATATATATGATAGAGAGAGAGAAATGGCATGGAATGGCATGGCAGTCTTAAAGAGAATTGGGAAACTATCAAAAAGTACATATGAGGAAAAAAGTAAAGAGAATTCAATAAAGACATGATATGTGTATTTCAAGACTCTTCTGACCATTCAAAAGTACCTAAAGAAATCCAGGTAGGAAACAGTACATGGGAATTGGTTCACAGTCATTCATTTTAGGGGAAGGAGTTATGCCACAGGCTTCTGGAATTAGTAAGTGGAAGCAATGACTCAGCACAGCAACTGAGGTTACCTTTTAAAATACCTTTCTGGTTTCACTTATACAAATGATGTTTCTTGGAAGAAACAGGTATTGACTATACTGAGTATGTGTTCTACAGGCCAGAGATACTTTCTCTAGTTCTTAGTACAGTGCTTAGTACAGTGCCTGCCACATAGTATGTCCTTAATAAATGTTTATTGATTGATTGATTGAATGATTGATACTGAGAAGTCCATGGGAAGCAAGTTTTCTCAATTCAAATAGCAGCATGACTTTAAGGAGAGGGCCTAAAATAGTTCCATGATGGTAGATACAGGTATCTCACCAAATGGGGGCTAACTCCCCTGAGAGGCACAGAGAAATGGCCCCTGCAGATAGCTCATAAACTGAAAATATTGTTACAGGTAGCCAACATAAGACCAATCTAGGAAGATTTCCCTAGCCCTAGTGCGGACTACTCTATAAAGGACTAGGTAAGACTCTAGGCTTCCTTCCAGTTCAAAGACAGCAGAAATCTAGATCTCCTTCAGAACTCTGAACTACAGTTCTCAAAATGCCAGTGAGTAAATTCTCAATAATCCTGATGGGAGAAAATAAAAGAGGCATGGTGGAAACAAGCAAGGCTTTAATGAGATAAGGAAAGATGTAGGGGAGATTCAGCTGTTTCCTCCCTTCCAGAAAGGAGGAAAAAGAAAAGATGGTGCACCTACTATAGGTAGTTTAGTATTCTATACTATAGACTACAATCCAGTAGAATTAAATGAAAAGAAAAAAAGGTGTTTTTTTATGGGACAAACCATTATTTGTCTTCAAGATCATGCCAAAGTGTTGGGGATAAGGTGAATTTCTCCACTGTATGATGAATTAGAGCTGAAAATTAGCTTATAGATCCTCTGATCTACCAACTTCATTTTTTGCAGGTGAGGAAACTAAGTTTTCATATATTTCATACCTATATTTCATTCTATACTCTGAGTTTTACAGGTGAGGAAACTAACTAATGTAGATAAACATTAACATGACCAGAATCTTCACATTCAGTGAGTGAGTGAGAGAAGAAATGGAAACAACTAGGGGAGTTTGGCAAAGGTGACCCAGGTCGTCCCCAGCAGTCAGTAAGCTGGGTTCATCCACCTGTTCAAATAGCTCTCATTGAAGGTCTCAGCCCTCATCCACATCCAAAGGTTGACCAGTAGAGACTCTGCATCTTGAGGTTTTATTGTTTACAAAGCTGTTTCCTCCCAACAGCCTTGTGAAGCAGGCATTATAAGGACTCTTACCTCCATCCTCAGGATGATGAAACTGAGGCCCAGGAGAATTAAGTATCTTGCCCAAGATTATAAAACTATTAAGTAGTAGAGCTCAGAGTCAAATCTAAATCTATGGAATCACAGGATTTAAATTTAGAAGAACTTTAGATTTATGAAGCATACTATTTTCATTTTTTTGTGACTATTTCCTTTTGGTCTGTTTCTTCCTTCACAACATGACTAATATGGAAATATGTTTTACATGATTGCACATAAATAACCTATGTCAGATTGCTTTTGAGGGGGAAAGGAGGGAAGGGAAGAGAAAATATGGAACTCAATTTTTTTTAAATGAATGTTAAAAATTGCCTTTACAGTAACTGGAAAAAATAAAATGTCATTTTTTTAAAAAAAAGAACTTTAGATTTAGATGATTCTGTTGGTCAGCTAGTATAATCCCATCATTTGGCAGATGAAGCACTGAGGCCTGGAGAGATGAAATCACTTTCCCAAGGTCACCAGATTGTAGGAAGGCAGGAAACAAACATTTATTAAGTGCCTACAGTATGCCAAATACTGTGCTAAGCGCTTTATGTATATTATCTCATTTGATCCTCATAACTACCCTGGGAGGTATGTGATATTGTTATTCCTATTTTATAGCTGCAGAAACTGAGGCAAACAGAGGTTTACCAATAAGGGTCATCAAGCTAGTAAGAGTATAAGTCTGGGTTTGAACTCATCTTCGTGACTCCAAGCCTAGTGCTTTATCCCCTGCACTACCTAGCTGCCTATAGTGTGAAAAGGATACTGAGGGCCCTCTAATCCTACTTAATCATTTTTACAAATGAGGAAACTGAGGCCCATAGAGATGAAACACCTTGCCCTGGGTCCTACAGGCATTAAGGGACAAGAGCCCTTGTCTGAATCCAAATCCGTCATTGTTTCCACTCTACCACACTGAATCCAGAGCCCTTCCCTCTATACCATGCTTTCAATCTTAAGATGCATTTCAAAATTAAAAAGAAAAAAATGGCTAGAGGTACACAGCTCCATCACAGTGCCTGCCGAGAAGGGGCAGTAACACAAGGAAAAGTCAAGGGAATATTTCAAGTATCCAACAGTGCACCAGGAGGAGACAGAGGCAGAGCCAGCCCAGCACTGTGCAATGCTATGGTGACGGCAAGAAGGGGCAGAAAAGTGGAGGATAGACCGGTGAGAATTCTCAGCGCGTGTTTTGGAGAAAAAACAGGTGCAAAAAGCAATATGAACACAAAAATAAAAGAAGAGCAAAAGTGAATGACTTAGGGATTTGGAAATTATTGTTAAAAAAGAAAGTTTGTTAGAGTCAAGGGACCTGAATGGTGTTCTTGGTTCTATTACTAAATGACTCTGTGACCTGGGCAAGTCCCTTAACCTCTATTGTCTTCAGTTTATCTATGAACCTGGGAGTTGACTTAGACTAGATGATCTCTGAGATTCTTTCTTGCTCCAAAATTCAGTTATTGGGGGACAAAAGGATAGCAATCATGGTCATTCAACTTTTGGTTCTAACTGTTCTATACATTGGGTATATGAGACTCCCACCATTAAGGTACTGAGCAGAGATGAATTGACATGGTCAGAAGACAGCCCATGGATGTATCGTCCATGGTGGGAGGATGTGGTAGAGCTAATCGATAGACAATTATTGTGTGGTTCATTGCCTTTCATGTTCCAGTAATAAGAAGGCAAAAGGAGACAGCAGTGGGACAGTGGAAAGCATGGGCTGTCTATGATGAAACATTGGTAGGAAAGACATTCTGATGGTGAGGCTAGGTGGGAAAATCGATAAAACACTGGGCCTGGAGTCAGGGGAACTTGAGTTCAAATCTGACCTCAGATACTAACAAACTGTGTGACCCTGGGCAAATCATTTAACCCTGTTTGCCTCAGTTTCCACATCTATAAAATGAGCTGGAGAAGGAAATGGCAAACAGCTCCAATATTTCTACCAAGAAAACCCCGAATGGCGTCACAAAGAGGGAAACATGAGTGAAACAACTAAACAATTTCTTTTTTTAAAAAATGACATAATAAAGCTAGAGGATAATGAAATACCAGGAAAGATAAAGGCAAAGAAACACCAAAAAAGGTCTGTATCCATAAAAGAGATGTGAATAGATTTAAGGATGAAAATGCCAAAAAAACCCCTCAAATCCTAGAACTGGAAGTTAGACAGCTCAAAGGTTGTCCCATCTAACATCTACCATGAGCACAATGGGGCCATGGCAGGGAGTCAACAGTCATTGCCAAGAGCCCTAGCAGTGACCCCAGCTTCTTTCCCATTCTGAAGTTGTTTTAAAGCCATACATAAAGAGATCACAGATCATAAGAACAATTAAAGTGACCTTATCATTTCATAGATGAGGAAACTGAAGACCAGAGACTGTGAGCTGCCCAAGGTCACACTGGTAACAGGTCATTCTCTGATTCCAAAGTCAGGGCAGCCTTCCCACTACATCAGACAAAAGGATCAAGCAAGCCCAAGCTTCTGGGTTTGTATTTAACCTGGCTTATTATACTGTAGTAATAGAGCTGTACGTTTTGGAGAAAGAAAGATTGAGAAAGACAGATAAGACCTCTTTGGGGCAAAGCAGTGCAGCTTTGGAGAGTCTTGTTACCTGTCTGATTTTCCCAGCCTGTCCGTATTTTTGTTCCCCTATGTCATATGTATCCCTAAGGAAAGTCCTGTGCATTGGGCTGTATTATATCCTGTTCAAGGTCTCAGACACAAACCACATCAAAGGGTTGATCAATGATGACTCTGTGTCATGAGGTTAACAATAGCCGAATCCTAGATAAATCTTTGTTTAATTGAATTGAATTGACAACACTTCCTGAGCCTTACCCTATTTGCTCTGGCATGTCTGTGTCATAGGTCAGGGTTCTTGGGAATCCAAATTCTTAAAACCCTGACCCCTATTATAAAGCAGGAATCCTCAGTCAAACTATAACTATGCTATAACTTTGGTTATATAACTATATACTAATAACGACAACCATGGCGAGAAATTGACTAATAGTAGTACTGTCCCAGGATACTTCCTCCCCTGCCCATCCCATGCCCACCATGGTAGTGATAGAAGATTCATCCTGATGTCACTTTTTCCCTTTCACCAGCTTGGGAACACACTTCCTTTTCACCCACCCAGCCCAATTTCCAAGGCTGCACCTCAGGTGAACATGCCCCTTTCCCACTCCCAGCTGTGGCTACTAGCCCCAGCTACAGAAATCACTAGTTACAGTTCTCATCTTCTCTGCAATATTCCTTGGAAATAGCTTTAGTTTAACCACCTCCAGTGGTGGGGCATTCACTTTCCTCTGAGGTAACTTTTTCCATTTCTGGACAGTTATAGTTTTGAAGCAGCCTTTCATCAGATAAAGCTGAAATTTGCCTCCCTATAATCTTTAGGAGACTGTAAGAAATTGGAGAGTGAGGTCCAAACAGAGAAAGTCAGTGGGACATTTGACATAATAAGCTCCTGGTGAAAGATAATATCAAATTCTCAATCAGAGAGGCAGTCCCTACTAACCCAAGGGAAGTGTGCCAGAAAGACAGCAAAGACTGATCTCCAAGAAAAGAATGTTAGAGTCAGTACCCCCAAAAAGTGAGTGAGCTAAGGTCACTAAGAACATGTTTATGGCCCCTTATTAAAAGAAAAACAGAACCTTCCTCTCTTCTTTGTAGAGGTTGGAGACTGTAGGAATGTAATAGTGCACATACTGTCAGACATGATTGACACCTTTGCTGATCTTCCTAAATGTTTTTTCCATCTTTCTATTTTATTCCTTGTCACAAGGGATGACTTTCTGGGTGGAGGAGGGAAAGGAATATGTTCAAAAACTAAAACAAATTAAAAACAAAAGCTATAAACTCCAAATGACCTTTTAAGATGAAAGAAAAGCAGAAAAAATGAGCAAAGAACCATGACCTTGAATGTGAAGAGTCTCTAGGACAGCAGAAAGTCCAGCATAGGTGAAAGACACCAGAAGAGGAATTCACTGGGAGGGTAAAGAGGACTCTGGAAAAGAAAGGGGAGAACATGAAAATTCAAGTTCATTGTCTTTCTAAGAAATGAATGTCATAAACTGACTTGTTTGTGGGTGTACTTATCGTTTGGAAATGGGAAAAATGCTATACATATATAAATAGCATGTACATATATGAATATGCTATACATATATAAAATTTATGCATGTGTATGTTTATGTGAATAATACAAGTAGAATTTTTTTTAAATAGAAAGTTAGGGAAAGAAACAGATGACCAAGAGAACTTAATATGCTCACTAACTTGGTGATGCTGTTAGTATCCCTTAAATTTCCCACTCTTGTTGACCTTACTTGAGCTATTTCTCTATAGAGAACTTACGTTTTGTATGAAGTGTCAGAATTTTAAGCCTGTGCATATTTGTTACAAAAGTTTTGTTTTTCTCTCTTTTTTTTCCTTGGAGGAGAGGTGAGAGGAAGAGAAAATATAAGCATGGTCATTGAAAGAAGTTAGTTAAAAAAAAAAAGACAAAATGATCTGAGATCCTCTGATCTCTGACACAGGAATGCCAGAGAAAATAGGGCAGGACTTAAAAGTGTTATCACTTCAGTTCAACTCAGCAAAGAAGGGAACTGAATTGTCTAGTTCTTCAAGGTCTCTTCCAAGCCAAATACCAACCCTTAGTCAATAAACATTTGTTAAGTTCCTGCTATGTGCCTAGGCACTGTGCTAAATGCTAGGGATTAAAAAAGGCGGGGCAGAATATAGTTTCTGTTCTCAAAGAGTTCACAAGAGAGAATACTCCTACTCAAACCAGTAATAGTAATAGTTCATATATCTGTATTGCTAAAAGGTTTAAAAAGTACTTCCTATACAAAAATCCCGGGACATGGGGAGCGCAAGGGTTCTTAGCTCAGTTTTTTGGAAAAACAATTTGAGAATCAAAAGGTTTAATTTTTTATGGTTCAAGTCTCATGTTGTGTCAAATATATCATGGAATGAATTACCAAGGCTCTTGCAAGACTATTAACCACTTGTTTCTTGTCCTTATAGCTCACCAGAGTTCCCGTTGAGTCCTGTAGTCAGTATCAAAGCTGCAGTGAGTGTCTTGGCTCAGGAGACCCCCACTGTGGTTGGTGTGTGCTTCACAACACGTGAGTACTGCTGGTCAGCTGTGTCCTGCTTCCTGCTTTCCTCCATAATCTATCTCTTTTCCTTCTCTTCTTCTTCCCATCATTCTCATCATTCTTCCCTCCCTCCTTGCATTCTTCTCCCCTCTGTTCTCCTCTTCGGTCCTCTGCTCTCCCTTTATATCTATCTACAGCTATATAATTTCCTCTCTTCTCTTCCTCTTCCTTTGCCCTTTCTATGTCCTCTTAAGAACTGGGGCCATATAGAAGATATGAAATGGAAAGCGTAACAGTCCCATTAGAATGTCATAGCAGAGGCTTGTGTTTGGCAGAAACAAGTGATTCTGAGAGTGGGTCTAGCTCACGTTATTTAATTCTATTTATTCCAACCAGCATTTGAGTATCGGGTGAAGAAATGGAGTTGGTTAGGCTGGAGAAGAGACAATTTGGTAACTGGAGGCAGTTCTAGGTGGCACAATGGATAGTGTGCTGAATTTAGAGTCAAGGAAGACTGAGTTCAAATCCAGCTTAGACGTTTACTGCCTGTGTGATCCTGGGCAAGTAATTTAAAGACTCTGTGCCTCAGTTTCCTTATCTGTAAAATGGGGATGATAACAACAGCCCCTGCTTCCCAGGGTCGTTGTGAGGGTAAAATGAGACAATATTTGTCTAGTGCTCTGCAGACCTTAACGTGTTATATAAATGTTTATTGTGATGTTTAGTCATTATTGTAACGGGGGAACGAGGGGGTGGTGAGGTCAGACTGGATTTGATTGGTTCCAAATAGGAGATGTGGGAGAAATGTGAAGATGTAGCCGTAAAAGGCAACCACTGAGTACAATGCATGAAGTTACGGCAAAGTCACAAATTCCGAAGATGGCCCCACGGCCCCGTACCTGCCTTTGAGGAATTTAAAGTGTTGCTTACAGATAATAGACACCTCAATGAGGGTACCCCAGAAAAAGGCAGATGGAAATATGTGTTAACGTATGTAAATATATGCCTGATGAGGACAGTGGGGAGTAACTGGGGTGCTCATCAAAAAAGAGGCAGTAATGAATGGAAATAAGCTCTGCTTCGTCCAGCAAAGTTTCACAGAGGGAGTAGGCTAGAAGAATTTTTTAGGTCAGGCAGAATTGGCCTTCTCCCAGTTCAGCATTGCTGAACCTCCCTGGGTATATTGGAGTCTCTAGGAAGGGTCCAGGACTCCCTATGCCTAGAGCCCTGCCAACAGTCAGAGCATCAATAAGCATTTTTTTTAGTTCTTATGTTATGACAGGCCTTGTGCTGAGAATTGAGGTTACAGATAAGGGGAAAAATAACATGGTCCTTCCCCTCAGGAAGCTCACATTTTAATGAAGAAGACAAGATGTAAACCATTGTGTACGTAGGAGAGATATACAGGGTAAGTGGAAGGGATTCTCTGATGGAAAGCTGTAGCTCTAGTGGAGGAGGGGAGGAAGATTGGGGCCAGGAAAGGCTTTCTGTGGCTAGTGCTCTGGACCAGGGCGTTCTGGCTAATGGCCAACCTGGGAGAAACTTGGGTTTTCAGAGGCTTTGAGCCTACAGAGTAAGGAGGGCCCAGCTCCTCCCTGCTACAGGCTCGCATACCTGACACCAGTCATAGGCAATCGGTAGGGCTGTCCACACACTGTCACCTGATGCCTGTGGGACCCAGGAGTGGGTTTCCATGTCCGCTTTGATCCCTGCCAGGTGTTTCTCCCGTCATCCCTAGAGAACACCGAGCTCTTGTGAATAACAATGTTATAGCAGCTCTGGAAAGGCAGAGTGATCTACCCCAGGGAATAGATATAGTCAACCTAGACTTAATGCTTGTTAATTAAAGAAAAAAACATAAAATTAAAAAAAAAGAATGGATAATACCTTGGCATTTCAAGAATTTTCAAACACTTTCTACACATTATCTAGTGCGATCCTAACAACCCTGTGTGCTAACCAGAGAAGGCATTATTGCTCCCATCTTAATGATGAAGGAATTGAAGCCCGAAAGTTTAGTAGATGCCAGTATAGAATCACAAAGTCATCAAGCTCACAGGTCATCTGCTCCTACCACTAAATGAAGCTTGAACCCTCTCCTACAATATCCCCAACAAAACTGTCGGACAGCTTCTGTTCAAATACTCCCAGTAGTGGCAAATCACCTGTAAACTACACCAGGATCTGGGTTTTCTGGTGCTTAGTCTGGTGTTCTTCCCTGAAGGATAAGATCTTCTCTGTTTCAAGCATTCTCCATTAGTAAGTGAAGTGTTAGTTAGGAATGGATGGTAGAAGGTTTGAGCATTGTTTCCAATGGGGGCTCAGCTTCCCCATCCATCCTATCAGGATTATAAATAATCCCCTCCATCTGCAAAGTGAATTAGTCTTGGCTGTGCTACTAACTTTCATGTTTGTGATCCTAGTCTCCTCATTTGGAAAAAAATGAGAATAAGAAAGCATATTTTATTAGCGTTTTGTGAGGATAAATTAGGATGATGAATGTAAAATAAGGTTGTGGAAAAAATACATTGTGAATATAAGATATCAGTGGTCCTTAACCTCTGAGCTGAGACCTCTCTGGGCCTCACTTCCTTCATCCATGCAACTATGGCACTAGACTAAATGCCTTAAGGATTTTTTCTGCTCTAAAACTCTATCGTTCCATGATTACTTTTCCTTAAAATTTTATCTATCATTTTTTTTTGTTTTTGCATCACCTTTATTTTCAAATATATCCTCCCCTCCCCCACCCTAGGGCTACTTCCTTATAGTCAAAAAGAAAGAAGAAAAACAAGTTCCACAAAACTAACCAAGACATTTACCTACTATGACAGTATGTGCAATAATCTATAATCATGGTCCCCATCTCTACATATTTGCATTTTTTTGCATTTTCCCATCTCTTCTTTGAGGCCAAACTGGATCACACTACTTATATAGACTTCGGTTTGGTTTTGGTGGTGGTGGTGGTGGTCTTGTCATTTACATTGTTATGGTTGTGTGTGTTTGTGTGTGTGCTGTGTGTGTGTGTGTTTAAGTAGTTTTTCTGGTTCTAATTATTTTATTCCGTACAGTTTATATATCTTCATATACTTCTCTGAATTCATGTACCACAATTTGTTTAACTATTCCCTAATCAATGGGCATCTATCTACTTTCTAAACCATGATTTCTTTTCATTCGTTCAGCAAAACTCTTGAGTACCTACTGTGTGCATGACACTGTAAGATAAATAAGATACTTGGAGAAAGCAAGCCACTAGGAAAAGTCCCACTGCCCAAGTCTTTCAACAGAAAAAAATTCAATTCTTCTGGAAAGACCTACCTGCTGAGGTTATGGATTGATAGTCAAAATGTTGAAGCCAGAAGAGACCTTAGACTTAAGTCCCTTTGACTTAGGGACCTAGTCCAATGCCATCATGAAGTCCATTGATCACACAGTAAAGGTGGAAAAGAGCAGCTTGATGAAACTTTCTTAACTATTTTTTCTAACAAGCCTCTCACTCATCCTCACTTCCTTCATGCTGTTCAAATGAAAGCCAGCCACTACTTCTAGTGATGAGGCATCTTTTTGAACCTTGGATGATGAGCATGACTTGGAAATTCATTGCTTGAGGGATGTCGAGAGAGAGCTGGAGACAAGCTGGGTTAAGGGAGAAGGAGTGAATCCCCTTACAAATCCTACATATGAAAAGCATATGATGCAATATGAAAAGCAAAGCAATCTAGTTGTGAGGAACCAGTGTTCCTCCCTGAGGCAATAAAAAAACTTTCCAGTAAAGACTTTCCAGCAATTAGGAGAAGGTGAGGCTTTGACAAATGAGTTTTCCCTTCCCTTGATACTGTCAGTCTCCATTCCCCCATCTCTCCTCAGTCCATCTTATACTCCCCACCTTTAAGTACAGTATCATTTTAGTTTTCAGATATTCTAAATATTGATAAGTGTCTGTAGGTGACCCAAAGAGAGGAAATTGACAAAGATTTATTAAGCACTTACTATCTGTAAAGACACTGGGCTCTTGAGTCCAGAGACAAAAATCTCCTATTCCTCCTGGTGATGAAACCATGTTTCTCAGACTCAACATCTATCAAGGAACCTTGGTGGAGTTACAAGAAAAGGGACTTGAACCTTGGCTCTGACACTTTACTGGTTATAACTGCAATCAGGGACAAATCACTGAAATCTCCCCAAGTCTCCACTTTGTCATTGCAACAGGGCTCAGGGTGACTTTAATTTCTTACCTCACAGGGCTTTTTTGAGGAAAACATAATATATGCATAGTCACGAGGATTATTCTTATTGTGAAAGCACCCTTCATATGTTATAGCGTTGTGATTTCTACTCTCTTCTACCGATTTTTGATCATGGATAAAGAAAGTTGAGTGGTAATGACAGTGAACTAATGAAGAGGAAGGTGGAAGAAGGACGGATGACTAGAAGATGTGTGTGTGTGTGTGTGTGTGTGTGTGTGTGTGTGTGTAATGTGTTTGAGGTCATGAATAGGGCCATGATTAAACAGATGGCTGAAACTGAACAGGAGGAAAACATTCCAAGCAGTTCACAGGTGTGCTGTAGACTGAAAAAAGATTAGGAAACACTGATGTAAACCAAATCCTACCTACTACTATTTGTCCCCAGCTGTCACAGAATGCTTACAAATCCAAGCAGGGCAGAGGTTCCCCCATCTGCCCCTTTGCCTCTGCCTTTGCCACTGAGCCCACATGCTCCATATAAGGGGTAACCTGATTCATTTGCCGCAATCACGGCTATATTGTGAGTGCTGGAACATTTGACCATCAGGCCTATTCCTAGCACATCTACCAGCTTTGTCCTTAAATCACTCCATTCTGCTGCTAAAGCTGCCTTCTTCTTGCTCTGGCCTGGGCGAAGATGGAGAAGAGCCAATCACCAACCGGAGAGGCTTGATGATAATAGTTCCATCCTCCTCCCTCCCTCCCAGCCTTCTTTTGTCCCTGGCCAAGAATATATTCCCCAAGCAGCCTAGGCTCAGTGGGACCCTGTCCCCCTTGGTGCTTTTACGCTCATGGCCCTGTGCCCAGTCCAAAGAATTCTATCTCAGTCCTAGCAGGTAACAGGATCTCACCCCATGGGCCCAGCCTCGTTGATTGGCCCAGACATTACCTTTCTTAAGAAAAGTCTTCAGCGTCAGTCGTGGAAGGTTTGTGTAACCCAAGACATCTACAGGAGGAAAGATAAGATCTTCTTCTATAGAGTCTCTCCCTTACTCTCTTGCCCTGATCCCAGCACCGCCCCCCCTTCCAGATTTGTTCCCCTGGAAGGATGCTTTTAGCCTGCTGGCATGAGTCAATTCTAAGAATTCTTGCTTCTTTTTTTTAAAGTTTCTGTAAAGAAGAAGAGAATGAAATGAAAGACAGCAGTCTCCCAGCATAAGGACAACAACACACACACACTCACACACACACATACACACACGCACATATACACACACTGGACTGTGAGTTAGGAGGACTTTGGTCTAATCTCTGCTTTAGTACCTAATTGCTGTGTGGCTCTGGGCAAGTCACAACTAATCCAAGCTTCCATTTCCTTACCTGTAAAATGGGTTGGTAAGATTAGATCAGGGGTCCATAACCTGGGACCTATGAATAGGTTTTTTTTTTGGGAGTCCACGAACTTGTATGGCAGAAAATTACACTTCTATTTTAATGTAATTGGTTTCCTTATTAATCTGATATATTTTATTTTATGCATTTAAAACCATTCTGGGGAGTCCATTGACTTCACCAGATTACAAGAGTAATCTATAACATAATAAAAAGCTTTAAATTCTCTTAATTAGATGAAATGTGAGGTCTCTCACAACTATAACTTTCCATGAATTTCTGATTCTAATAGCCAGTACTAATATGGACAAGTGGCTCTCTACTTTGGCAAGCCCGGAGCAGACTTCATATGTGACTTTGGAGAGGAAGATGTCCTGGACACCTTCCTACTGCCAAAGGAAAAGGAAGCCAGTATGATTTAAGTGTTGTTTTGTATGGTTTGCTGGCCATCACTGGAGTGACAAGCTTTCTTGCCTCTTCCATTAAGCTATTCCTGATTCCAACTGATGTTAATGACTTTCCCCCTTGGACTTCACAAAGCACTTATTTTGAATCATACTTATTTGTACAAGTATCACACATCCCCCCTTCCCATTAGACTCTATGATGTCATAAACTGTCTCTTATCTAAAGTTTGTATTTCCCTAATACCTAGCACAGATATCCACACACAGGAGGCACTTTATGTTTGTTGAATGAATGACTGAATGAATGAATGACAAATTACTTTTATGGGGTGAAGGAAGAAACAGGACTGGGCAACCTCTACAGAATATATTGGAAAAACTTCTAAGATGCCAAGATTCATTTACTCGTTCATCATTCATTCAACAAATATTTGTGTACCAGCTATACACATTTTATCCCACATGTCACTAAGCAATTGCCTGATTACTCTCTGGGTGAGTCCAACCCAAAATTGAAGAGATGTACGTCTATCATCATGCATGGCTCACTGCAGACAGGTCTAAAGGGTGAATTTCCCTAGATAGGACACTCACCCCATTGCAGAGAGCACATTTTTATAACGAACCTCACTCTTGAATTACTCACATTCCCTGTAGGGAAAAGGGGTAGAGGTAATTGAGGTGGAAAAGGAAGAAACCAGTGAACTTTTACGGGAGTGGGGGGAATAAACAGAGCAACCTTTTGCCATTGAGCCTCTTGGGAGTGTGGGGTGTCTAGTCAGCATTGCCTACAAGCCACCAATTTAAATCAGCGGTCAAAGTCACCTATACTAGAAGAGCAAAGGAAAATTAGAGACTGCAAGAAGAAAGGAAAGGAGAGGAGAGGACAAAAGGAAGGGAGAAAGAAAAAGAGAGTTGGAAGAAGAAAGAAGAAAAGGAAAGAGAATGAAAAGAAAGAGAAAGGTAATATCAGGACTGACATCTGCCATTTTTAACCATTTTCTATGATAATATTGATGGTTTGGGCATCTTTTTTGGTTTCTGGATCTCCTTCCTACCTAGCTAGCTTTGTTTCCTCTTGTAAGTAGATTTTGGGTCAATTTAAAGATGAGATAAGATAATTGTTTGCCTGTCAAATGGAATTTGAAGGGATCCTAAGAAGGTTAAAAATATCTTCTCCATTATATTGTGATTCTACCATTTATTCCTTTAGGTCTTGAAGCCTTTTCAACTTTCAGTGGCTTATAAAATATTAATAAACCTGGAGGAGTAATACCTTAAACATTGTCATAGGAATAAATAAATAAAAAGTATTTATTAAATACTTACTATGTACCAAGTATTGTGCTAAGTTCTGAGCATCTATAAGTTAGAGAATTTAGATCTGCAAGGAAATTTGGAAACCATCTAAGCCCTCATCTTTTAGATAAGAAAACTAAGGTCTAGAGATGTAGTTGGCCCAGAGGCACTTAGATTGGTAAGTGGCATGGTCAGAAATCTAGCCTAGTTCTTCTAATTATAGTTGCAGGGCTCTTTCCATTAGCATTTATTATCTTAGATAGATTCAAATCCTTTCAGGAATAGAACATAGAATAAGAATACGGTTCCATCATTTTTTCTAAATTTACTATTATCTTGTATCAATTACATGTAACCAAACATTTTTTTACCATTCATTTTCTAAAATTTTGAGTTCTAAATTCTCCCCCTACCTCCCCTACCACTTCCTTAGGAAGGCAAGCAATTTGATATAGATTATTGCATGTGCAATCATGCAAAATATTTCCATGTTAGCTGTGTTGCAAAAGAAAACACACACAAGACAACAAGAAAAAAAAGAATAAAGGAAGTAAAAAAAAGTATATTTCAATCTGTATTCAGACTCCATCAGTTCTTTCTCTGGAGGTGGATAATATTTTTCATCATCAGTCCTTTGATTTGTCTTGGATCATTGTATTGCTGAGAGTAGCTAAATCATTCACAGTTGATCATCATACCATGTTTCTGTTACTGTGTACAATGTTTTCTCGGTTCTGTGCACTTCACTTTGCATCAATTCAGTTAGATCTTCTAAGATTATCCTCAAAGCATACTGCTTGTCATTACTTATAGCACAATATTATTCTACCAAAATCATATACCACAACTTGTTTGGCCATTCCCCAATTGATGAACATCTTCTCAAATTCTAATTCTCCGTTGCCACAAAAAAACTACTATAAATAAATATATTTGTACAAAAATGTCCTTATCCTTTGCTCTCTTCGGGGAATAGACCTAGGAGAAGTATTGCTGGGTCAACAGTTTTAAAGTTTGTGGGAGAGAGTTCCAAATTGCCCTCCAGAATTTTTGAATCAGTTCACAAATCCCCATATACCCTCTAACATTTGTCATTTTCCTTTTCTGTCATATTAGCCACTCTGAGTTGTTTTAATTTGTGTTTCTCCAATCAATAGTGATTTAGAGCATTATCTCCTATGACTTTAGGTAGCTTTTGTTTCTTCTTTCTGAAAACTGCCTATTCACATCCTTTGACCATTTATCAACTGGGGAATGACTTGTATTCTTGTAAATGTGTCTCAGTTCTCTACATATTTGAGAAAGGAGGCTCTTTTTCAGAGAAACTTGGTGTAAAACATTTTCTTCCAGTTTCCTGTTTTCCTTATAATCTTGTCTTTTTCTCCTTTCCTCTGCTTCCTTGACCTTCAGTGTATCACTTCATGACCATCCACCTCTACTACTGGAGTAATTTTCACCTGGTTCTTCTTCTAATCCAAACTGCTGAGAAAATAATTCTTATACACAGATCTGGTCATGTCACTCCTTTGCAAAACAAAAATAAAGTAAAACAAAACAAAAACTCAACCTTCAGTAATTTCCTGTTGCCTTCTGTGTTAAATTTAGACTCTTTTTGCCTTCACCATCTGGAACCCTTCTGCACTTCCAGCTCAGTCTCACATTATTACCCTCCATGTATTCACTATACAAGCCAAACTCGACTATTTTCTCTAACTACTCCCTGTACTTTTGTTCATGATGCTTCATAAAATACCCTCCCTATCCCTCTTTTCCCCTTTCATAGAATCACAGAGTCTTGGATTTGGAAGGTATTACAGAGATCACCTATTCTGACTCATATCTGCCCAGGAATTCCCTGTACAACATTTTGACAGTCATCTGTTCTCTATTTAGAGATTTACTGTGAGGGAGAAGCTACTTAGTCCCAGCCCCACTGAACATAATCAGGTGAAGCCAGTTCTAATTATTAAGGGACAATTTCCCTCACACCAAGCCTAATCTGTCTTTCTACAATTTCTTCCCATCCCATCTAACTCAGCTCTCTGGGAGTTAAGCAGAACCCACAACCTTTTAAGGGTAGCTAGGTGGCATGGTGGTTAGAGTGCTGGACCTAGAATCAGGAAGACTCATCTATCTGTGATAAAATCCAGTCTCAGATACTTACTAGCTGTGTGACTCTGGGCACGTCAGTTAACCCTGTTTGCCTCAGTTTCCTTACATGTAAAATAAGCTAGAGAAGGACACAGCAAACTACTTTAGTATCTCTGCCAAGAAAACCCCAAATGGAGTCATTAAGAGATGGACATGACTGTAAAGACTGAATAACAACAATGTAGGTGTTGGGGATAGTAACACCAAAGTGGAGCCACCTCTGATCTCAGAAAGTTTGCAATCTATTCAGGGAGACAGTGTGCACATATATAGGAATATACAAAATGCATACAAGGTAATTTGGGGAGGAAGATGGTATTAGCTGGGGGAGTCAAGGGAGACCTCAGGGGGAAGGTGCAATATGAGCTATTCCTTGGAGAGAACCAGGGATTCCAAGAGACACTGGAAATCTTTAATCGTTAGTATTTTATATGGTGCTTTAGGGTTTGCAAAGTACTTTACATCTCGCTGGATCCTCACCACAACCCTGGGAGGTAGGTGCTATTACTACCCCCATTTGAGACTGTGAGAGCTTAAGTTACTCACCCAGGATCACACGGCTAGTGACTCAGGGCCCTTGACTCCAGATTTAGCAATCAGCTGTACTACCTAGCTGCTTAAGAGTCTAAGATACAGTCCATTTCCCATTCTGGTTACCATCCTCTCAAGGTACCATCTTAAAATGTGATACTCAGACCTCATTGTAAATATAAAGCTGGAAGGTCCCTCAAAGGTAATTTTATCCAATCCCCTCATTTTACAGAGGAGTAAACTGAGACCTAGTACCCTGACTGAGGTCACACAGGTAGTAAAGAATACTTCAAATGTGGTCTGACTAAGGCACAGTTCAATGAAACTAGTACTTTCCTAGTTCTGGAAATCATGCCTCTTTTCTTTGACCGCCATATTATGTTACTCATATAAAACATGAAGTACCCTGGAACTTGCTATTCTGTGCTCATATAGTTGACTCTTTTACTCACCTATTGGACCTTACAGTTACCTCTCTTGAATTCCAGCTTATTAAATTAGATCCATTGTTCTGGTGTGTCAAGATCTTTCTGTATCCTGATCCTGATATCCATTGTGTTGGCTATACCCAGTGTGGTCTAAAATAAGATAATATTTATAAAGTGCTTAGCACATAGTAGGCATTATAGAGATGTGATGTTACTATTATTACATGTTGATAAAAGTTGTTAAATCCCAACTTCAGTGTTTCCTCCTCTAAGTAATGCCTTTCTTGAACCTCTTGCTTGGTAGAGGACTTCCTCATCTGAGTCAGCACCTTTTTTAACGTAAGGTTGTGTTTATAGTGTATCATATTTCTCTAGGTATGTATCTCATCATCTGGCACAGTGATCTGCATGTGGTAGGCTCTTAATAGATCACAGAGTCAGCTCTAGAGACAGAAAGAATATCAGATGTTTGTTCAATGGAATAGAAATTGAAAAAAGTGTGTATTTTTTTACATGAAACTGAACTTCTGTAATGTTCAGTTTTTTAGTATACGTTAAATTGAACATGATAGTAGTAAAATTGCCCTGCCTATCCATACCCCATTCTGAATTTCCTTCTACAATTCTCTGTGTAGTTCTAAAATATATCATTGCTATTCTTTTTTAAAATTTTCTTTTTTTATTAGCATTCCTATCCACTGATTCCTTACACACAATTCTTCCCACCCAAAATAGAAACCCTGCTTGCAACAACACATTATTGTAGTCAAGTCAATCAAATTCACACAGTAATTGCATTTGATAGTATACGTCTCATCCCGTACCTGTAATCTGTCCTAACCTCTCTGCTGAGATGTGGGAAGCATGTTTCCGCATCAGTATTCTGAATTCATGGTCACTGAACTGATTAGAGATTTGTGGTCTTTCATAGTTGTCTTTGTCATAGTCATTATCTAGACTGTCCTCTTGTTAATGCTCACTTCATAGTGGCCATCCCCAAGTCTCCACCTTCAAGATCCAATGCTCCCTTCATCTGCTTTTCTAGAAATGATTTGAGACTAGTCACTTAAACCTTAGTGTATATTCAAGTCAGTATTACCCACCCCAGTGGGGTTTGTGCTTTAATCCTTCTGTGACTCAAGCATTTTATCTTCTGTTAAGGGAATTCCCAATATTGGGGAAGATATTGGGAGAGGATCTTTCTAACATCCTAAAATCATACCATATAGATAGAGAGCCAACCTATCCATCCAGAGATAGGGCATGTATGAAACCTGAAAAAGGAGTTGGAAGAGTCGCCAAACAGATTTTGCCTTTAAAATCAATTGTCTGATATTCATACAGTAAATTTTAAAAAATGCTTAGGGATTGGGAAATTATTTATGACTCCCTGCTCTCCCTTCTGGTCTCTCACCCTGAGCTATCTCTCTCCTCTTTGGGATTTAATTTCACTAAAATATTCCCATGAGTCTTGGTGTCCAGGAAGCTGAATTTGACTTCACTTTGATAGCTTGAAAGTTATTACTGCCACTGGAGACCTAGTTTCATCAAGGCCTGAAGTCAGCCCACTTAACTTTCAGGAAATTGGCTTGCCCTGGGGCTAATCAATCAGTATTTGAAAGGTCCTCAGATCCATTCTCTTGTTTCAGAGGAATGGAGAGGAAGGAAAGGTCTGAATATAGTTTTCTCCTGACTTAGGAGACAAGAACCTTGAAAAGGAAATCATGGAATGTTAGAGCTTGAAATACATGTTAGAGACCACGAAGTCCACACCACCATCCCCACCCAGATGAGGAAAGTGAGTCCCCCTACAGGAGGAAACTAAGGCCCAGAGAGGTTGTAACCACCCCAAGGGCATACTGCTAGCCAGTGGCAAAGCTAGAAGTAAGCAGAAGCTAGCATAGCTTGGAGAGAGCTCTGAATTCAGGTGACCTGAGTTTGATGGAGAACTGTGCTTGAGTGCCTGTGGCATGGTCCCAGGCAAGTCACTTGCCCTCCAAGTTTCATTTACTCCATTTTATTATCTGTAGAATAGGGATAAGGATAAGTAATGTTATTCATGGTTATTGTGAAGAAAGAATTTTGTAAACTTTAAAACACCCTATAAATGTGGGCTATTAAGGAAACCCTGTGCTCTTTCCACCATTGATTTAAATAATAGTCTGTCCCTATGTTCTTCATACGCTATGATGAATATAGTGGCACAGATATTCCAAACAACCAGATAATCCAAAAAAAAAATCCTTCCAAGTTGGCTTGGGAGTATATTTCACATACACTCCTTTAATACCTCCAGAATCTATGGATTCATTTGGTAAGGGTGCATCATCCAGCAGAATAGATCAGAGCCCTTCTATGCCTTACTTGAGAGTTTCATGAATTCTCATGACTGAAAAAAAAATCCAACCATTTGGGGCAATGAAAATCTTTAAAAAAGAGACAGACTTGGTTTTAAATAAAGAGAGTCAGTTCCATCTCCAAGGTCTATATGGACTTGGTATCCCCTGCCAGAGCTTTCCCTCTCTTGGAGAAGTCCATACAGGCCTTGAGGAGAGGGTTTTATACATGTGCATACACATATGCATACGAAGTCACTTAAATATCATTAAATAACACTCAGGATTCTCAATGGCTTTGGTAGCAAAGCATAAAATTCACAGGGCAATGGAAAAAATGCTGGTTATGGTATTGGATGACCTGAATTCAAATCATGCTTATTGTCTGTATCACGCTGAGTAAGTCACTTAACATTTTGGGGTCTCCATTTCCTTATCTAGAAGAGGACCTTGGAGGTCTCTTCAGGCTCTAAATCCTATACACAATCATATATATCATAGACTAGGGGTTCTTTACTTTCTTTGTGATATGAACATATCCATAGTAGTCTAGTGAAGCCCATGAACCCCCTTCTCAGAACAATATTTTTAAATGAGTAAAGTTAAGTACACAGAATGTCAAAGGAAGCTGATTATATTGAAATATGGTAATCAAAATATGTCTGAAAATGTGCAGATCCCACGAAATCTATCCACTAGCCTAAGTTCAAGAACCCTTAGTATAGACAAACACCCACATGTTGTTTCGTGGATGATTTACCTTCCTGATTGGATTCTACTTGGATTTATATAAAAGTGAGTTCCCATTCCCAAAGCATACACTAACCAATAATGGGAGGTGAGCCAGGTGTCTCCATATGTTCAGAAGATAAACTGGGACTAAAAATGTGCTCAGTTAATATACAAAGTGAATAATTTATGGGTAGAAAATCAAGAGTTAATTATATTAAAGCTGCCTCCCTCTCCTCCATTAATGATTTCCCCCCTCAAAGCCCTGAGGTGAGAAGTGGTAGCCTAGTAAATCTCACAGAGCTGTTCTGCAGGAATGGCTTTCCAGGAGAGTTCACCTTCTCCTATTTGGTTTCTCTTTAGGGCTTCCCTCCAAATACCTGTTTCTCTGAGTACTCCCACTTTATCCTTGGACATATTTATATTTCCATTTCTCCAGGGTGGACATAGACACTTTTATTTGACCCTATTTCAATCTTAGAGGAGAGGCCGCCTGAGTGTTAGCTTTAGGTTAGAGGGAGAAAGAATTGTGGGAAACTCTACTGTGCCCTTATACCACCCTTATACCATTGTCTAAAAGGAGAAGCAGTGAAAAACTGCAGAGTTTTTCTTTCCTATGTCCTAGTGATGGGAGTCATGTCACCCTCCCAGGAAGCTTCAATTTCATTCATCCTACTCTAGAGAAAGGAAGGCAACCTATGGGAAGGAATAGGGGCAGGAGAAGGAACATTATGTATGGGGAACAACAAATGGGTTAGTTTAACTACCATGTGGAGCATGTGAAAGGGAATAATGTGCATTCAACCTGGAAACATAAGCTGGAGTTATATTGCAAAGGACTTTATATGACAAACAGAAGAGTTTATATTTTATCCCAGCAGGAATAGGGACCCACTGAAGTTTCTTAATCATATCAGTGACATGGTCAGACATGTGGAATTAACAGCTATGTCAAGAATGAATTGGGGAGGAGAGACACAAATTAGGAGGTTATTATAATAGTTCAGGTGACAGGTGTGAGATCAGGACAGGTGGGGATGGTGTGAATGGAAAGGAGATGATGGATGGCAAGGCTCAGAATGTAAGGAGGAAGAGTCAATGACTCCTGTACTTCCAGCCTAGGTAAATGACAGTAAAACTATGCTATCCCTTCTCAAAATTCTGTCCAGCTTTTGAGATGTTTTGAACATTGGTATCTGAGTCATCACCGACTCTTAGTAAAATCTAGAAAGAATCTTTCCCAGAAGACGTGCATAATGTTTATCTCGCTTAACGCTGTTTTTTGGAAAGCCTATTGCACTAGCTCAGAGAAGGGAGTGGGATGATTTGGTGAGATTCAGTGCTTACTGTGACTCAGTTCAAATATTGGAAGCTTTTGTACATTAGAAAAATTTTTGGCTTTCTCTTCATGTTTGAATCCCACAGATTATAGGTGTCTGTGTTCCTCTCTCTTAGGGGATAAAGATAAGGTGTACCACAAAGAGGTAGCCACAGGAATCTGGGATCAATTTTTAGGAAGGTCCCAAGTGAATCTTCCGTCAGACAACCATGAAGTCACTTTGTCCCGTGCAGGGACTTTTGTCTTCATATCCCCTACAAGGAAGACTGCGGTCTGGTCGCCGACCAAGTTAATCTTCAAGATTGCAAGTCAACTGAGGAGTAAGAAAAAGTGCTGAAATTACTCATTAAATGGCATGCAGGTGATGGCTTTGAGACAGAACTGTTTCAGAAAGTCAGATTGGATATGTGAATGGCACAGGGAGTGTCTAGTAGAAACATCATGTGAAAATGGAAGAAGAGAAACTTGATGAAGGAAGACTGAGGAACCCAGGGATCCTGTGAACCAGCCAACTTAGGAGCTAAAATTAGAGCACTGTGACTAACCTCTGTAGTGATGAAAGGACCAAATTAGGTGATCCCCTGTCCCTCCCAGCATTAAAATTCTGTCTCTTTGTGAATATAATATATGTCTGTAACTTGCCTACTCAAACTTTATGGCCTATACCCTGAGATCATTACACCCTGGAGTGGTTTTGCACATTAATTGGCTGGCTGAGTATATATTTTGTGGAAGAGACCCCTTAGGAAAGGACTTGAAGAGCTTCTGGATCTTCTTCAATTACAACCCCCACCCTTCCTCTCTTTTCAGAGATACCTGGATGGTCCAGGATTCCTTTACCAGGGTCAGGCTACAACTTCTAGAAATATAGTCCTGTCAATGAAGAGCCTGAAATTTCTCCAAAGAGCAAGGGCAGATCATAGGTTCAGAACTAGAAGGGGCCTTAGTTACCACAGAGTCCACCCCCTTTTATGCAGAAAAAGAAACAGGGGATATAGAAGGGTTAAGTGATTTGCTCAGGACTAAACAAGTGGTAAGGGTTTAAGTCAAAATTTGAACCCAGGTTCACCAGATTCCAACTCCAGTCCCTATCCACCATGCCATACTGCCCCCTCAATCTTTGTTCTCTATTCCTTTCTTGTTGTTTAGTCATTTTTCAGAAATATCCAACTCTTTATGACCCCATTTAGGATTTTATTGGAAAATATACTGGAGTGGTTTGCCATTTCCTTCTCCATCATTTTACAGACGAGGAAACTGAAGCAAACACAGTTAAGTGACTTGCTTAGGGTCACACAGATAGTAAGTGTCTGACACCAGATCTGAACTCAGGAAGATGAGTTTTCTTGACTCCAGGCCTGATTCCTTGTCCGCTGCACCATTTAGCCGCCCAGCTATTCACATAGAGGATGTCCTATCTACTGCACCATTTAGCTGCCTAGCTATTTATATAGAGGCAACCTCTTACTGGGAAATGCCATGATCTTTCTTGATACTGTGCCCAAAAGGTCACCCTACCAGTCTAGAGGATGAAGCAGCAGGCTAAATGTCAAAACGTTGGTATTATTTCTGCTCCTTTCTCAACTGATACTCATTATGACTTGGGGCAAACTCTTTCTTCAGCCTGGCTCTCCCTTTTCCTGCCTTCCACAATTCAAAGGCAGGAAGGGGAATCTTGTAACTCCTCTTCTACCCTTGACATCCCAGAGACTTGAGGGTTATATAGTGGGAGAAAACTGTTACATGGAAGACAGACAACTGGTGTGTCAATCTTAGCTTTACCACTGTTACCTGGAATAACTCACTTAACTCTCTTATCTGCCTCTGTAAAGTAGATATAACAACAGTTTCTGACTTGCCTAACAAGAAGAAGAGATAAGTAGATGATAGACAGAAAACAGTTTGAAATAAAATACGCACAAAAGTGGTATGGTGTTTGGGGGATTGACAGTTTAGCACTGGGGGTGACTTAGATGTCATCTTGTTCTCTCATTTTACAGGCAAAGATATGGAGGCCAAGAGAAGGGAAAGACAATGTCTAAGGACATGAGCTGGGATTTGAACTCTTGTCCTCTGTCTTCAGATCTGTAAAATAGGGATAATAAGCACACCTACCTGCCAGCATTGTTGTCAGAATCAGATAAGATAGTAATTGCAAAGTACTTAGCACAGCGTCTGGCAACATAAATATTAGCTGCCGTTATTAGCAATTATCTTTCCCGTGTACCATTAGAGTGAAGAGATTCTACAATAAGGCGTTGTTGTCTTGAAGGAAAGAGCAACTGTAATGTTCTAATATTTGAAGCACATTATAAGATGGATCCTGAGCTTACTTGTCTTTCTGGGATAACTTGAGTGCACTCCTACTAGAGTCAGGAGAAAGAGACAAACTCACCAAGTGGACAGATCTATCACCATTATCGGGCTAAACAACTTAGCCTACTTGTCTGAGTGGTGGCCATTAAATGATACCATTTTCATATGTGTAGAAGAGCTCAGTAGTCCAGATGACCTCTTACCTGTCTGTTCCACATCGATGACTCTCGTCATCTTTGGGGTAGGAGGAGAGCCTGTGCGGCTCTGCGTTTGAAGGCTTGGGAACTCCATCCACACCCATGCACACCTGCATACCCACCGGCACACAAACACAGGTAGGGTGTGGGGCACTCCATCATTAATGACACAGCATGTACCAATCCCACAGGAGTCTCAACTGCCTGGGATTAAGACTGACCATATGAACTGGCCCTGAAATGCTTTGCTGCTGGATAAACTGTCTGTAGTGTAAAGGCTGATTGGAATCAATCGAAGTAATTGTAGAGATGCACAGCAAGTAATTGGGAATCTCCTGCTTGTTACTTCCTGATTTCTGTACCAAATGGATTGACATGCTGCTGCTGCTGCCTTCAGCACAGTGGCAAGGCATGGATTTGGAGTCCGAAGACATGGATGTGATTCTCATGTCTTCCACTGCCTTCCCTTGTGACCTTGGGCACGTTATCCCCTCTAGGTCTCAAGTTTTCTCTGTAGAAAATCAGATGACCTCCAAGGTCCTTCCTATGATTCCTTTGCCATATTGTTCCTTCTTCATTACCTCCCAGCCTTTCCTGGGTCCATCAATGGGTCCAAGTAGAGCTTGAGCTGAAGGAGAGGGAAGCCACTCCAAATCTCCTTTCTAGCAGCCTTGATTAGAGCCGTAGTGATCCTTAGAGATCATCTTAGAGATCGTTGCCTGAGAAGGAAAAGTGATTTGCTCAAGGCCCTGCATTGAGTTAGGGGCAACTCTGAGATTTCAACTGTTCTTTCCATTCATATGAAAATGCTTTTGCTCCAAAACATACTGCCCTTCCCCAAAGTGGAGAAAAATTCCAGTTCATCTCCCTTCCCACTATCCAGCAGCTTCTTTATTAAGACATATGATTCATACTTTTAACTAAAATTTTTTATTAATTAATTTGTTTTCAGTTTTCTACAGTCACTTCCATAAATCTTAGCTTTTCTCCCCCTCCCTCCCTGAGATGGCATGCAGTCTTATATGGGTTGTACACATACATTCTCACAAAATACAAAGGACATATGATTCATAATTTGAGGAGAGACCAAACTAGAAGACCTCAAAGGTCCCTTCCACATCAGTTCATGTCTTAGAGGCTTCATTTCTTCATTGGTCTTTGAGGTAAGTGTGACACAGTAGAAAGAGCTAGTTGTTCAGTTGTTTCAGTTGTGTCTGATTCTTGGCAACTCTTATTTGAGGCTTTCTTGATAAAGATACTGGAGTTGTTTACTATTTCCTTCCCATTTTTCAGATGAGGAAACTGAAGCAAACAGGGTTAAGTGACTTATCCAGGGTCACACAGCTAGTAAGTGTCTGAGGCCAAATTTGAACTCCAAACCTGGTGCTCTATCTGCTGCCCCACTTAACCACCCAAAAGAAAGAGTACTGAAATCAAAAGGCTTGGATTAAAGCCCTATCTAACAATAATAATGGTTATAGCTAGCATTTGTATCACCTCTACTATGTGCCAGGCACACTATGCGCTTTACAGGTATTGCCTCATTTGATCCTCATGCCAGCCCTAGGAGGTGGAAGATATTGTTATCCCCATTTTACAGTTGAGGAGGCAGATTTCTACTCTTTGTGTGACTCACCATACCTCAGTTTCCTCATCTGTAAAATTAAAGGTTTGGACCAGATGGTATCTAAGACTCCGACTTTAAATCTATAATTCTGTCATCTTTGCTTGGGAATGCTATAAGAATGCCCTATAAATGAGAGTTCTTTTCTCTTTTCCAAGAGGCGTGAGGGAGAGGAGGTTGCCGCCCCATAGCCATCTTCCAATAAATGAAAGAATGTTATATAGACCTGAGATTCTGACTTTGTTCCACTTGGCCGCAAGGACAGAGTTAAAAGCAGTAGATGGAAGAAATAGTTTGAGGCTTAGTGGAAGGAAACATTTCCTTATAATTAGAGCTGCTCCAGAAAGGAAAGGATAACTTCTGGAGATAGTAGATTCCCTTCACTGGAGAACTTCAAAAGGAGATGGAATGATCAGCATGTCAGTGAGGTTATAGAGGAGTTTCCTGTTCATGGTGGGAGTTCAATTTGTCAGTAATAGAACCCCAGGTCTGAGTTTCTATAATTCTGTGACTAGAAGGAAAATCAAGTCCGAGAAACTTGACCCTGGAGCAGGTGCCTCTCCATCCCTCCCACCCCGAACAGCCCTAGTGATGACTTACTATTATGCTTGAAGCTATCAAACATGCCCAAGGTGGATTTGTGTCCAAGTGTCAGGCAATTGTTACATCAGAGAGTCAGCCCAGGCTGTCCTGGAGAGGCTTATAATCACAGGCAGGAGGCTGATGCTCCCTGCCTCCCTGTGACCAGGAAGGTAAGCAAGCAGACAAAGAAAAAGTAGAGGCAGCACCCACCTCCTCTGGTTGTATTGGCACAGATTAGAATACTTGGAGAGATGTATAGGCACATGTCTACAACAGGGGAGTCTCCCCAGGATCCAAAACAATGCAGCCACCTTCTCCCTGAGCTCCGGGAGTTTACCTGGGTCTGAGTCTCTCCACTTAATCAGATCTGCCAACAGGTTCCACAGTTGGATCATGTATTTAGAACTGAAAGAGACCTCATCAGTTAACTCTTCTCACAGATGCAGGAACTGAAGCCCACAGAGGTTACGTGAAGTCATATATTCACGTAATATTCAAGCAATAAGCATTTATTAAGTACCTGCTGTATACTAGTCACTGTGCCCACTTACACAGGTAGAATTCACAGGGTTCAAGTCCAGCCCTCTTTCCACTCTACCATGCTGCTGGCAGCAGGTTCCATTCTCCCTCCTGTAATCTCCTGATTGTACACAGCCCCTACATGTCAGAAATGGTGATGCTTACATCATTCTCCACTATAACCCATAGCCATGGTGCTACTGACTCTAACCCCATCCCTGTTTTTGTGAGGACCAGGATGTCGAGGAGATTCAAACTCATGCCATATACAAATTTTTAAGGACTTGAGAATTTTGCTTTGAGAAAAAAAGTCTTAGTGGGAAGTGGCAGTGGGGGAGGACATTATATTTGCCTTCAGTATCTAGGGGGCAGAGAGATTAGTGTTATACTGTATAATACTTGGCTCTCCACATATTATTTTTCTTGATCTTCATTATGATTCTTAGAGGGAGGCAGGGTGGTGTTGTCTCCACCATATAAAAAATATGAGGAAACTGAATGAATGCACTACATACTATGGGCAAAAGCTTGGAAATACAAAGAGGAAAGCAAGACAGACCCTGCCCATTAGAATATAAGTGCCTGAAGAATGTGGACCATTCCATTATTTATTAGGTTTTTTTTTTAATATCTGTCCCCAGCACTGCGCACAGTATCTGACAAATAGTAACCACTTAAATGTTTAATCATTGATTGGTTACTATCGAGGCATTCACAATCTAATAGAAGGAAACAACATCTATTAGAGGTTCAGCTGCAGGTCAGATGGAAAGGCCCAGTGGTTTTTAGGCAGATGGTAGGTGATGCATCATCTTTAGTGCCATTTCCATCGCTAAAAACCAAATCTGTTTCTGATGTTGAAACATTTGATAATGCCAAGGACTTGGGTGGCAATAACTTTCTTTTTCTGTGGCTGCTGAGGAGGCAGAGGCACAGTGCCTACACAGGAGGTACTTAATGAATGGTTATTCTTTCCCCTCCCTATAACACCTGTCTGGGAGTGCCTGGGTCACCAATTTTGTTCCTCTGGATGATAGCACTGGGGAGGCCAAGCTGAAGTCAGGGGCAACGGTCTGTGAGGGGAGGGTGCCTCCATTTCTGGTTGCATCTTAGTGACAGGATCCTGGGCTGCCTTCACCCTGACTTACGGGAGATGGTAGAAAAGGTGATGGTAGTGGTTTGGTCTTCACGTTTGCAACCTCCTTGGGGTACCTTGCTGCTTCTGAGAGGTTAAGTAGGATTATAGGTTCATTTTATTTATGCCTTGAAGTGACCTGAGAGAATGTGTATTCTACCATCCTTATTCTATACCGTAAGAAACTAAGGATTGGAGGGGTAACTTGCCAAAGGTTATTGTAAATATTGGAGATGGGAGTTAAACCTACCCTGTCTTTCACCAGACCCAATGCTCTTTCCTTTACATCATGATGGATTTCCCAGTCTTGTAGTAAGGCATAGCAGGAAGGAAGTTAAGTTACTAGCCAGGTGAGGTAGGGGAAAAAAAATCAATTTAAAGCAGCTTCCATCTTCCTTTCAGGGTTTTCCGGAGGAAAATAGAGAAAACTTAAATCTTCAGGAGAATACAATGTGATTTACTGAATCAGCCTCTGTTGAGGAAACTGAGGCAAACAGGTGAAATGATTGCCTAATAACTGTCTGGGCTTGGATTTGAACTCAGGTCGTCCTGCCTAAATGAATAGCTGCTAGCTGGTAGAACCTCCCTCTACTAATATAGTTCCTCACCTTGTCTGAAATGTATTTGCTGTTGTGAAGTAGTTTTTTCCATCTGTGTGACTCTCTTAGGCCCCATTTGGGGTTTTCTTGGCAGAGATCCTGGAGTGGTTTGTCATTTGCTTCTCAACTCCTTTTGCAGATGTGGAAATTGAAGCAAGTGACTTGCCCAGGGTCATATAGCTAGTTAGTATCCGGACCAAGATTTGAACTTAGGAAGATGAACCTTCCTGATTCCAAGCCCAGAGCATCACCCAACTGCCCCCTGAAATTTACGGTATGAAATCATTGCCTAGAGAGCACAGGGTTGTCAAATGACCTATCTAGGGTTAAACACCTGGTATGTGTCAGAGGCAAGACCTGAGCCCAGGACTTCCTAGGTTCTAGACAAGCTCCCTATCCACCATAGCCAGACTGTGCTGTATAGCTCAGTTTTTAGTAATTTGGCCAAGTATTTTTCATGATAGAAATCTCCTTTGAGCCTCACCACAGCCTTGTGAAGTTGAATGGTAACCTTCTTAAAACCAGGTACTTCTGCATTCTCGTCTTGGTATCCTCAACTCTATCTTGCATACAGAAAGTATTTGATAATGCTTGTTGAATTGAAAAAAACATCATCACCACCATTACCTAAATCACCTTCATTTTTATATTTATTTTATAAACGGAGGCTCACAAAGACCACATAACCTGCCCATGGTCTCACAGCAAGGAAATGTCAGAGACAGGGTTGGAATCCGGGTCCTGTTGACTGTAAGATGAACACGTTATCTACTGCATCAAGTGTGCCTTTCTTTGTAGCAAAGCCAACCATTTTCTTCCTAGTTAAACTCCACCAGAATTGCACAAACAGCTGATCTCTGTCTTCCTTATCATCAGCTTCCCAAGACTTGAAGATCACATAATTTTTTAAACCTCCACGTTTTCTCTACTCTTGAGGCTCCTTTAGAATCTTCTCATCATCCTGGCTACTCTTCACTTCCCTTCTTGCCATAATTTTTTGTTGTCCAAAGTGCACATCTCCAATCTGACTAGAACACTCTGAGCCAAGGTTCTGACCAACATCAAATGAAATGAATTTTGGGTAAGCTGTGGGTGGAGAAGATGGCTGGCTAACCCAATACCCAGCTCTCCAAGGAGCTAGAGGCTCAGTATGGAACATGGGGTCAGCAGTGACCTCTCTGCTTTGCATGCCTCTCTTAGAAGGCTCATCTGAGATCTGAGCAAGAGCCCAGCTTCACCCCCTTTCTAAACAGGAATTTGCTTGCCTAGCCATTGGCACTGGGAGTTAATATTTCCATCACTGTGTTTAGGAATTAATTTCGAGAGAATTTAATCACCACCTCTCTCCTTGTCTCTCACCCCTTTCCCTTCTCCCTTCCTCTCCCTTCTAATTTTCCACTTGGCTGGGGATTCTCCTGCAGTGAAAGTTCAGACTTAGGGGAGGGCCAAGGGAGCTGCTTCATTAGAGAAGATAATCTCATTGGAACCACTGACTTGAATAATAACACCTTTAGTAGGGCCCAGGAGCCTGGTTTCCTAGAGGTTTTTAAGCACCTTGAACTATGGGGCTAGGGAGAGCTGAGAAGCAGAGGGGCAGAGCAAGGTGGAGGAGGGAAAGAGGATCTCAGTGAGTAGCAAGTCTAAGTATTGTTGCCTCTGTGTCTGGGCCCCGAAGGGGTCTTTTCTCTGGTGCTTGCCCTCTCAATTACTATAAGCTAGTGTGATGAGGATATATAAATGTAGATTTGATGTTGTTTGGGCAAGCTTTTTGGAGTTTTTCTCCAAGCCTTGGTTCCCCTGCCTAGAAAATGGGTACATTAATCTCCTCCCTTACCCCCACCTGTCCTCCCACAGAGAAGGAAATTACTTTAGAGAAGCAACTGGAACTCCTTGAGAAGAAATGACTTTTTTAAAGACCTCAAAATCATAAACTAACCCTTTCTACCTTTCCTAGCTCTCACTCAAAGGATTCTGAACTAATTTTCCTTGGTAAGCCAGTGTGTGTAGGACCTTGACAGACTCCTTAAGATACCAGAAAGGATCCATTCTTCCCTCCTACTTCATTATCACATTGCATTTAAGGTCAGTTGTCTGTACTTCTCAACATTTCTGGCCTCCCCTTTTATAGGCTCTTGAGAGAGAGTGAAAATGTCAAAACATGCCTGGAGCTGACCTTAAACCTGATAGTCTTCTACTTGGGTAGCTTGCTTCCCTGTGCCCTTCTTGGACTCCCAAAGAGGAATCAGAAAGGCTATTCATAGACACTGCTAATTTCTTTCTTCCTCTCTTGTCCTTTCATTTGTTCTCTGCCCCTGGGGCTTATTATCTCTAGGGACAAGAAGAGAACTCTAGCTAGTTCTTCCCTTTCTCCCCTCTCTAGGCTGGGTGGAAAACTAGGCTTTGTTCTGGCTTCTCACTTGGAATTGAGAAAGGCAGGGAACTGACTAATTCTTGAGGATGTAGATTAGCATGTCTAATTAGACGACTGAATGGATAGCCGGATGGATGGAAAAGCATTTATTAAGTGCTTACTATGTGCAAAGTACTATGGAAAATGCTGGGGATACACATGGAAAGGCACACCGTCTCTGCTCTCAAGGAGCTCCCATTCTAACAGAGCATAAGTAAGGCATGTAGGAGGATTGAACTACAAGTCGAATGTACAGGTCCCTTAGGTTCTTCAGATACAAAAGCAAAGCAACATAGTAATGCATCTTTTGTAATGTCATTTCCATTAATAAAGCCATATCTTTTTCTTTTGTTAAAGTATTTGAAAAGGCAGAGAACCCTAATATTGGCAGGAACTTCCAAGGGCAGCCCAGAGGGTTCTTGGGTAGTTCATTTTGTGGAGAAGCTTGACTATGTAAGGTTCCCCCTCCTCAAATCACCTTAGAGACCATTGGACTAGTAAATAATGGGACAGCACTAGAACCTACTAAGAGAATGCCCATGAATCTCTAGAAGGAGAGAAAAAAGAGGATACCCTGGTCCCTCCCTTTTAATCTTGATGTTCAATTTACCATTTGGGTTGATGTTAGGTCTAGGATTAGCTCCATTTTCTTTCTTCACAATTTAATCAGAGCCACTTTGCAGGCCAGTTTATTGCACTTGGAAATGGGAACTTCAAAGTTGGGGAGTCAGTAAATAATTTAGAGCCATACTGGCTCTCCTGGACTCATGTTAATGTGCATAATAACACTATTAATAGAGATATCCGCTCCAGACACCCTGGAAAAGTCCATAATATTAGTTTAATGGCTAAAGGTAATGGAGTTCTCTGTACAGGAGCTGGCTTGTTAAATTAACTCCACAGACTTTTAGGCCGTCAGTGTTGCCTCTATCAATCTGCTAGACAATGTACTTGAGGTGTCAGCGTGAAGATCCGACCTTTCATCTTCTGGGCAGGAAGGCCTAGGAGAGGCTTTGCTGTAACTTGAAGACTCCTCCTTCAGAAAGCCTCAGTGATCCTCAAAAGACTAAAACACAGTGTTTGGGAGGAAAAGTAATTGGAACGATTTAGACTGCGGAAAAGAAGATAGAAAAGAAGGTTTGGTGAGCTGGAAGGGCTAATATATGTAGGTCAGAGCAGAGGAAAGTGGACTGCAGCGGTAACATGGGGATTTGCCACCAGCCTTCCAATCAAGAAACTTCAGGATGATTTCCTTCCCTGTTTATTGTCTTTCATGTCCTACCCATCCAGTATGTTGTCAAATATTCTGGCTCCAATCTTTACATCATATCCTGAATGTCTATTCTCTTCTACTAATGTCAGTCTTTGTATCTAATTCTCTGGGTTCCCTAACCCTCCATAGTCCTCCACATTGAGGCCAGAGCTACCTTCAATGGTCTGTGCAGTCTAGCGGAACCTGAGGCCTTGAGGCCACATGTGGCCCTCTAGGTCCTCAAGGGCAACCCTTTGACTGCATACAAACTTCACAGAACAGATTGTGGCCTCCAGGCTGCAGGTTCCCTACCCCATGATCTGTTTAAATAGAGAATTCCTGAGACACTATAGATTAGGGCTGGTGTCCTCACCATCTATTTCAAAGTCTTTTACAGTTTATGAAATCAACACTGAATTTGCAGACAGAGGACCTATTTTCAAATCCTGGTCCTGTCACTACCTGTGTGACCTGTGTGACTTTAGGCAAGGTCACACTTAACATTTTTTAGCCTCAGTTTCTCCATCAGTAAAATAAGAGGCTTGGATTGGCTGAGCTCTAAAGTCCTTGTAATTGTAATTTGTGAATTGTAAAATTGTAGTTATAAATTGTGTGATCATGGCCATGATCTTGTCCTACCCTTTCTGTCCTAGGAAGATGCACTCATTCAATTATCTCGCCAGAGATATTGGAACATTATTCTAATGTTAAACATTTCCCTAGGCCACACCTTGAAAGCACCTTTCCTAACAAACAGACTAGATTTTCTCCTACCTCTTCTTAAAGCTTTCTCCAGATAATTAAAAGGAAGTAGATGATTCCTCCCAATCTCTTTCCCTTGACTTGTATATCTCCAAGGCCTCCTCTCACCATGCATTACTATACAGCTTATCTTGTTTTTGGCAAAGATACTGGAGTGGTTTGCCATTTACATCTCCAGCTCATTTTACAGATGAGGAAATGGAGGCAAACAGGGTTAAGTGACTTGCCAAGAGTCCCACACCTAGGAAGTATCCAAGATCAAATTTGAACTCATGAAGATAAGTCTTCCTGACTCCAGACCTGACAATCTATCCATTGTGCCACCTAGCTACCCTGTGTTGTTTATACCTAATGAATATGACAGAACCCCACTTTAAATGGTTTTGTATAGGTGTGACAGAATGATGAGTGGGGAAAAAATGTTAGAGTCAGAAGACCTAAGTTTTACTCCTCGCTCTGTTCTTTCCTATTAATATACAATTACCTTATTAATACATGAGCTTGAGCAAGAGTTTCTCTGTAAGACGGGTAAAATAATATACTATCTATATCAAAAGACTGTTGTATGGACGTAAATAAATATGTGGAAAAAATTCATTGACAAAAAACACTATTTAAATATAAGCTAATATTATCACTTTTTATATGCTGAGATCAAACCACCTCCCCTAAAATCCAGTAAATCTCTAGTCATATTAGTCTAATATAATGCAGACTCTAAAATGGTGAGAGCCTTGTTTACAACAGCAACATAATAAACAGCTCCCCCATGTATTATTTATTCATTTGTGCAATGCTCATTCATTCTTCTGTGCAGCTTTAATATGACTTCATCACTGTTATCCGTCTCAGAGGGATGGGTTGTCATCTGTTTAACTTACATTGGACAATATCTTGTACACTACCACATGCAGATGGGCATTGGACATGTACGTTAGAGAGTGTTATAATTATATTATAAATACTACATAGATTTTCATTTATCTTTGCACTTCAGCAGTCCCCACTTGTCATACCCTCTTCAAAGCCCCAATCTACCAAGAAATTTGGACTTCTTTCCTTCTGTCATATTAAGTTACATGCTGCTTTTGTATCTCTCCCCAGGTGTACCAGGAAGGAGCGGTGTGAGAGATCCAGGGAGCCTCGCAGGTTTGCCTCTGAGATGAAGCAATGTGTCCGTCTGACAGTGCATCCTAACAACATCTCTGTCTCACAGTACAATGTACTGGTAAGGAAGGGCCAAGGCACTTGGAGGAGGGAATCTGGAGAATTTTTCTCATGATCTCAGTCTTCAAAGAGAAACTTGGGCATATGGTAGCTTCCAAAAGATTTCACTCCAAATATGACCACCAAACAACAAGACCTGCTCTTAGACAAATTTATCTTCCCTAGTGAGTTGAACAATGCTTCCCAAAGAGAGAGCTCTTAAAAAAATCTTTGTGGATCAACTGAATCAATGAATGTTGAATCAAAGCAGTGTTTTCTAGAGTATGGTCTAGATTCTTTAGGGACTAGTGGGGGAAAACTAAAGAATGAGTGCCCACCAAAATTCTCATTAAAGGTAGGACAATGGTCTCCTCTTCAAGCGATATAGTGCATAGGAGATGGAGGAGAAGGTGGCATTTCAATAAGGAGGGGGAAGGAATGACTTTAAATGGCAGTCAGTAGTACCTCCCCACCTTTGTTCATTTTTCCTGAGCATCTGGCTTCCCATTGGGGCTCTAGTTCCCAAGGGCTAAGTTCTATTCTACAGAGTTTGGCTTCTTAACACAGTTCTCTCTTATACTCTGTGCCCTACTCCCCTTTGTATATTCCTCATTGTTTTGTCCCTTCTGCGGGTTCATTCCATCTTCTTTCTTTCCCTTCTCTCTTTTCCTTTTCTCTTCTATTTCCATCTTCTCCTTTCCTCCATTTTAATCTTTTCTCTTTTTCTTCTGCTTGTTTTCCACTTTCATTTTCTTCTTTTTCTATTCTGTTATTTTTCTACCTGTTTTCTATTTTATTTCTCCCTTTCTCTTTTTTCCTTTCCTCTCTTTTCCATTTTCCTTTTTTCCTTATCTCTCTCTACCCCCTCTGAATTCACAGTTGGTCTTGGAGACCTATAATGTCCCAGAACTGTCTGCTGGTGTCAACTGTACTTTTGAAGACCTGTCTGAGATGGATGGCCTAGTGTTGGGCAACCAGATCCAGTGCTATTCCCCTGCAGCTAAGGAAGTGCCTCAGATCATCACTGAGAATGGTGAGTGACCTCCAATGTGGCTTCCATCTATATGTACTGCCCTTTCTCAGCAAAGGCTAAGAAGGAGAAACTGGGGTACTTCTCTTTCCCAAGCTGGGGGAAAATGAAAGCCAGTAAAAGGACCCTGAGGGGATGCGTATGGTAAAAGAGAATAAGATATCCTTCTATCACTGTGAATCTGAGCCTGGGAACTTCCCTACCTTTGGCCTCTCTTCTGTAGTGAAAACTAGGGCTGCTAGCTGAGTGAGGTCTCCCACATTCAATAGAGTTGTGAGGGGAAGGAATCAGGGAAACTAGTAGATAGCTTGGAGTGGAAATAGGGAAGAGCAGGACTTGCAAAAATCATGACAAATGGAAGCCTGAGTGTAGAACTTTGGGGCTTGGTAATGGTGTCAGTCTTCTCTGCCTTCTCTCTGCATCACTGTGTAGCTGCTCCCAGGGCTACCCCTCACCCCACTTCCCTTCCAGAACTACACCACTGCCTGTTACCAGCCAGTAGTACAAGGGGCCAGGAATGAGGGGAATAGGGGATTGGAAAGAGAGCATCTCTCAAAGCTAGCAATGGACAGAACAGACCTGGGCAAATTAATTCCATGTTGTCCCTCCCATTTAGGCTTGTCAACTTTCCTTTATGCTGATTGATTAATGAGGCTCTCTGGGAAGGAGGAGAATCTTGGGCTGAGGGGGAGAGCCCAGGGGTCATCTCTGTGAATTAAACATGGGTTCCACTTCTGGCGATGGCACCAGCTGATGATTTCCTATGATTTCTGTTCCAGACAGAACCCTCAGTTTGGGGATATTAGGAGGGGATGGTGGGAAATGATCTATATAGGTATTTTTAGTGTGTGTGTGTGTGTGTGTGTGTGTGTGTGTGTGTGTGTGTGTATATATATATAAATATATATATAAATTCAAGCATGTGTGAAAAAAAGGACTATTTCTTATGGTAGGTGACATCCACCAAAGGTCTTTGTGATGCCTCATCATGAGTCAGGGTTCTCAAAGGCTATGGCTGCAAAACACACCATGGACTGTACATTGTGATATAATGAGAAGATCATTGGCTCTCTAGTCAGAGGACCTGGGTTCAAATTCCATTAATGATACTTACTAGCTCTGTGACCTTGGGCCAGTCTTTTAACCTCCTTGGTCCTCATTTGTCTCATTTGTCAGATGAGGATGGGGAGAGAGGGGATTGCATAGCCTCTGAGGACCCCTCCAGATTTAGATCCATATTCCAAGCCCAAAAGTCTTACGATCATAAATTTCAAGGAATTTCTGAGGGAAGCTTTGAGTATGGGGCAGTTGGGTGTGCTGCCCTGGTGCATAGAGTGCCTCCTCTTCCTTAGTTCAAATACAGTCTCAGACACTTAATAGCTGTGTGACCCTGGGCAAGTCACTTAACTCTGTCTGCCTCAGTTTCCTCATCTATAAAATGAGCTGGAGAAGGGAATGGCAAACCACTCCTCTATCTCTGCTAAGAAAATCCCAAATGGGGTTACGAAGAGTCAGACACAACTGAAAATGACTACACAGAAAATGAGCATGGGATCAGGGATGGACTCATTGTCTGTCATCTGAGCATCTACCTAACCAGATAGGATCATTAGGATATAGGGTAATGATAGAATTTTTGATTTTTTTTGTTTTTGTTTTTTGTCAGAGCTACTCTCAAAGGTCATATATGCTTAGGTTACAGAGTAGGAGTTCTTACCTTCTTTTGTGACATGGACCCTTCCCCCACTTTGGAAATCTGGTGAAGCCTATGAACCCCTTCTCAGTGTAATGTTTTTAAAATAATTGATGGAAATGCTGAAGTTAGGAATTAATGACAATAAAGATGTATTTCCCTCCTTCAACTCATATACCCCCTGAAATCTATCTGTGATCTCCCACCCTTTTTATAGAGGAAGAAGGATCTGCTTTAGTAAAGGGGTTAACCATACTGACAAAGCCACAAGATCCTTGACATATTAGAGTATTTTGAAGTTTGTCATGGCTACTTGAGATTGAACACCTCAATCCATCTGGATCAAGTCTGTGTCTAAATGAGTTAGAAGTATCCCCATGTCTCTCTATGTGTATGTCTGTGTGGAGAAATGCATGAGATCTTTTGTAAATCTGTAGTCCCTGTGTGTATGTCTACAATGCTATAATATACATAGAAATATATTTGTGTGTGGTATTGTATTTGTATATGTATGGAGGGAAACAAGAGATTTAGGCCATCTAGAATCCAAGAAAATGATTAAATAAACATAGAAATAGAATTTTGAAATTGTCCTTAGGAATACCATTACCCCCAGAATGAATGAAAGAACCAAGGTTATGTAAGTGACCCAACAGTGATCTGATTTTTATAGGATATGTTTCCTGGGAGCTCATTGGGAACCTACCTCTATCAATTAATGTGGAATCTAGCTTCAGAATATACCTATATTCCATACCATGATTAGTTTAGTTGAGAAGGCTTAAAGGGCCCCAGCTTTCCTGTCTTACTCCTGGCTGCCTCTTCCCTTCCCAGGGGACCACCACATTGTCCAGCTGCAGCTCAAATCTAAGGAGACGGGCATGACTTTTGCCAGCACCAGTTTTGTCTTCTACAACTGCAGTGTCCACAATTCGTAAGTTACTCCCCAATACTTCCCACCCTACTTCATTTTCTTTTCCCTTTGTGGTGGGGGTGGGGGTTGGTAAGGGAGCGGTGCAAGGGGGAGAAAGGAGGGAGAGCCATGCACGAAGATGCATCCCCGGTTGTGGGAGAAGGTAGGAGTGGTATTCCAAATTAGAGAGACCTCCTCTGGGACTTATTGAGTTAAAGGAAGTCTCCATCATCTGTGCTGGACCGTGGAAGATAAGAAGTAATTGAATAAGGATCTTTAAGATCCAGTATCATAGGAAGTCAGAGCTTATTTCATATATTCTTCCTTCATTGTTCTTCAGAAACAGATGTAGGAGGTATCATAGTCAGTGGAAAGAGCATTGGATTTGGGATCAGAGGCCATGAATTTAAGTCTCTGCTCTACTGTTGACTATGTGACCATGGGCATTTAACTTCTATGGGGAAAAGATTCCTCTTATGTAAGATGAGGGCATTGGATTAGATGGCTGTAAGGGTCTTTTTCAGCTCCAAATCTATTATCCTCAGAATAAAATTGTGATTAGGTGATGGAGTTGGTAAGGGGAGCTTTCTATTCTTAGAAACACCCAAAACAATAAATAACACTAGATATCATCCCCTAGAACTCAGAGGAAGGAAGAAGCTTTCTTTGGATTTAAAACGTCCTACTGATTTCCTTCCCCTCTTCTTTTTTGTCTATGTTCAGGTGCCTGTCCTGTGTGGAGAGCCCTTACCGCTGCCACTGGTGCAAATACCGCCATGTCTGTACTCATGACCCCCAGACCTGCTCCTTCCAGGAGGGTCGAGTGAAGCTTCCTGAGGTAGGGCACCTCTGCACAGCACGATGAGTAGTGGGTCACAGGGGAAGCATGAGACAAGCAAAACAAAATCTTCAGGGCTTTGCCTGTCCTTAGCATCAATGGCCAATCAATTCTGAGATGATGACCTGTTACAGAAAACTCAAAAAGCAAGCCCATAGTGTTCTGTCCCTAAAGCCAGTCTAGTTCTCCTCCAGGCTGGAGAGGACTCTACATTCTACTCTAGTTTAGAACAAACCTGGTAGATTGAGTTCCAACCCCATGGCCACCACTCTGCGGCACCAGGTGAGCTACAGAGTCACTCCAGAGAGCTGTGTGCATTCTCTGTGAAGTTCTGGGTGGAGGAAAGGGAACATGCAGTACCAGAGTATAATTCCGAAGGCTGTGACTATGTACATAGTTCCACAAATGATGATTTAATTCTCAGACACCAGTAGGTGCACTGCAGATTGAAGAGAGTAACAGTGGGACTGCCAGTTGTGATCTCCTTCATCGTTCAACAGTCTCTCCACTTCTCTTCTCTAGGCTGCCATGAGACACTGGGGTTATAGTCAGAGGGGGCAGGAAGCAAGGGATGGAGACAAGTGCCATGTGCACAAGCCAGACTTTCGCAGGATCTTCTCCAAGGCCTCCAAAAGTCCTGTGCTCAACTGGAGAGGAGACTCAGCCATGGCCACCCTGTACCTGGCCCAGTCTGGACTGGAGCTTTCCTAAAGCAAAAGTCAAGTCTGACTACTGTTAAGGGAGTGGGGAATGAAATGCCAGCTCTCTGAGATTTGTTGTTTATCTTACTTATTGATTCATCCATCCATCAAGCATTTATTGAGCAGCTGATCTCACTGTACTAAGTTCTGGTGATACAAAGATTAAAAAATGATAGTCCCTGACCTTAAGAAGCTTACATTCTCTTTTAGAGGGGCACAGAATGGAGATACATGAACACAGGGAAGTATATGGCCGTCTTGGTGATGCCAGCATCCTTGGCATGACCAAGGACAATCACACTCTAGCAAGGGATGCCTACTGGTTTGGGAAAGAAATCTTCCAGCCTCCTCCTCCTCTTATTCAGATTCCCTCTCTATGTTCCCTTCCATGTTTTGCCTTGTCCTTGGGGACTGGCAGAATGACTAACTTAGAGGGTAATCATTCCTAACCTTTGGATTTGTGGCAGAAGAGTCAATGGAAGCAGGAGCAAGAAGTTTGAATCCCATGAAAGTAGCTAAGAGGGTGGATTTAGAGCCTCCAGCACAGGTGTTCTCATGCTGAAACCCCTCTGAAGCTTCCATGGTGATGACTCTTCTACCTCTCCAAGCTTGCAGGTCTTGGAAATAGGAATGGCTGGTTTTGCTGGTTTCAGAGGCAAATGGGGCTGAATAGGGCAAGGAGGTGGCTGGGAGATTTCTGCCCTATGCTAGCACGCATCCATCTCTACTAGCACCATGCTAGGAGCCAAGAAGGACACAAAGAATAGGTGATGCAGTCCTTTGATGTAAAGCTTATAATATATCAAAGGAGATAAAACATGCATAAATAACTACAGGATAGTATGTGGCAAGTCCTGAAAGAGTGATAAAGCCAGCATACTAGGAGTTCGAAGGTGAATGATCATTTCCGCCTTTCCAGCTGGGACTTGAAGAAGTAGGAGAATTCAATAGATGAAGATGGGGAATGTGTTTTTTAGTGGGAAAATAGATGAGAAACAGATAGGTAGAGAGGGAGCTTTTCAGGTAGAGTAAGCAGCATGAACAAACGTATGGAGGCAGAAAAAGGCAAGCTTTGTTAACAGAATGGCAATCCATTCAGTTTGTCTTTAGGAACACAACACCCTGAACCTTTGTTTCCCTTTCCAGCCAGATCTGTGGAAGCCAGATTTTAATGGGAAATGGATCATTTTGCTGCCTCCTTTCTAAGTAGTTGTTCTGAAGATCTTAAGGACTAGAGCAAGGAAGAGAGAGGTCTGTTATGGAAGCAAAAATTAGAAAAATCAGCAGTTTTTAAGATGTTCCCTTTTTAAAGAAAGGGAGGGGGAAAGCTTTTATTTCCTTTTAAAAACAGAGTATGTAGGAGTAGGGGTGAGGGTGGGAGTAGGTGGGAGGTCTGTAGAGAGTTAAATATGAATTCATATACATAAAAGCCTATTCTAGGATCCCATTGGAAACAAAGCCAGAAAAAGATGAACTTAAACACTGCTGGAAAAATTTGGGTTGGATAACACATTAGACTTCTTGACTGCTGGGTAGTAGATATTTCAGATGAGTTTGGTTGATGAGAGGTCACAGAATCTCTTCTAGTCCAGTGCCTAACATCTTTTAAAGATTATTTATGTATGATATTTTGATAGGGACCGGGACAAGCTAAGCGGCCTGTAAAGGTCCCCTCTGGTCTTAAGACTTGAGATATGAATACTTGACTAGACTTGGAGGCTGTTTAGCTACCCAAAGAGAAAAACACATTGGTAAGAGGTAAAGGGACATTTGGGAACAGATCATAGTCTTAGAGAAAAGTCTATCTAGTAGAATGTACTGTACATAGAACAGACTGTACAATAACAAAGTGGGGGGAATAGTAAATAGAGAGGACGAGAGAGAAACAATGGAGCTATCTACAGGATTTCAAAGACCTCTCCCCAAGCATTTAATTATCTTGAAAGAGATTTTCATCTTCCTGCTCTGGTTTCCTTGTTGTCTCCCCTTTCTCTCAGTTGTTAGATGTGTGTGTGTGTTTTAAAAAGCAGGAAAAAGTAAACAAATGTATATATGTGTGTATGTGTATGTATATGTATACATATATATGACAGCAAACCTTTATTAAGCACCTATTATGTGCCAGACTGTGCTAAGTGTATATGTGTATATATACACCCTCACATATATGCATATACATGTGTATATATAATATACATATATGTATATTATGTGTTTTTAAAAGCAAGGGAAAGTAAATACATATGTTGCATGTGTACGTGTAAATGTATGTACATGCATGTGTGAACAAACATTAAATACCTGCTACGTGTTAGGTACTGTTCTAAATGTATCTATGTGTATATACATGCATATACATAGATGTGCATATAATGTGCATATATAGCCATGTGTATATTTTTTACAGTGTATGTATTTATGTCTATGTGTGTGTATATACATACATATATACATATATATACATACATATATATATATATATATATATGGAGAAAGACAGAGACATTCCTACATATATGTACGCATACCTTCTTTTTGGAGATTAGGGTGCAGATATAACATGTACCCATAAAAGAATAACATAAAGGAAGGTGGGAGGTTTACATGATGATTTTAATATCAGGGGAAAGGGGAGAGGGAGAAGAGAAAAGAAGCCATTCCTGCTTCTTGAGTGTTGGGCAGACACACCAGGGATTCCTCTTGAAGAGTGATACCCTTAAAGACTTAGAGAGAAGGGAGCATGATATTTGTGTCATCCTTGGACAGGAGTAGCTACTAAAAATTCTCTTTGTCTTAGAGATTTGCTGTTGGAAACACACAGAAAGATGCTGGGGTAGCAAAAGAAGGGAGAATGAGACCTAGGTAAGAGAAAATGGTACAGGAGAAGAGCCTACTTACTGACTTTGCCCTCGAATTCTTTTCAGTTGATTTTGTGTTACATAAACCCCCAGACCTCTTGTTGCAGTAGGAGTTATTCAAGAATAACTGGGAGTCACATAGGTGCCTTCCTTATCACTCTTGGCCTAAGCTAGCTTTGGTTCATTTTTTTCTGGGATATTGGTTTAATCCAGAGAATTAAAATTTTTCTGTGTGTTTCTTGAGTTGAATTTGTATGTTCTAAGTCTACCCAGCTGATGTATGTCACATCAGGATACTTCGCTTAGGGTTTGCAAGACAGGAAAATAATTTGTTGTGTGTATGTCAGTGGTAGTAGGGTGTCTTTGAAATGGAACATTTATCCAAGATTCTAGATATAGAATTGGAAGGGGTTATCAGAGACTATTCATTTCAACCCCCTCATTTTATAGATGAGGCAATGAAGACCCAGAGAGATGAAATAACTTACGCAGGGATTGAACCCAGGTAAGAGCCAGTCAACCACACTGCCCCTAGTTGACCATCTCTGAGTAAATAATTCAACATATTTTAGATCATTAAAATGAGTCTGTTTCTTAATCTACTAAAGAGGAATATTACTTGGACTCCCTGCCCATGAATGTTATTTTCAATAAAATGTTTAAATGTTAAAGTGCTCTCCAAGGTGTCCCAAATGCTTAGAGCATTTAAAGCTATGCTTAAAGAAACTCAGTTTAAAATGCACAAAGACTTCAGGAATAAATAGCTTAAGACGCATTACACACACACACACACACACACACACACACACACATATATATATATATACGTGTATATAACTTATTTAAACTTTCATTTTTAAGACACTGAATTCCAAATTCTCTTCTTTCATGAAGTCCCTGCCTGACCAACTGAGAAGGAAAAGTAATACATCATTTACACATGTGAAGTCATACAATACATATCTCTATATTAGTCCTATTGCAAAAAAGGAAGAAAAATAAAGTAATAAAAGTATACTTCAATCTGCACTCAGAGTTTATCAGTTCTCTCCATCTGGAGGTGAATAGAATTTTTTTTATCATGAATCCTTTGGAATTATCTTGGATCATAGTCTTTCATAGTCATTCATAAGTCTTTCATAGTAGATCATCCTTAGGATATTACTGTTGCTGTGTATAATGTTCTCCTGGTTCTATTATTTTATGTAGGTCTTCCCATGTTTTCCTAGTACCATTACCCTTATTTCTTATAGCACAATAGTATTCCATCACAATCATATAATACAACTCGTTTAGCCATTTCCCAGTTAATGACTATCCCCTCAATTTCCAATTCTTTACTTCCACCAAAGGAGCTGCCATATTTATTTTTTGTACATATCAAGCCTTTTCCCTTTTCTTTAATCTCTATGGAATACATACCTAGTAGTGGTGTTGCTGGATCAAAGGGCATGTCCAGCTTTATAGCCCTTTGGGAATAATTCCAGATTTTTCTCCAGAAGGGTTGGACTGGTTCCCCATTCCACCAATAGTGAAAAGGCACTAAGTTTCTTGGGACACCCTATATAGATGTGAGGATTGTTATCGCCTAATCAGCAAGATTCAATCCCTTTCAGCTGACCAGGGTATAATGTGACAGGATGATTGTTATATTCTTGGACCAGATAAGTCTCTACTTGGGAGTGAGAGAAATGCGATGAGTAAATATGGAGAAGGAACATTGAGGTTGAGGGACATTGGAGCCATATGGAAGGCATTTGAATCCTGGCACTATGACTTTCGACCTTTTTGACCTTGAGCAAGTTACATTATCTCTCTAGGCCTCAGTGTCATTATCTTTAAAATGAGATTGGATCACATGATCACTATACTTTCTTCCAGCTCTGATTTTATGAACTTTTGATCTCTTGTGTCATCAATGGGTATCTTCAAGTAGACTTGTGTTGTCTAGGGTAGTGTCCAATGGGCTTCCCCAAAAGGAGAAGTGAATAGTGATGAAAGCATGTTTTCCAGATGCAGCCCATAGCCACCCATGTGAATTGTTCTATCTGAGCTTACTCCAGATTTCCCATCCCCAGGGGAGGGTGTTCTCTGGGCATGAGGCATACATAACTCCCTGGGCAGAGTTCAGACCAATCCTCTTAGACATCAGAGGAAGCCCGTGTCTCAGCTGTTTCACGGATGGTCCATAGGTTTTAATTTCCTTCTAATTCCAACGTGAGGGGATCCAGACAGGAGCCTTTTGTTAGCTATAAATGTTGCTGCCAAGTGCCCTTTCATCTGGACCACGCCATCTCGCATCCCCTGCAAGGTTTTCATCTTTGTGTCTTCCACTTTCAACACTGGCTTTGTTGACAGTCACAAGGGACGTTAAATTACCTCCTCTTCCCCCTGCACAAAGGACTCATTCAGGTGGAGTTATTGGTCCAGAACAGAGGGCTGCTTGATCACTGTTGCTACTGTATTAATGATAATTATGCTAATTATAAATAGAATGTTCAATAACACATGCCGGTTGTGGTAACTATATTCCAAATTACGAGTGATTTTTATTATGACTGATGATGAAATTGTACTAAGAAGTAATTTGACTTCAGCTCCAGATGCTATGAAGCAGAGCACAGTGGATAAAATCAGACAAGACCCCCTACTTGAGGGAGGGGTGGTCCCAATCTGGATTGACCAGATAAAGAGAAAGGTCATGCACTTGTGGGAAAGAGATGGAAGACAGAAGAAGAGAAGAGAGATCCTGACTCAATGATGACAGATCATGGTCAAAGTGTTCTTCTCCCAGCTTTATCAGTAAGGGAAATCCAGACTCTGGATAAAAGGCAGAAATAAGAATAACATCCCTGCTTTGAGAAGAAGCATGGGATGGTGGGACACATGCTAAACATGCGAAAGACAGAACCCTGCTTCTGACACTGACTAGTGCTGTGGTCACGACTAAGTCGCTGAATCTCTCGGACTTAGAATTTCTTCATCTGTAAAATGAGCATGGTGGTTACCCTGTCTACCCCATGGTCCATTGTTACAAGGATTTTTTATAAATCTAATGCATTATAGAAATGTGAATTGCTGCTATTATTATAGCTCTTATAATATGTACAATTATAATATCTTATATATAAATATGTAACTATATATACATATATGTATATAACTCTGTGTGTGTGTGTCTGTGTGTGTGTGTGTGTGTGTGTGTGTGTGTATATATATATATATGTATTAGTAAAGCTTAGTCAACTTCTCTCTTATTGCCAGCTGGGATTCCCCTCCATTGACCTCCATTGACCTCCATTGAGGCATGGGCTTCCCTCAGAACAGGTCTAAGGGGTGAAGACCTGGGCCTCCCCAGATTTCTCCCTCATGTTATCCTGAAGCCTCTGGCTAGTCAGTGGTTCTAGAGCTTTCCTGAAACTCAGAGTAATAACAACAGTGCTGGAATTCTAAGAAGGAGCTGTGATTCCATCAGCAGGGAACTCCTGGTATGAAAACCTCCTCTGCCAGTCCCTGACTTGAGTAGAGAAGTCCTAGGGAACGTTTTGAGGCACATAAGGGTTCGGGGACTTGCCCAGGGTGATATAAATTATATCAGAGGATTTGACTTTTGATACTTTTGACCACAAGTCTACTCATGTGGTTTATGGGTTTGGAATAATCATGGCATCCTAATTCTGGAACTAGAGCAGACCTGGCCCTGTTGGTTGGAGGAAGTTCCTGCACTGGGAGCTTGTTACCCCTGTTCAGTTGTTTCAGTTATGTCTGACTCTTCATGACCCCATCTGGGATTTTCTTGGCAGAGATACCAGAGTGATTTGCCATTGGCTTTGAGGAAACTGAGGCCAACAGGGTTAAGTGACTTGCTCAGGTTCCCACAGCTAGGAAATGTCCAAGGAAAGATTTGAACTCAGGAAGATGAGTCTTTCTGACTCCAGGCCTGGTACTCTTTCCACTTTCCTCTGTTCCCCCTATCTGTCCTACTCTAGGAGTACCCTATGCTAATGAACTTAAAGCTATACAATGTCATATAATAATAATTACAGTGAGTTCTGGCATTTACATAATCCTTTAAGGCTTAGAAAGTGCTTTGAAAATATTTCATTTTATTGTAACAACCACCGTAGGAGATAGATGTTATTATTTCCCCCATTGTACAATGGAGGAAACTAAGGCACACAGAAGTTAAGCGATTGCTTATGGGTCACACAGTTAGTAAGTGTCTGGGGCTGGATTTGAACTCAGAACTTCCAGACTCCTAGTCTATCCACTGAACTGTCTAGCTTCCATTTCCTATGAGGTAGATAGTGCAAGAATTATAGTCCCCATTTTAGAGCTTCAAATCAATTTAATCCAATCCAACAAGAATTTATTAAGCACTTGCTGCAGAGAAGATGACATTAGACACTGGGGATACAAAACCGTCCCTGCTTCCATTCTACTGCTTGAACACAGCATGTAAATGGACAAGTATAGACATGATGCTTTGAGGAAAAGAAAATCAGGGAAGAGAAGACAAGTTATCTCATAAGCAAAACTTTGAAGAAAGTTAGGGATCCTGCAAGGCAGAGGTGAGGAGGGAGTGCATTCTGGGCATGGGCTTACAGCTCATGCTAAGGCATGAAGGAAAGTGGAGATGAAGGGCTAAGTCTAGGAAGTAAGCCAATTTGACTGGGATTTTCTAGACTTTACAGATGAGGAGACTGAGGAAGAGTAAGCAATTTGCCCACAGTTCCATAGCTAGTAAGTGTTGGATCCTGCACGAGAATCCATGTTTTGTTAACTCTACACTTGGGGAAACTTCCGTGGAGAAAGAAGAGCCAGGTTATCTATCCCCTAGGGGTGGGGAGAGGGGCCTTTTAAAAATATCAGAGATGGATGTTTTTCATAAAATTCTCCAGCAAAGAGGATTCTACAAGTGACCTCTTTCACCCATTTGTGTGTGTAACAAATATCTCTGTCAGGAAGTCCATCCTTTTATCTAACTAGAATCCTATACATTGCACCTTAAACCCATTTTCTCCTGTTTCCTCCTGAGTAGGGATGAAGAATAGCCCTGTGATAATCATTTTTACACTAGTAGATTATTTTCAATCCTCCTCCCGCTTTCTCTTCTCTGGACTAAATATAGCCTATTTCTTTGTCTTTTCCACAAAGCACAGACTTTTTAAGACACGTTTATATTCATTTTCATAACACCCCTAAAAAGGAGAGAAGGAAAACGATTATCCTGGCCATTTATCAGAGAAAACAAGCTACAGACTTGATCAGGCCTATATAGCCAGTGACAGGTCCAGGAATGGAAGGCAGATGCTCTGGTTCCCAAGAACTGGGGCACAAGCCTTGCCTTTGAGCCATCCCTCCTTCAGGCTGCATGGATGCATTTGGAAACAAGGCTAGGGGACTGGGGGTGACAAGGAGCCCTGGGTCAAGTCAAACCAATACCCCAAATTCTTCAAATGACTGTTTGTAGCAGCTGCCCTCTCCCTCTACCCTCCCAGACCCCTAAGCTTCCTTGTTCTTTCCAGATCCCCTTCCCTTTTCCTTTCTTTGAGAGCCTGGCTGATTCTGTGAGATATACTTTGGTTCCAGTGTTATCTCTAGTACAAGGGAAGCGACCTGGGACTAAACTATTGAGCTTTGTGGTTGCTTTGCTTTATTAAGAGAGTGAAAAGTACAATTAATCTGAATCCATGCTGGCTTAGCTAGGAGTCTGCCAGCCAGGGTCCCCTCCTTCCTGGGTTCAAGTGAATTACATGTCCCTGATCAGGGCCCTTCCGCTAATGTTGAAGATCAAAGAAGGGAGAAAATGAAGTCCTGGTTTAATCATATGCAACTTGAAAAGCTTCCCTCACAGCAACCTGGACAAACTCTACCAGTTCTACTGTGCTTCAGGAGATATGAAGACAAGTCCATTACAGCCCCTATGCTAGAGGAGCTTAAAGTCTAGTCGGGCAGCTAAGATAGGCACATAAACAAATAGAAATTAGAATGTCATAAATGCAGAGGAGAGGATCTTTGGATAAAGTTGGAAGGAGTTTCAGACACATCTAGATAGGCCCCTCATTTTCACACATGAGGACATGGGTCTGAGGAGGTGAATTCCCAAAGGTCACACCAATCAGAAACTTCAGAGGTTTCCAAAATCATGACTCTCTCTATTGCCCCACAGTAAGGCACAGCGTTCCAGGGTGGATCCTGGGAAGAAGAAATTACTTCTGCCCAGGAGTAGGAGATGAATATCTGGAGGGAAAAATATCTGAAAGGCAGTGACATTCGAAGTCAGGCATAAAGTATGGACAGGATTTCATGAGGCAGAGTTTGACTGGGAGTTGGAAGCAATCAAGGCTCACATTCCAGGAACAGAAGATAGAATGAGTAAGGGCCCAATCGAGCAACCAACAAGCATTTATTAAGCACCTACTAGATACCAGGCACTGTGCTAAGTACTGGAAATAAAAATACAAAGAAGGAGACAATCCCTATGCTCCAAGAACTTTGGTTCTGACAGAGCACCTAGAGAAGCGTGTACAGAAGAAATATAAAGAGAGTAAACACAAATCAAGATGGAACAATTCCATACAAGTCTGTTTGGGAGGCGAGGCATTAATAGTTAGGAAGATGAGGAAGGGTTTCATGCAGAAGCCAGCTAAAAGGTTTTCAGTGCTAGTTTGAGAAGCATGTGAGATACACAAGGTAGCATTACATGAGGAAAGGCTGGGTTAGGAAGTTTGAGCCAGGTTATGGAAGGTCTCGATACTAATTTAAGGTCTCTCAACTTTATGTGGAGAGCAGTAGGAACAATTAACACCTTGTGAGCAGAGGTGGATTCCAATCTCTATGAAGATTAGTCTGATAGTGATTTGTAGAGATTTGTAGGGGAATCAGAAAAGGTAGAGAATGGAGGGTGAGGACATAATCCAGGTAAGAGTTAAGAAGTGTCAGAAGGAAGTTAGTGGCAATATAACAAGAAGAAAAAGATGGGTACAAGAGAAGAATATCATCATGCTCAAGAGTGAATGGAGCCTCTTTGAATTTTTCAGAGGGAACTCCAGAAATCTAGGATTTGGCTGCCCTGGAAGCCCGATTTCTGACCCAGGATTGTTACCTTGGCCCTTACCCTTACCCCTTCTTAAGGGCTGAAGGGTCCTTCATTATATCCCACTTTTCTTCCTGGCCTCTCCAAGCATACTGTCTCCCCATCAATCTCTTGGGCCTTCTTCCCTTCACCCACCTATAAAGTTATGGGTATTTCCTCTCTGTATTATTACTTGTACTTTCTCTGTAAACAGGCAGATCATAGATCACACTAATGGCATTATAAACTTGGGGAATGTGGAGGAAATACTTGGGATATTAAATTTTTTTTTGTCTTGGGGCATGATAAGACTGGGGAGGCAGGTGTAAATTTGGGAGGAGTGGTTTCCCAGAGAACTGACACATCTCAAAAGATTAATGGGGCCTGAGATGTCTTTTGGGAGGAGCACCAGCCCTCACTCATCTCCTCAGTCAGCTGCTAGAGCATCACACTTCTTTGTCCCTCCCCTGCAGGGATCCTTCCAAGGCCTGTGCACTGGAAGATAACTTTGATGTGAATTAGAGCAGTAGTCAGGTAAACAAGTTGAAGACTGTAAATCAGAGGCCGCTGGAGCTCAACAAGCCAGCCTGCTCCCCATTTTCATCCCCATCCCTGGTTATTGGTGGCTCTGGAGGCTGCTTCAATCTCATGATAGTATAGCACAGGCTATGTTTTTGTAGTCATAGCTTATCAATCCTCTCATCTTTCTTATTTCAACTATTTAAATAGATAGTGGCATACACATATATACACACATACATATGCACACACCTGCCTAAGGTTAATTTCTATCTATTCCGAATATATCTTATATATGCACAATCATTTTCAAGTTGTTCCCCTCTTTATAATGGAGGTTCCTAGAATGTACGGTTCATATTTTTGCCCTTTTGCAGCCCTGGGACTTAGTACAGTGCCTGATACATAGGAAGCATTTACTAACTGTTTGCTGAGCGACTCCGGTTGTGCAATGTCAGGAATACTAGAGTAGAAGTCAGGGAAACCCAAATTCAGACCCTGCCTCAGACACTTCTTAGCTGTGTGGTCCTGGGCAAGTCACCTAACCTCTGTTTGTCTCCGTCTTCTCATCTATGAAATGAGAATAACGTAGTTCCTACCTCCCAAAGTAGGTAGGCATTGTGAGGATCACATGAGATAATATATGTAAAACACTTTGCAACCCTTCAATTCTATGTAAGTGCTACCTATTATATTAGCTTTAAAGAGCCATGACTCTATGATCCCTCTCTGGGCCTCAGTTTCCTCATTTGTAAAATAAGGAGGATGGTCTGGGTCAGGGAATCCATTACCTTTTATATCATGGATCCCTTGGGCAGATTGATGAAACCTGTGACTCCCTTCTCAAAGCATTGATTGGTTCCATATCTCTGAAGGAAATGATGCATTTCAGCATTTGGTAAAAATAAAGATGTATTTTTGTTTTCTGATCCAAGTTCACAGTTGCCCTGAAATCTATCCACAGATCCTTAGGATTGCAGATTAAGAAATGCCTAGCTAGATGAATCCCAACATCCTTTTCAGATCTAAATCTTATTCTGAAAAGATGATCTCTCTGAAGCTTCTATCTGGATTATCCTTTGTGGGTTTAAATTAATTCTAAAATAAGTGTGGGGTTGGACAGCCTACTTCCAGCACAAGCCTCACTCCTACAGTGCCCAGTTCTTGCCAAAGCCACTTTTGAGATTACTGTGTTCTCTACCTTAAAGGAACCTACATTCTAAAAGGTTATTTTAGACAATATAACCTCCTCCAGGGTGGGAGGACTCTACATCCTAGAGGAATGCTTAGGGAGCATCTTAGGGGACAATTCAGAGATGTACAGTCTAATGATAATGAAGTATCACTGCTGTGGTTATCCTCATGTACATAGACTGAGTGAGCCCCAGTATTATGTTGTTAAAATAATAGTAATCCCTTGGATTTCCAAAGTACTTTATACTTCTCCAAGCCCTTCTCACCCATATTAGTATGAAACCCACACTAACCCTCTGAAGTAGACAGAGTAGACTTTGTTCTGCACATTTGACAAGTGAGGAAACTGAGGCAAGAGAGGCAGAGTAATTTGTTCAAAGTCATAGAGCAATAGAGTTAATATTACAACTCAGGTTTCTTAGCTTCTAGTTCAATGTTCCATCACTATATCATGTTGCCTTTGCATAAAAGTATAGTAAAATACAGTAAAGTTCCCTTGGGCTGGCCCCAAACCACCAGGACTGGGGGAAACAGTTGATTCTAGTGGCATTTGATGGTAGCAGCACATTCACCAATGTGTTTAAAGAAGTCTGAAAAAGCTGGGTTTTCCTGGCTCTGACCAGTCTCTATTTGGTGGGGAGAAAACCAAGTGAAAAACCAATTGGAGAGAATGGGGAAAATAATAAATACCATTATTATGACAATAGCATCTTGTTGTGATATCTGCCCAAATCCTTCATGACTGGAAGTCAGAAAATAGAGCAAAACATTTAGGATGAAATGGAAGCATTTTTAGGGGGAGAGGGACAGAAGGGGACCCTGGATTTAATGACCCTGTCTATTTTGGTTTTGGAGGAGTCAGAGTAGAACAAGGGAGACATTAGGATCACAGATTTAGTGTTGGATGGCCCCTCAGAGGTCGACTAATCCAGGCCCCTCATTTTACACACAGAAAAACTGGGGCTCAGAGGAGGTGACATAGAAACTAAATGTGAGGGGGGATTGAAACCCAGGTCTTTTTCACTCCAAATCCAAACTGAACCCCAGCAGGAGGGGCAGACAAAGTGGCAGGGAGGACTGTAGAGAAGCAGGAGATGGGAGTAGGGGCTGAGAAAGGATGTCAAGGTTAAGAAGCAGCATTTGGTGAAAGAAAGGCAGGTGAGGAAAAATTCTGAAAGGAGATGGAATAGAAGAGAACCTGAAAAGTCAAGAGAATGGAAAAGTAGTAGAATGAGGGGAAACTGTCTTCAATCAAGACAAAGAGATGCTTTGAGACAGCTCCTTGGGCAGATTTGCTCTTGTCATTGAGTCGTTTCAGTTGAGTCTTGACTCTTCGTAACCCCATTTAGGGGTTTTCTTGGCAAAGATACTGGAATGGTTTGCCATTTCTGTATCCAGCTGATTTTACAGATGAGGAAACTGAGGCAAGCTGGATTAAGTGACTTATCTAAGTGTCTGAGGCCAAATTTGAACTCAGGTCTTCCTGACCCCAGGTCTGGTGCTCTATCCATTGAACCAGCAAGCTGCCCTGAAGAAGATGATGACAGAAGATCAATTCCTCTGAAATTGCCCAAGTACATCAGGCTTATACATGGCCTTGATCCTGAAGATTCAGCATGGAGCAGAGTCAGAGTCTGGAAAGATGGGGCGGCTAGGTGACAGAAATGACTCCTTCATGCCTTATTGCCTTGGAAGAGGTTGCCATTTTACATTTCAATTAAGAGGTACACAGGGGTCAATCCACAGCACCAGCAGAAGAGAATCTACCCAGCCCAACCTCTACCACATCAATTATTATTAATGAACTTCCTCTCAGAGCAACCAACCTTTTTATATGCAAACTAGGCCTTTATGGAGCCACTGGCAATCAGGGCTCATTAATGGACTCATCGTAAGCCATGGAGGGGTATAATGGAAGGTGAGAGGAGAGATAGAGGCTTAAGCATGTCTCCTGAGGGTTTGCCTCTCCACCTCTCCTGGACTGGAGCCAGCAGGGTCCCAGGGCTCAGGTGCCAGCCAACCACAAGCTTCACAGCTTCCTGGACTCAGCAGGTTTTTTGCTAGTTGATGAGAGGTCCACCTTTACTCAGTCTGTTGAAGATTTGCCACCCTGTGGGAATGGGGTTCAAAGTTTGAAGGCCATTATAGATTGGTGGTGTTGTCTAATTCTCCAAAGTTAGGATCAGAATTCTTGATGACCTTGAACTATGTGCCTCAGTTTGTCTTCTGTGAAATATGGTAGTATCCAGTGGGTCAGCCAGAGGACTCTTAGAAGGTAGGTTTTATTACCAAAACTATCTAGATAAATGGACCACAAGATAACTCCATCTGGAGATGGCCCTTCAAACTCTACATGTCCTAAACTGAACCGAGATCTGTTCCTCTTTTCATTTTTACCAATGCCCTATCATTCACTCCCTCTCCTGTACTCAGAAGTTTAGCATCTTCCTGACTTACCTGTCGCTTTTCATATTCAATTGTCTATTGTGTCTTGTTTCCAACTCCACAAAAGTCTTACTGCATTTTCTCCAGAACCTTCTTTTCCCTCCCATCCTCCTCCTTCCCAGAATCAGTCCCTGCTGCCACCGTATTCCTATAAATCCTGATTAATCTTCTCTTGTCATAGGATCATAGATTTAGGGTCTGGAAGGGACCAAAGATGTAGGTGAGGAAATTGAGACCCAGGGAGATTAAGTAACATGAACAGTAAGTGGCAGAGCTAGAAAGTGAAACCAGGGTCTCTGGTCCCAAATTCAGTGATCTGTACAATGCTGCTTCCCAAAGGCAGGATTTCTTTCTCTTCCCAATATCTCTTCTCCTGGATGAAACCCCATATTCATGATATCATGTGGAAGAAACCAGACATGTTTCATTTGCCTACAGGGGCCGAACAAAGGCCAATGCTTAAAAGACAGAGACGCAAATTGAGATTTGATTTAAAAAGGGGCTTCTTAATCATTGGAGCTATCCAAAAGGAAATGGACTGCCTTGGAAGATCCTGGGGTCTGCTTCATTTGAGATCTTTGTGCCAGGTCTGAGGACAACTTGATGCATATATTGTGTTCTTGATCAGGTGTGAATTGGACTGAATAGTCTTTGAGTTGCCTTACAATTCTAAATTTCTGTGATTTTGATTTCAGACTGTCCTCTTTCACTTTTCCCTCATAAAGTTCCTTCCTTCCTTCTTTTCTTCCTTCCTCCCTCCCTTCTCTTTCTTTCTTTTCCTCTTTTCCTTTTGTTCTCTCTCTCTACTACCTTCTTTCTCTCTTCCTTCCTTTCTTTCTCTCCTTTCCTTTCCTTTTTCCTCTCTTTTTCCTTCTTTCCTTCCCTTTCTCCCATCCTGCCTTCCTTCTTTCCTTCTTTTTCCTCTCTCTCTCTCATTGTCTCAAATTCAATATGTCCAATTTGCATCATCTTTCCTACACAAAATTTGCTCTGTGACCTAATTCCTCCATTTCTGTTGGTGTTTCCGTCATTTTCTCAATCAACATTCTGAAAATCTGATAGTCATCATGGAGTCTTTCCTTACTCTACCCTCCCTTCCCCATGCATGCTGCAATCAGGTGCCAAGTTTTTTTAGCTCTTTCCCTTTTCATTTTCACTGCTCTTTCTCTAGTTCAGGCCTTCATTAGCTTTTCCTGAACTCATGAAATAGCCTCCTACCTGTCTTTGCCACCTCCAGGCTTCCCCTGCACCTCCAATCCATTCTCCACACTGCTGACAGATTAACTTTCTTCTTAATACACAGCTATGATCATCATACTGCATGGCTCAGAAGCCTTCAATGTCTCTCCATTGCCTACTAAAGTCAGTGAAAGGTAGACTGGCATCCAGAGCATTCAATAAAGTGGCCCCAATACTATTCAAGCCCTCTTTCTGTTTCAGGTACTTTAATCTGAAGCCAAATTGGAATTCTCTCCTTTCTGTCTTTATCCCAGCTGTCCCCTATGCCCTCTCTCTCCATTATCTCCCATCTATTGAAATTCTACCTGTCCTTCAAGACTCAGCTCAAATGTCACCTCTTCCAAGAAGCTGTCCCTGGTCCTTTGGATATGCTTCAGGCAAAGTGATTTCTCATTCCTATGAACCGTTATAGTGAACATGGAGACCAGTGATGGAGTGGGAATGAAGGAGAACAGGGGCACAGACAATAGGCAAGATAAGACATTACACAGAGACTGCTGCACAGAATGGATACACTCCCAGGTTTTTTTTAATAACTTAAGTGCCATGGAGAGAGGTTGCTAGAATGAGAGGAAGAGACAGGAAGACAGACAGAGGGGGGAGAGAGAGAGGAGAGACAGAGAAAAGGGAGAGAGGAGAGAGAGAGGAGAGAGAGAGAGAGAGAGAGCCACTTACAACTGGCTGGAATGTTGGGACTGAGCCCTTGTATGTAATCAACCCCCTCTTTCTCTTTTCCTGCTGGCCTTTCCAGCTCCTGGGGCTCCTCTTTATCTCATCGTCGGATAATGGCATGTGCAGCCTGGAGGGATCAGACGTCTCAGAGGGGAGATTAGTTTAATGGAACTGTGGATCTCCCCCTTCAGCAAGCCTGCTCTGCTTGTCGGCTTGCAGATAGATCTCTCAGTTGGTGCACTTGTTCCTATGTATGTTCATGTTTTTTGTCTCCCCTTCCCCCCTCCCCTTCCCTCTCCTCTCCTCCCCTTTCCTCCCTTATCCTCTTCTTCCCTTCCTTTTCCCTTCCCTTCTCTTCTTCTCCCTCCCTTTCTCCATCTCCTTCTTTCTACTATATCTCCTTTTTCTCCTTACTTCTCTTATGCCTGGAAAAGCCAGGGAAGGATGAGAGATGAAGTATAAGGGACCCAACCACAGCCTTAGTTCTTGCAAAGTATTCTGTTCTTGGCTGAGTCAGTTGATTTTGGGAAGGAGATCTAAACCTAAGGTCTGTAAAAAATTGTTTATTTTTTATATTTTGATAACTATATTTCAATGCAATTGGTTTCCATTGTCAATCAGTAAACGCCTACTATGTGCCTGGCCCTGTCCTAAATGCTACAGATACAAAGAAAAGTAAAGGATAGTCACTATTCTAGAGCAGGTCACAATCGAATGAGGGAGAAAACATGCAAATAATCATGTACAAACAAGCCATGTGCTGGATAAATTGGCAATAATCCACATAGGGAGGGCACTAGAATTCAGAGGGACCAGGAAAGGCTTCCTATAGAAGGCAAAAGTATAGCTGAGACTTGGAGAAATGCTTTCTATTTTATGCATTAAAAATATGATTCCAAGAAGGGCTCTCTAGGTTTTGCCAGACTGCCAAAGGGAACCACACACACACACACACACACACACACACACACACACACACACACACACACAAGATTAAGAACTCCTGCTTTGGGTTCACTTTATAAAGAGGGAGTAACAATCATCAAGAACAGAACAGGCTGAGATTGTTCCAGACACCATTCTTTACCTCTGCCGTCCTGCCACAATTGAATTTCTTCCCGACCTGCCTTTTTGAGGGGAAGTGGGGAACGGGGGCGGGGTCTATGGGGAAATGGTGGTAATCCCTCCCTCTGGTCTACACACCCATCAAATGCTTGAGCATCCTTCGGGATAAGACCCTTGGTAAATAATTCTACGTCTCTTATGATTTGGATTGCTAATATGCCCAGGAGCCATCATTCTTTCTGTGCCTAGTACAGAGCCCTGAAGGCTGGTAGTCTAGGAACCAGGGAACAATGGAATGGTGTGATTTATGCCCCTCACATGTTATTCCAGCAAAGTTATTAAAATCCTCTCTCCTTCCAAAGTACCTTTTCCTCCCTTGAGAAAAGCATATTAGACACATACGCATGCTCAGCATAGCCCCAGAAACACACCAATCCATTTTTCCAACAAGGACTCTGAGATACAATGAGCAGAGCCATTTTGGTCCCTCAAACCAGACAAGAAACTCTAAAGTCCTCATGCTGTTCACCCCTTCTGCCCTTGGCCAGGGCTTCATATTGCACTGAACACCACACACTCTCATTCCATCCATCTCTACATCCCTACAAATACAGCTTGTTCCTACCAAGTATGTGTGTGTGTAGATAATGTATCTACGTGTATTATAGTACATAAATATATATGTGTGCTTTTATGTAAATATGTGTATGAATATGTGTGTATACATATATATGAATATATATATATACACACACATATATACATGTGTATATAAATGTATGTGTGTGTGAGTGTATCCAAAAAGCAGAAAATATAGTGGAATGAGTGCTTTCTCTGAATCAAAGAACCTAGGTTCAAATCCTGACTGCTGTTTGCTGTCTGGGTGACCTGGGTCAAATCAGTTCATAATTTCTTTGGGCTTCAGTTCCTCCTGTGAAATGAAAGGGTTGAACCAAATGACCTCTTTGAAGTCTAAAGCTATAATTCTATGATTCTAATACATGCATTCCATCTTCAATTTCTGTCTCTCTCCTCTCTGTCTGTATCTGTCTCTCTCTCCTCCCCTTCCCCCTACTCTGTTTGTGGGTGTGTGTCTGTCTGTCTCTGTGTCACTATCTCTGTATATCTCTATTTGTGTCTCTCTCTCTGTCTCTGTGTCTCTCTGTATTTCTCTTTCTCTGTGTGAATTAATGGTCAGGTGGATGGATGGATGCTTACCTAGACCCCTATTCCTCATCTGTTAAAGAAAGGGGACAAGATAATCTCCTTGTCTCTTGATGTCAAGTCTCTAGGAGATGCACAGCAGGGCCAGGGACTTGGGGAGAGGGGGAAGGTGCTACATTTGGAGACATTCCCTTTCCTGTTTAACCCCTATCCCTACCTAACCTCAGCTCTCTCTGCTCTCAGGATTGCCCTCAGCTGCTACAAGTGGACAAGATCCTGGTACCAGTGGAGGTGATCAAGCCCATTACCCTGAAGGCCAAGAACCTGCCCCAGCCACAGTCTGGTCAGCGGGGTTATGAATGCATCCTCAACATCCAGGGTACTGAACAAAGGGTCCCTGCCCTGCGTTTCAACAGCTCCAGTGTGCAGTGCCAAAACACCTCTGTGAGTGCCACACCATCCTCATGCCCTCCCTGACCCCTGGCCCACAGCCAATTTTCTATCATCCTTCTTGTCTGGAGTCAAGCCAGATCCTCCCTGGAGGTGTCCTCCCAAACACTAAGAATTTGGAGGTGCCTCAAGCTCCCCTCTTCTTCATGGTGAGAGACAGAGACACACAGAGAAAGATGAGGGGGGGGGGGTGCAGGGGAGACAGAGAGAGAGAAAGAAACACGGCTCTGTTCAAAATAATGTTGTTAATGACAAGGGTAGTCTAAGTGAGGTGGGAGCTATGGTGACAAGGCAGCAGGAGGAAGGAAGCCAGCCTTAAAATTGATCGCCAGGACCACAGAGCCCTATAAATATACAAATGATTTTTACTATAACTGTGACTGGCCTCCCAGGAGAACCGTTGCTGTTCTCCTCACCGTACCAAGCATATGGAGGCCATGGTTGGCACCTTCCCGAAGTTAATAATTTCTCTTACCCAATCTCCCAATGGGTGAGAAGATGTTTTTAAGGAATGCAGAATTGAGAGCAATAGTCCCATAAAAGACACCTTACTAGACCCCTACACATATCAAAAAGAACATTTTCCCAAAGCCATAGACTGCATTCTTAAGTTGTATTGGTCCTCTGCCTCCCTTCATCACAAGGAGCACTGGGTGAGAGATTGTGGTGGCATGAGCATTCTCAGAAACAAAATGAACTATGGGCAGTGAGGTGTTGCAGTGGACAGAACACTGGTGTTGTTCAGTCATTTCAGTCCTCTCTGACTCTTTGTGACCCCATGTGGGTTTTTTTTTTTGACAGAGATACTGGAGTGGTTTGTCATTTCCTTCTCCAGCTAATTTTACAGATGAGGAAACTGAGACAAACAGGGTTAAGTGACTTGCCCAGGGTGACACAGCCAGGAAGTGTCTGAGACCTGATTTGAATGCAGGAAGATGAGTCTTCCTGACTCCAAGCCCAGAGCTCTATTCACTGCGCCAGGGTCAGAAGGACCTGAGTTCAAATTGAACCTTAGACAATTTCTGACTATGTCAGCTTGAGCAGCTCACTTAATTGCTGTCGACCCAATTTTTTCACCTGTAAAATGGGGTAATATTAGCATCTATTTCCTAAGGTTCTTGTGAGAATAAAAATTAGATAATATCCTTAAAATTCTTTGCAATCCTCCAAGTACTCTATAAATACTAGCTCTTATTATTTAGAACTAAGGGATCTTTTCAGATCATTTACTCCCATCCCCTCATTTGACATGTAAAGAAACTAGGACCTGGGGAGGTGAACATCTAGTCCTACCCCCTCATTTTACAAATGAGGAAACTGACATCCAGGGAGGTGACTTTCTCAAGGTCACACATGCCATAAGTAACATAGGTTGAGATAATCATGTTGGAGCACTTCATTTGGGTTCTGAGAATCTGGATTCACATTTTCAGTGACTGACTATTTTTGTAAACATGGTCAAGTCACTTAGTTTCCCAGGTTTCATTTTCCCTATCTGTAAAATGAAGGGGTTTAGCGGATGAGTTATGGAGTTCTGACAAAGAGGTGATGGACCTCAATATTCATAATGAAACATACATTTTTTTTACTTGACCAATGCAAAAATGGGTTTTCTTGACTTTTCATATTCATTACAGAATTTTGTCATTCTTTTTTTAACTCCATTTCGTGGAGGGAGAGAAAAATAAATGCTTGTTAATTAGGAAGAGTAATATTAAATTAAAAATAAAATAAAATGAAGATGTTGGACTAGGAGGTCTTGAAAGTCCCTTCTACTTTGAGATCAATGCCCCTAAGAACTTGTTTTAGACTCAGATCCCTTATTTGTGAAATGAGGGGGAAGGGAGAATGAACAAAATGACCTCACCATTCATTTCAGCTCCAAATCTTATGACATATCTGACCTACTCATTCTACCTGCATCACAGGATTGTTGCTAGAAAAGCACTTTATAAACCTTCGAGAGTTATATAAATGTGGGCAATAACTATTAGTGTTATTGTTATTTCTATGATGGCATACGGAAGGGCCAGCACATTTATCCACCTGCCTTTCTATGTGGTTATCTCCTAGACTTCTGTCTACTGACTGCATTAGGTGCCCCTTACTTAGCTATTTATTTATCCACTCCCCTATCTATCTTGTTTCCTTTGTACCTAGCTTTTGACCTTCTTATCTGCCAACAAACCTCCCAATCTCTCCATTTCTCCTCCTGTGTTTCCTTCCAACATCTAACACTAAGTGTTCAAGGAGAGAAATATATTAGACACGTATCCATTCCCCCATCTGTCACTGACTATCTGATTGGTAGGATCACTATGACTACGTTTGAGGGTGTTAAGGATGACTTGCAATTTGTCAGATGCTAGAGATAATAGAAACATCACAGAATTATTGATGGGAAGCAGTCAAAGAAAGAAACTGAGGCACAGCTTGGGAATGTAGCACAAGATCAAGTGGCATTGTAGGGTTCTGAGCCAAGAAATGATGTCACAAACCTTGAACACTGAACTTGAACCAATGAACAAATTTCTATGACTCTGTCTCTCTACTCCTTGCCCCCTCCTCTAGTTACCAGAATGCTTGCTGGCTAAATCTATCATTTTGCAGAAACTTTGAAAACAAAGAAGACATTAAACACTTCCTATTTCTTCTTAAATCCTGAGGTTCAGTGGAAGAAGTTTGACTAAGAACTGTCTCCCCAGTCATAAAATCCACGTGGGGAGAGAAAATCCTAGACAGCATTCAAATTTCAGGACTACTAAGCATGGATCCTTAGTCTCTTAGGGGACTAAACACCCTAAGATTCATCTCTCTAAACACCATCCAGGGTTCAAGGCTGAAGCCCTGGCCGGAGCAGAAGGTCTGCGTTCTGATGTCAGCTCCTATATCAGGTGTTCTTCAGATGGGAATGGCTCTCTCTCTCCCGGCCCACAGTTAGAAATGACAGTGATGACTAAGATTTCTAAAACATTTATAGATCATGTAGGCAATTTCATCATTATACCAGCCCTGCAAGTTATTATCGTTCCTGTTTAGCAAATGAAGAAACTAAAAGATAAAATAACATACTCAAGGTCCCATGGCTCGTAAGTGACTGAGACAGAATTTGAATGCGCATTTTTCTGGTTCTAAAGTCCATCTCCAATATGCTACTTTACATCCCTTTTATGTCTATTCTTAGCTGATCTAACGCTAGTGAGGATGAGACCTTTGTAAGTGTCATGTTCTGTATACTGCATTACCCATTCAAGGTGCTACTAGTATGGTAACTGTGACCTAAGGCCAAGGACTTGGATTATTTGCATCTTCTAAGAAGGCTGGTAACAGTGGTGTGAGAGTAAATGCTTTTAACAATCTACTTTCCAGGAAAGAAAAATGAACATAGGGTAAACTTAAATTTAGTTTATATTATTAATATTTTATCTATCATTTTCTTAAGTCTAGATAATTAAGAAAACAATAGACCAAACCCTGATCTGTAGCCTTTGCTGATTTCCAAGGTGTAAATTTAAAATTTAATGATCAACAAGAGCCTGGTATAACCTCAATACAGCATACCCCTGCAGAGGATCATGTTGAGCCGGCTGTTGTTCTGTGGACCTCTCAACTCATCTGCAGGATTTTAAATACAGGGGCGTTTGGGAAGTACAGATGAGTGCAAATGAGTGGAATAATGGGAAGAGTATTGGCACGGGAATCACCAGAACTGGATTCTAGTCCCATCTCAGCCCCCAGCTAGTTGTGAGGTCTTGGACAAATCATCTCGTTTCTCTGGACTTCTGCTTCCTCATCTGTGAAATGGGAGTATTTGCAGAGGTAATCACCCAGGTTATTCCTTCACCTCAGAATCCTTTGAATGAGCCCTCCAGTTGCCCCCAAGGAAATTGTCCTAGGATGGTAGCAAGAAGATGTGACAATTATAGCAGTAGTAATGAGTCATACAAGCATGAAGACTTTGTGATTTGTCATGATCTCTTCCGCAGGCTTGGGTTTGTCCAGGTGTGCTCAGGTGCTGCAGTCCTGTTCTTCACAGACTGAGAAAGAATACAGTTGTGGCTCACAGGGGCACATCTGTGTGTCCAGCTTTCATTTCTGGAGGTCCAAGAGCTGTGTGTGATGGATGAACAGTCCACATGGAAAAACTTTGCATCTGTGACATAATACAAAATTCTTCTCCTCATAGATGGAGAATTGGTCAAGAAATCGAGTCAGTTAGCATTTATAAAATGCCTACTCTATGTGGTAGGCATGGTGCTAAGCTCTCCAGACACAAAGAAAGGAAAAGGCAGTCCCTGCCCCTAAGAAGTTCACGGTCCAGTAGAAGTGACAACATACAAAATCTGGCCCGTTGAGTTATGGTTTCTAAGGCGTGGGAGGAGAGTTAATAGTACTAGTACTGACATTAATCAATTGCTTTAAACTTTACAAAGCACTTTACATACATAATTGTATTTGCTATTCACAACAGTCCTGGGGATTTAAAGATGATATTCCCCAATATTATAGATAGGAAAATGGAGACTCTTAAGTTAGATTAAGCTACTCACTCACCTATGCTTACACAGCTAGTTCTCACCATTATCCAGGTCTTGTACTCCCTACCCGCACTATACCATGCAATGTTGATACATGATGTAATCACAACCAAATGTCTTTCTTTCTCAGAACCTATATTTGCCCACAGATGAAAGGGGAGTGGGTAACCTGATCACCTCCCTACCCTTTTGTAAGACAGGTGGAGACACTAGCATACAGGAGGGCTGCTGGTGCAAGTTCACTCTTGATCTGGTCAGACAGGAAGGAGAGGAAGACAGCTTCAGTTAGGGTTAATAATTTTACTTTATTTTAGTCTGTTCTCACAAGAAGGTTGCTGATAACGGGAGCACCAAATCCTAAAGCACTCCCTAATCACCCTTCTCACAGGGGTTGGTGAGAAAGGGGGGCACTCTCCCTACATCTCAATGGGGTCAATCAAGACAGGTACAGCTTGTGTGCTCCCCTAAATGACCTCAAGCCTCAATGGGAACTGGTTAAGGCAAACACAGATTCCCCCCAAGCCTTGATCAGGGTTGATCAAAGCATGTGTATTCAACTCTAAGGGTTCCCCATTCACGGACCAGTACCCACTTGCTTTATAGGGCAATGGACAAAGAAGGCATATTGCTAGCAAGAAACTCTACAAGTTTATGTTATCTCACTGGTATATCTCATTGTGTATTTGCATTTGATATTTACAATTTTAAAAACAATGTTTATATTATTTATCATTATGTAACACTGTGCAAGTGTGGTGATGTTTAGAAGTCATGAGCATGTGAAATAGAGATTATAGAGATTGTTATGGCCATGGATCCTGGGAAACTAAACTCTAAGAAAGAGTAACAAAAATTCACCTTACACACACTAAAATTCACCTTACTTATACCTTTAGAGATACAATACTGGAGATGGTGCCTCTACTACATGCTCCATGGTCCTGAGAACTGAACAGATGGCTAATGCTTCTCAGATTTTAGATTTTATTCTCTTGATATGAAGCATATTTTATCAAGGAGGCTTAGAGCTTTTTAGGGGGAGGCAGGGGGGTAGGGAGGCTGAAAGGTGGAGAGAAGTCAAAGGGGGAAGAGGGGGAGGGACTTAAGTAGCAAAGGTACTCCCTCCATCTCAAAAAACTGAAAAACTCTGTTCTAGGCTTTCCCACCTAAGGTTATACAGACATTAGGCCAAGCAGGGGCCCAATCCTGGAGCACCTGACCTTGATTGAGATGCTTAACCTCCTTGTTCCTGAGGTCTCAGGGGAGCTGTAACAGCCTTCTTGGCCTTGGGGGGGTTGTTCAATTAACTGTCCGATGATTGCAAAGAGCTATATAAATGCTAAGTGGTCTATAAAGGATGAGGGGAGGGGAGGGGATGGGAGGGGAGATTGGAGGCAGAGTTGAGAAGGTGAGATGCCTCCCAGCTCCCAGGCTGTGCTGTCAAAGAGATCCTGTGCATTGAATGGAGGAGGCAGCCACAGGACTAGGACATCCACAGATGAAAGAAAATGTTACAAAGGAAAAGAACTTTGCTGGAAAATGATCTGGAGCCCTTGGGGTTAATGAACTTATCTGAGTGTATTTTTACAATTACAGCCCTTGAATGAGAAGGAGGAGGAGTTCCCTTGAAAGGCAGATTTGATGTTTGTGTGTGTGCACACACGTGTATACATACACATGCATGTATATGGGTGTACATGTAACATACGCGTGTATACATATGTGTTTGTGTGTGTACTCTCATGTATATATACACATATGATTATGTATGTATATACACACATTTTTATTGTTGTTCAGTCATTTTTCAGACAAAGGTCAATGAAATTGACTTAACTGGCACAAATGAAGCTAAAACAATAGTATCACTATCAACCCATCAACCAATCAACAAACCTTTATTAGTTACTGACTGTATAGGTCAGCTGCTGTACTAGTTGCTGGTGATTTAAATATGAAGAATTAAATAACTCTTATTTTCAGTTCACCAACATTCTATTAAGGAGACCAATAAGTATATGCAGAAGAAATATAAAGAGAATAAGTTTAATTTAATTAGAGGTAGTTAAATACAAGGTCGGACAAGGGCACTAGCAGTTGCGGTGGAAGGAAAGGTTTAATGTAGAACAAGAGACAATTCTTGAGGGAAGACAAGGGTTCTATGAGGTCGGAGTGAGGAGAGGATGAATTCCGGACATAAGAGACAGTGCAAAGATATGGGACCAGGAGATGAATGAGTAACGGAGAGAGGGAAAATTGAGCACACATGGGTCAGTTGGCTTTGCTCTGTCTCTCAATCACAGAACCACATCTCTAACCCTGGCCAGCCCTCTCCGAAAGGAGCCCCATCCATCATGAGGGATGGCTAACAGAAATTCTCCCACTCCTAGAAAAACAGCCCAATATGCAGATCCTTTTGGCTGGCTATAGAGCAGCATCATTCTCATCTACAAAATGTATTTATATCATCATGGAAATTAGGGAAAGATGGCCAGAAGAAAAGATTTCCTGGATCTGAAGGTTGTAAGAAAATAGACAAGGTCTCTGAAGATAATTTCAGAATCTCTTTCCCTAAAGATATTTTAGCATAGGCTAATGCATCTGTCCGGGCTGATTTGGGTCTACTCTTGGACGATGGATTCATTTGTTTTCCAGTCTGAGAACTGGGCTGTTCTATGTAGCTGCCCATCTGTCTTCTTTCCCTTTGTCTCATCTCAGTCACCCATGGTGGGGATTGTCTAATTGAACATCACTAGGTAGACATCGGAGATGCTTCCTGAGGCAGATGCCTATATTCTCTCATCCTCTGCCTTGTTCTCTATGGCATTAGAAAGGGTCCTCAGATTCTAATTACAGGCTTGACTGATGGCCACAGTGACACAGGCCCTGATACACAGCAGAAAATTTCTCTCCCCTCTCTTGTCTCTGAGTAGCCTCCCCTGTCTTCTCAGGAGCCTGAGCCCAGGTCCTACTCCCAGCTGGAGTGGGTGGTCAGAGGCAGGAGAGGAAGAGTGAGTCAGAGCCCACAGGAAAGATCACTTTTTCTGTGCAGAGCAGGAAAGAGGCAAGTGAGCTCATGAAATATCAGGTTAGACCAGAAAAAATACATCTTCCATCAACAAACACCTTTGGCATCTTATCGTTCACTTTCATCTTTATTCTTCATGTCCTCCTTATAAATGACTTAAACACTGAATTGTAGACCCAATTGTTTTTATTTCTATCCTTACTTCCCATCTTCCCACTTACTACTTCCTTCCCAGAAAATTCCTCCATTCCCATGTCATTGCAATGCCCTCTTTTACCTTGAGTTCATGATCCCCTACCTGGGGTATCACTTACCTGAGAACAAAGCTGATTTGGGGTCTACTGCCTTTGGGCCCACCCAGTGGCTGAGGATTCATAATCCAAGTGGGCAGATCATGCATCAGGGATTTCAGAAGGACTTCAGCAACTGTGGCCCATGGCATCAGTCGGTCAATTATTCAGCACACGTTAAGAACCTATACTGTGTTAAGCTCTGGGGGATAAAAAGAAGATAAAAGACAGTCCCTTCTCTCAAGGAACCCAGAGTCCAATGAGGGAAACAAAATGAAAACAACTATTTATAAACAAAACATAGACAGGATAAATTGAAGATTGCTGAAGGAGAGAACTAAAACCTTCTCATAATGACATTTTAGGTTATTTTGAAGGAAGTGAGGAAAGCCTGGATCCAGAAATGATGAAGGAGAGTATTTAGGGTAATGGGAACAGACCTCCAGATGTTCATGAAACTCATGGGGATGGGACTGAACTCTGTCAAATAACAGGAAATAAAATCTCCGCCACACAAACGTGTGCTCATGGAGCACAGATGGAACGCCTTCTTCTGAGGACCATGGAGGAGCCCCAAGAAAATCCTATATAAGGTCATGAAGAGTCAGACATGACTAAAAATGACTGAACGCACACCTAAGAAAAATAACTTTGGTAGCATTGTGTAAGAAGGAGAGATGTCTATTACCCTCTCACTTTATGTTATAGCTAGCAAGAGATCCCATGAGCCCAGGACTTAACGTGGTCCAAATCCATCCCTGTCTCCATCCTTATCCCCATCCTACCAGGGCTGACTGCCCTGCTCTTTCATGGGAATCCTACATGAAATCTTTCCTTTCCTTTCCCCTTTTGGCTGCAGTATTCCTATGAGGGAATGGAGATCAACAGCCTGCCTGTGGAGCTGACCGTTGTGTGGAATGGGGGCTTCAATATCGACAACCCAGCCAAGAACAAAGGTATGGACTCTAGTGTCAGTCACAGTGTTTGGGGGCAGACCTGGCAAGGAAAAGACAGAGTGGAGATAGAGGCAGGGGCCAGGCTCTTCCAGGGACCCTACTTTAGTTTGCCCCACTCCTACATAGTTGTCACCAGTCACCAGTCACCAGTCCTCCCCCTGCCTTTGTCTCCAACTCTCCCTTTTACTCTTCTCCCCTGTGTCACTCCTCTCACCTTCTTTAGTCATTACTTCCTCAAAGCCCAAAGCAGCCAACACACAACATACAGAATGGAAAATGATTTGTGGGCAATAAACTATCATAGGACGCTTCTCTTCTAGACTCTCACAGACCTAGACACTTCAAATAGGAAAGGACATCCTAGCTTATCTAGTTCTACTCCCTTGTTTTACAAATGAATCCCAGAGAAACCAAGTTCAGGGTCATGCAGATAATTAATTAAAGCCCAGGTTTCCTTGTTCTCTCCCTGTCCTGTGTTCTCCTCTGGTTGGCAACCCCAGTGACTTGGTTGTGGCTTTACCATAAAGAAACCAGCATCTCCCCCTGAAATGACCCTTGGGGAGGCTAGGTGGTATAGTGAACAGAGCACCAGGCCTGGAGTCAGGAAGACCTGAGTTCGAATTAGGCCTCAGACACTTAGTAGTTATGTGACCCTAGGCAAGTCACTTAATCCTGTTTGCCTCAGTTTCCTCATCTGTAAAATGAGTTGGAGGAGGAAATGGCAAATCACAATGGTATCTCTGCTGAGAAAACTTCAAATGGGATCACGAAGAGTCAGACATGACTGAAACAACTGAACAGCAAATGACCCTCGCCCTCTCTGTCTATGAACCCACTCACAGATCCTTTTGACATACTTTGCATATTCAGACATAATATTATGGGGAGGGGCAATCCTGTACTCTGAGGATGTGTTCATAAGTTTGTACTGTAAGTGCATATAGAAGGGAGAGAAGGGAAAGGTATGCACATATATGTATGCACATATGGGCATGTACATGGATTTACCAACTAAGCTTGTCCTTCCCCCACCATCTAATTCCCAAATCATAGATCCCTTTACTTCCTCCAGCCTTTCTGCTCCTACAGCCTCTCTTGTGCCTCTTAGATTTTGACAGGTAGTCTTTTGGACTAGTACAGACCCTGCAGGAATGGGAGAAAAACTGATGAAGGTAGGAAGGGGACCATTATTTCACCATGAAACTCATCTCTCCAGGTGGGGTCAGCCAGCTTCCTATGGCTTGCATCCCATTCAATGATAAATAGCCAAAGTAATGAAGCTCTCACCTTACCTCCTACACCCTATACTTGAGGTCCCCTTCTATGCTCTGTAGGCTCCAACCCCAGCCTCCACTCCCTGCTCTTTAACCTTCTTCCTCAAGGTCCATCTCTTGTGCTTTGCCCACAGTTCATCTTTACAAGTGCGGGGCCATGCGAGAAAGCTGTGGCCTGTGCCTCAAGGCTGACCCAGACTTCGAGTGTGGCTGGTGCCAAGGTCTGGGCCAATGCACCCTCCGACAACACTGTCCCACCCAGGATAACAAATGGCTGGAGCTGTCCAGTACTAATGGCAAGTGTACCAACCCCCGCATCAATGAGGTGAGCCAAGGCATCCTCCTCTCTAGGTCCTGGGTTCGGGGTGGACCTCTGAGAGACAGCATGAGAGCCAGAGTGGGGCCAGGATAGAATCATCTCCTAGGGTTACCCCAGGTGGGGCACACCCATAGCCGATGTGGCTTGTTGGCTCTCACTCATTGATTCTTCCCATCAGTCTTGGGAAGGACTCAGTAAGACCGAAAAGTCCTGGTCGGTTACTCTCTGATTTCTATGACGATTAATAGCAACAATTAAAAATGATACTAATAGCTAGACTTTCTATAGTATTTTAAGGTTTACAAACCACTTTACAGAAGTTATCTCATTTTGTCCTCACAACGATGCCAGGGGATAGAAACCATCATTGCCCCCATTCTACAGTTAGAAGAAACTGAAACTGGGAGAGGTTACGTGACTTGCACAGAGTCATACATCTAGATTTGAACTCAGGTCTTCCTGCTTCCAAGTCCAAGACTCTTGCCTTCTAATCATATTATTACTAGCTATACTGGAAATCGTTTAATCCAGCCCTCTCATTTCACAGACAAGTGAGGTCCAGAAGGGCTCAGGGCCCTGGCTAAAGTTATGTAAAGAGGAAAAGCGGAAGAGGAGCAAACCCCATGCTATTTGTGCTGGGCTCTGTAAGTCAATCAACAGCCGTGATGGAGCACCCACTCTGTAGATTCTTTTAATCAATCAGTCAATCAACAAACATTAAGCACCTGCTGTGTGCCAAGCACTATGCTAAGTGCTCTGAACACATGACATTTATGAGGTGCTTCATAAGTACCTTATAAGCACTTCCATACACATTATTTGATTTGATCTTTTACAACAATGAAGTTTCATCTTTAATATGGAGATAACATTCACACCATTTATCCCATGAACATTGCAAGAATTGAATGCGATAACAGGGGTGAGACATTTTGTAAACTGTAAAGCACTGTGTGAATGCCAACTATGAGTATCATTAATGTCATGGCAGACACTGCAGGTCATAATGAAGGGACAGAAAGGAGGCCGGAGATTCAGGGTGGTCTAGGGTCAAGTGCTGCCCTTGACTCCCACTACTGTGTGACCTTGGGAAAGGTTCTTAACTTCTCAGTGGCCCAGACAGCTCTCTGGGACCCCAAGCTTGTAGAAGAAGTGTGGGTCTAAAGGCAGAAGGAGTTTCCTCTCTATGAAGTCCCTTATATTGAAGGAATCAAATATCTGGGCAACACACACACATTTACATGCACAGAAATGCATGTGTATATGTGTAGGGACCAGGAATGGAGGCAAGACCTATAATATCATCCCAAATACAGAAGCTCCCTCTGTCCATTCAGGATGGCACCTTCTCAGTCTCTTAATACATAAAATAAAGATAATACGAAACCTGCCTTGTGTAGTATTATAATCGACAAGCACACACATATACATATATGAATAATATATGTTAATATTATATGGCATGGTGGATAGAGCACTGGGCCTGGAGTCAGGAGATTTGTTTTTCAGTTGTGTCTGACTCTTTGTGACCTCATTTGGGGTTTTCTTGGCAGAGATCCTAGAGTAGTTGCCATTTCCTTCTCGAGCTCCTTTTGCAGATGAGGAAACTGAGGCAAAGGGAGAGAAGTGACTTGCCTAGGGTCACATAGTTAGTAAGTGTCTGAGGCCAGATTTGAACTCAGAAAGATTCATCTTCCTGACTTCAGGCCTGGCACTTTATCCACTGTACCACCTAGCTGCCTGGGAGTCAGGAAGAGCTGAGTTCAGTCTGACCTCAGATATTTAGTAGCTGTGTAAACCTGAGAAAATCACTTAAGTGCATTCACCTCAGTTTCCTCATCTGTAAAATGAGTTGGAGAAGGAAATGGCAAACCATTCCACTATCTCTGCCAAGAAAACCCTAAATGGAAGCATGCAGAGTCAGATATGAATGAAATGACTGAGTGATACATTTGTGTATTGTATATGTATACATACCTATATGTGTATACATACCTATATGTGTATACATATATATATATATATATATATATATATATAATGCGTGTACCTTTACATACAGATGTTTGTACATATACATATACATAAACAAATATATCCTATGTCCTCCTGAAGAAAGTAATTTCCATGAGGGGAGAGATTGAGAATTATAGAAATTGTTTATTTTGGAGTCTAATGCTCTTAACACAGTAGATGCTTAACAAATTAGAGGGACAGCTTGGGAACAAGTAGAAAAACCAACGCGGAGTCTGAAGACCAGCTGGAATGCAGTCTCTGGCATTCTGGAGTGCTGTGACTAAGCAAACCACTTAACCTTTCTGGGTCTCAGTTCCCTCATCTATTAAAATGAGCCGGTAATATTTCTATTACCTACCACATAGAATTTTGGGGAAGAAAGTGCTTTGCAAACTTCAGATATTGTGAAGATATAGAAATTTGAATCATTGGGCTGGAATTCTTAACATGTGTGAGATCGCTTACGCGTTCCAGAGTCCTCAGAATAGGGTTTTAAATGCATGAAATAAAATATATATGATTATAAAGGAAGTCATCTGCTAAAGTGTTATTATCAATAGATTTGTAAAAATAAGTTCATAGACCCCAAGTTAAGAACTCGTGATAAGGAAGAACTGTTATAATTATGCTATTAAGTGGAAATAAGACATTATTTTGAGAGAAGTGTGACGTAGTGGATAGATAGCTAGCCTAAAAGTTAGGAAGATCTGGGTTAAAGTCCTGACTCAGGCTGGTTTTGTGACCCTGGGTAAGTCTTTTAATTTCTCAGAGCCCCAGGTCATTCTCTAAGACTATAAATTGCACAGAAGTTGCCAATCTGCATTCATTGAGGGAGTTCCTCATTAGAAGCCCTCTAGACCAAAGAAATTCAGAAGTCTAGTTTAACACAAAAGTGAAAATGCTTCAGTGGAAAGAGCCCTCCATGGTTCTGTAGGAGGATTGACGCTCACATTCCATCTCTGCTGGTTGCTTCTTTGTATTGCCTTAGACAAATCACTTATGTCCCCTGGCTTCGGTGCCTTACCTGTAACATAAGGGGACTGGGCAAGCAGGCCTCTGAAGTCTCTTTCAGCTCTCAAGCTAAATGTTTGTCAAATGCATAAAGAGCTGTAGAATCTTGAATATTCTTCATGAGTAACAAGACCTCCAGAAATTCCTCCCAGGCCAGAGCTGCCCTCTACCAGGACCATACTCTGTTCCCTTGCTGATGGGCCAAGCTATAGCTTGGCATGCTCTGGACGTTGGTCTATTTTTCCTTGATTCTTTTACGGTCCTGGCTCTACTCTCCACTGACTTGAACATGCTGTGGACACTGAGAGTTTTAGCTCTCTCCCTTTTTTCTTTTCCTTCAATCCTTTCTTAATCTTTTGTGGTTTAGGGTTGAAGAGAAAATAAGAGGATGCCTAGTTTGATAAGGTCAGCAACCAGGACTGATCTGACTGACTCTCACCCTGATTCTCCCATTCTCTTGATTCTCCCCCGACCCTTTCCATTCCATGCACAGAGAGCTTCCTTTCTGTGGCTCTCTCCTGAGAGCTAGAGGCTCAAAACCAATCCACAGGAATTCTCAACTACAGGAAGTTTGAGGATCACTCTTCCTGTAACTCCTGGTCCCCATCTTGTTCCCCTCTGCCTTTGGTGCAGGGAAGCCCCATGGCCCTACTCTAGAGAGGAGCCTCTCTCCCTCCATGCATCCTTACCAATGAACCCCACCCATTCAGAGTTTCTGGTAGACTGGCCACACCTTGACTTCAGTGGTAAGGCTGTTTGCAGAGCCATTTACAGGAAAGCAATCTCCCTGGGCCAAGTGTAAATCATTGCCAATAGCATGTCTGCCATGAGTGGAGGGAGCTTCTAACTTGCTGGCTCATGTCCAAAGAAATCACAGGGAGGAGACAGTGAATTAAACAAACCTCCCTGGAACTCAAGGCTATTTACTAGCTACTGTATTGGCACTGCCACTGGAGGTAATCCAGGGAGTAGAGGACAGATAAAACTCCTCTTATTTCTGTATGACAAATTAGGGGCTGGAAAACCATGTCAGCATTGGCAGTCCTGGCATCTGGCATGGGGATTATGGAAAGAGCGTAAGTTCTCTCCAACTGATCCTTCACCTTTCCCTCTCTGAGAAGAATAAGGTCCTTTTTTTCCTCCCACCTTTCTCAAAAACAGACACTGGTTGGTTCTCTCTTAGAGGTATTGACCCAACCTGTTTCTTCTTTATGCCCAACTTAGAGATGGAGCCATACCCCTGACTCAACAGAGTACATGGAGGAGGGATAAGGAAGGGATTGTCTATGGGATTATGTTGGCCTAGGAAATTCATAGGTGAGAAAACCCTCTCCCAAAGCAGGTCACCAACTTCTCTGCAATTTCCAATCATAGAGTATTGCCTGAAGCACTAGGAGGTTAAATGATTTACCCAGGATCAGACAGTCAGCTTGTGATTAAGGCAGGACTTGAACTCAGGTCTTCTTGGTTCTCTGTTCACCATGCTATACTACTTACAGGCATTATAGAAAAGATAGGAATTAAGAGGCAGGTCTTTTGGGTTCTCCTCTCTGCTCTGGCACTAGTTCACTCCCTAACCTTGATCCAGAGCCAGGGTTGGGAGTACTGGCAGTGGAATCTTGATATTTGCCACCATCTTGGCCCATAAAGTGCCACAAAATCCTGGCACTGAATGTGTTATTATCTTTACTAGATACTACCCTTAAGAGCGTGAAGGTTTAACTGCATTTATTTATATTCTGATCCTACCTCAAACAGCCTTCTGAACCATGGTTCCTAAAATTTCCAATTTGGGATCTTAATGCATATGGTACCCCTTGGGATAGTAAACTCAGTCACTGTGACCAATGCACAGGGGTAAACTCCCACTTAAATCTATTTGCAGATTTGAATCAAGCCCAACTGTGAAGTTGGATGGATTATAATGAAATGCTTTTATAGTCCTGGGAATGTGCTCAGAGAGCTCTGGACCTTTCCTCATGATTCTGCTACTAATAGCCTAGGAGAGATTGGGGGTGGTAACGTTTCCTCCTTCTTTCTCTTCTGCTTTCCAGTGGTTATGGATCCTATTAGAAGCTTTGAATATTGACTCATTAAAAAGACATGGCTTTAAAGTGCTTTGCCAAAAGCGACTGTTAATTGATAGTTACAGTACCCAGGCTGCCCTCTTGGGCCTTTGGCACTAAATAGGAAATCGAGCACAGTTAGGAAGGAGGAAGCATTGCTTTGCCTTTCCTCATCAGTGAGGCAGTATTATTTCTATCTAGAGTTGCCAATCAGCTAGTGCTTGACTGGTTGGGCAAACCAATTGCTGGTAGGGATCAGTGACAATAAATATTATTGGGTTGTACCATCATCTGAAATGTGCCACAATGGATAGGAATTGGTAGGGGTAGAGGGCAGGTTGCAGGCGCTTAATATATATTTATTGAGTGATTGATTGATTGACATAGCAGTGATGATTCATGGAAGTTTCAAACCAATATGTCATTTTATCATATATTTTGATTTTGATAACCCAAGTTCCCAATTAGTGTCTCTCACTTTTGCTTTGTTTGCTTCCCTCTTCCTCCCTCCCTCTAGATCAGCCCGTCCACAGGTCCCCGGGAAGGAGGCACCAAGGTGACTATCCGAGGGGAGAACCTGGGCCTAGAATTCCGAGACATTGCGTCCCACGTCAAGGTGGCAGGGGTGGAGTGCAGCCCCCTGGTGGATGGATACATCCCTGCAGAACAGTAAGTGGGATCCATTCAGTGCAGAAGAAAAGGGAGGGGTGAGGAAGAAAAGGGAAACCATGCCATTCAGGTAGATTTAAGATTAGAGGTATGGATTGGAAAAAAGTAACTATAGTAACTAGTTAAAGTTAAAGCAGAGAGATAAGGAGAGGAGAATAGAGTGGGGGTGGGGAAAGACTGAAACAAATAGAAGGCACCATAAAAGTATGAGTATGAATGGTCCCATCCAACCCCAGCACCCAGTCCAACATCTTCCTTCACTCACCCTTGCCCTGGAGGATCCAGTACTCATACTCTGAATATGAAAATGATGCTCTTAAACTGTATGCCCTCCTCCTGGTGCTTTGAATGGCTCCTTTCTTTGCAAAATCTACTGACCTGAGCTAATAGCCAGCAGCCCAGGCCCCATCAATCCCAGGGCTGAGTCCACCCAGTAATGCCTTGAACATCCTTGGAACGAGTCGCTGAAATTCTCCAGCCTCCCAAATAGCATGATGAGAGAAACCAATGTTCTCTACTGTCACTTTTCCTCTCCTCTCTATGACTCTTTTCCTGTGGATAGAGCATTGCAGAAGACCTGAGTTCAAATCCCATCTCAGGGCTTGCTACCTTTGTGACACTGGGCAGGTCAGATAGTTTTCCTGGGCCTCAACATCCTTCTCTGTAAGATGATACAGAGTCTGTATGGCCTCTAATCAAAGGTCTCTGCCGACTCTATGATGCTGTGATACTTAAACAATTCTGTTAGCTTCGTTGGACCCTGAACAGATTCCCTAAGGCTTCTGTGTCACCAAGAACCCCAAGAATTTCTCCTGACCTTCCTCTGTCTATCCACAGCATCCCAGTGATTCCAAAGATTTAGACTCTAGGTCTTGAGGCCATATTCCTTACCCTATCACTTTTCCGATAGCACACTACAAATAACCCTTCATTCATAGGATCATAAACTTAGACCTGCAAGGGGCCTTAAAAGTAATCTACAATCTAAACACTTCATTTTAATAATAACAGTCATAGCTAACATTTATATAGCTTTACAATTCTCATTTGATCCTGACAACCACCCTGGGAAGTAAGTACTGCTATCATCCCCATTTTACAGATAAAGAAACTGAAGCCCAGAGGTAAGAACTGATGTTCCCAAGGCCACAAAGTTGACATTCAAATACATGTCTTCTGACTCTAAAGCAGGAATTTTTTTTTCTCAATCCCATTAAGCTGTCTGGATGGGGCATATCATCCCCTCTGCCAAAACTCACAAAAGAGGGTCTATCAAGAATCAGCATACCAGTGGCTCAGAAGTTATCTAGTCCAAACCCCTCACTTTACAAAAAGAGAAACTGAGGCCCAAGGTCACATGGTGAGGCAGAGTCTGGATTTAAATCTAGGGTCTCTGACTCCAAATCCAACTGATGTCCTGTTTTTCCTCTGAGGCATGGCAGGGCAGGCATGGGGAGGGTAGTTAGCCCTATTGTCCAGCCAGGTTTCTTTTCTTTTGTCTACAGGATTGTGTGTGAGATGGGAGAGGCCAAGCCAAGCCAGCATGCTGGTTTTGTGGAGATCTGTGTAGCTGAGTGCAAGCCCGAGTTCATGGCCCGCTCTTCTAAGCTGTACTATTTCATGGTGAGTCACAGTTGCCAGAGCAGCTGCCTCCCAGTCCTCATGCCCAGGGCAGGGACTGCTGTCTGTGATGCTCAAGATACTGCCAGGCCTCCATCCCAGGACCCAAGTGGCTTTTACAGGAGCCTGTCCTTTCCAATTAGAAGAATAAAAATGATAGCTCCCATGTCTAAAGTGTTTTAGGGAGGTCGAATAATATAGTGAGAAAACACTGCGCCTTGCTTAACTCTACCTTTCTGTTACAAAGCAGGGTCATTGGGTGGGGGGAGGGGGATGGTGATGGAAATGCAAAAAAAAAAAAAGAAAAGAAGAAAGAGCATTGATGAAACATTTAAAAATACAAAGAAAAGAGCAGAAGGAAGTTCAGAAGGGGTCACAGACAAGCAGCGCTGTGTTGGCTCTATTGTATTCAGTGTAATATATACATTTTTTTTTTAAATCCAAGTCATACGCAATAGAGATGCATGTTTTTTTATACAGCTCCCCTTTCTTTTCTTTTTGTATAGCAGCATTTATGTTTGTTGATGATTCCTAAAGGCATGATATGAATAAAGAGAATTTAGAAAATTGAAAAAGAAACAGGAAAAACTTTCCTTGGATCTGGGAGACTTGGTTACAAAATCTCTCTACCTGTGTAACCTTGGCAAAATCACTTGACCTCCCTGAGCCCAAACTGGATGATCCCTAAGGACCCTGACCTTATTATCTATAATTCTGTGAAGGTTTACAAACTTCTTTCCTCATCAAACTGTAAAGTAGACAGTACAAGTGTTATTTTCGTCCCTTTTTCACAGATAAGAAAACAGACTTAGATAATTGTATCATGTTAGCAGTCATTATACCTAAGATCTGACTCCAAAATAAGTCTCCCTTTTACAACACCATGCTATCTGAGATGAGGAAGCCTCAATTAATTTAATTAATTCATTTAAGAGAGCTTAATGAATTTGGCCATGGTGATGTAGCAGGTATTTTGGAGCTGAGATTTGAGCCCAGATCTCCTGGCTCAAGGTTCAGAATTCATTCCATTATATCTTGCTTCCAGTGTTCTCCCAGATTTATCACAACATGCCCAAGGTTGTCCTTGCTGCCACCCCCAATCATTCTCCCATTCCATCAAAATAGCATCCCACTGTCTCTGCATCCTACCCCGTCATGTCACACTCTCACCTTATCTTTCCCCTATCCCTTGGCCTCAGTAGACCTTCACTATCCCTGCCCTACTACTCTCCTGTTTCTTCACTCATGCATCTCATCTTCCTCACATTTTTTCACTCTATCCTTTCCCTCACCACCCCTCTCTCCCACTGTCATCACCTCTCTGTCTTTTCTTCCCTTCTGCCCTTTTTCAGCCTATTCATTGCTGCCACCCAAAATAGACATCAATCAGAGTCTTCCACACTCCAGTCCTGGCACTTCTGCTTCTGCTCCCCCTATCTGCCATACTCATCCTATCCAATCTCATTTCCTACTCTATCTGGCCATAGATACTGCATTCAAAGACTGTGTTCATTTAGACTTCCATACCTCTCCCCGTATTGTTATCACTCAAAAAAGTCACCACTCTTCCTTCCAACCATTCCAATCCAAATCATCCCTCAAGACCCTACGTGAATCGTCCCTCCTCCACCAGTCCTCTGATTACATTCATCTCTTTCCTTGTACTCATACATCATTTGTTTTCTATGTCGCTTGTCCGAGCACTTAGCACAGACTCCCCTGCTTACATTTTATTGAGTGTTTTTATGTAAAATCATAGAATTTTAAGGCAGAAAGAAAAATTAGCTGTTTTTTTTAGAAAGGCAGAGGGATGCAGTAGACAAGAGCTGGATTCAAATTCAAATCCTTCTACTTTCTTCTTGGGTAACCTTGGACAAATCACTTAACCTCTCTGGGTCTCAGTTTACTTATGTCAAATAAAGGATCCCCTTCTAGTTCTAGATGTATAACCCTCTGATCTCATCCAGGCCTCCTCATTTTACATTGAGGTCTTGAGAGATGGAGAACTTATACTAAGTCATATAGGTAGTAAGTAGAACAGCTGAGAATGACATCCAGGTCTTCTAATTTCACATCCTTCTGACTCCTTTTCCAATAACTTGGGTAAAAGCTTGGGGTACAGTTGGCTACTTGAATCTTGGGCCATGACCAGTTTTCTTGATTTTGTCTTATCATTGGACTTGGATGACTCTGGAGAAGAGAGTGAGGATGATAACCTTGCAAAGCTCTTTCCTACTCATATACACTTCATACACAAATCAAGACATCACCCTTGTAAGGTCATTGTCACCTTTGAGAATGAAGGAGGAACCACAATTGCAATTCTCTTCCCATTTCACTGTCTTCTTCCATGAACCCATTGGTCTCTTTTGGGATGGAGGACACTAAGTGAACTGAGGGCCCTTCTAGGGATTGGAAGGTGGGCCCAGCCCCATCTCTGAGGGAGAGATCCACAATGGGCACATGATTACCAAAACCTGATTCCTCTCCTTCCTTCCTACTTCAACTGTATCCTTAAATGATAGAGTACACCTAGATAAGAAAGCTTTACAGAAGGCTAGGGGAGGTACTGGTTAAGGGTACACTATGATAACATTGTAAAAGAACTGACCCTGAAATCAAAGGACCTGAATTCAAATCTCATCTCTTCTGCTTCATATCCATATGACCTAGGGCAAGTCACTTAAGAATTCAGTTTCCATCTATAAGATGGAGAGCTTGAATTAGATGGCTATGGAGATACTTTCCAGTTCTAAATCAATGGTGTGATGAGACTATTCCCATCATCCCAAGTTGCAAGAGAGGTATACCCCTTGGCACCCAGATTCTTACCATTTCAGGGAATAGAAGAGGGACTTGAATTCCTCTGTACTCCCTTTCCTGCATCACAGAGTTATATATTTTCTTTCTTCCTTCACCTCAATCCACCATGGCCACACACTACATTATCCAGGAATTAAACGTTAAATTCACTATCAGCCTTTGGAGCTGCTGGATTGGCACCTTCCTGAAGTCACTCAATAGTATGGGGAGATGGGGGTCATTTAGGAATCCCCCCATGGTTATTCAGGAGGCCAGATCCTCCCAGCTCTTGGTTTTGGTCCCACCCCCTAAAGGTAGGGCTGTGGGGTGGGAGGAGATGGGTGCAAACAGTCAGCTCTTCCCAAGAACCATCTCCCTGGAGCAAGGCATCATTGTTTTTTCCTTGTCTCTTACTTCAGCCACTGAACAGAGTGAGGAGAGAGTAAATAATCCCAAATCTGATTTTCCATACAAACCCACACTGAAATATTTATGAAGCATGGCTTGAATAATTAATACTTTTCTTGCAACTTTCAAATGTTTCTCCATCACAGCCTCCCCTTTATGAATAACTCCTTCAATCCAGGCTCTGATTATACCATGATTGTGAAAGGTAAAAGGCAGCCTAGATTACTCACTTCTCTAAACCCTCACATACAGGCAACACTAGTGTAAATCTTCTTCAAATGTTGAAGTTCCTTTAACCAAATGGGAGATTTTGTTTTTAGGAAGATTGCTTTGAAGCACCCTGGATTTGGGCAGCCTCCCCCACCAAATACCCCATATGCTTTTCATAATATTCTGCTGTCCTCTCCCTTCCTGGAATAGGTCACTAAGAGGAGGAGATCAGCCCCCTTTCCCTTTATAGAGGGAAACCAAGGAAACATATAGAGAGATGGCTTGAAATAAAAGAATTGTAAAATATTAGATCCAGAAGAGATCTTGGGATCTTAGTGGCAGTGTAGCCCAATGACTTCATCCTACAGATGAGGAAACTGAGGCCCAGAGAAATTAAATAAATTATGCAAAACCAAAATTCAAACCCAGGTCCTCTGATTCCCATTGCAGGATTCTTTGAGTGAGTCAATGAATGGATGAAGCAGTTTTAAGCTCATGCTATGTGCCAAGCACTGTGCCAAGTGAGGGGAATACAAATAGAGAAAGTAAGATAGTCCTTTTCTCCCAAAGAACACACTCTAATTCGAGGAGACGAAGTTGTTACAAAGCAGTGGGACCCAGGGGTCCTTGGGTAACGTAAGTTAGTCAGATTATTGGATTTGGGCACCACAAGGGATAAAGGAGGGGTAGGTAGGTGGCACAGTGGTGCCAGGCCTGGAGTCAGGAGTCAGTTCAAATCTGGCTTCAGTTGCTTACTATCTATGTGGCCCTGGGCAAGTCAATTAACCTGGTTTACCTCAGTTTCCTCATCTGTAAAATATATTGGAGAATGGAAATGGCAAACCACTCCGGCATCTTTGCCAAGAATACTCCAAATGGGGTCACAAAAAGTCGGACACGATTGAAATGACTGGACAACAAGAAGAGATAGAGGCAGAGCATAGAGTAAGGCCCAAAGGATCTTGGGAAGCTGGGGAGAATAGATGGGAAGACTGGGGGTTCTCCATTTCCTCAGAAATAGTGGTTATTGACTCCCCATGTCATCCAAGTCCTGTGAGCACGTATGCAGCCTGGGTAAACAGGAAGCTGAATAGAGGACACTTCTGCTTGAGACCCATCTCTCAGAGACAAGGCCCAAGAGCCAGGGAAGGGGAAAGGAGGGAAGGTTAGGTGGGAAATTGGGTACCATGGAGATCCCAGGTGGTTAGTTCCCTGCTGCAGTGACCCTGGACACACAGGCACAGGTAAGGGCAGAAAGCCTTTTCAAGGACACATGGATGAGCAAGTATTGTCACGGGTGTGCTTCGTGATAGGGCAGGTGCAGGCCACCCATCGGTGTGCATATGTCATCTGGGTTTCTTTTCTCCTCTAACAGTGTTATTGATCCCTGGCTCTAGGTAAAGTCATTGTGTCAGTCAGGTACCTGCCTGCTGAGAGGAGCTGTGGCAAGTTCCAAGCTTTGGGGCCATAATTCTTAAAAGGGGGGGTGGGGGGAGGTAGTCTTCATTTAAATGCAGAAACCAGCTTCTCACTTGGGACTGAGTGGAAAGTTTTTCCATTAAAATGCTAATGAAGGAACAAACTGCAACTCCAAATCCTCCAACAAACAGACATTTTTCTCTCTGCCCCCCCCCCATCCCTGCTGAAGGGCAGTGGGGGCCTTTGTAATATACTGATCCTTCCTCTGGCCCCTTGCCCACTACGCTGTCTCACTGACTGAGAGAGATGGACAACTCTCTAGACCAGGCCACTGAAGGGGTTATGGCCTCATCCACAGAATGTCAGACTGGGAGTTCAGCAGTCTTGTACATGGAGTGGTAGTTACCTTATGGTTTGACCCTAGGAAAATTGCTTCCCCTTTCCAGGCGAGGTGTCTAGAGGATAATGCCAGTGAAACATGTGGGAGACACCAAAGGGAAGGCGTTGGCATATTGTCTCAGTCTAGCCTTTAAGTCTCAGTTCTCCACTATGTTATCCCAGGATTTTGAGCTAGAATGAGCCTTAGAAATAAGAAGGTCTAGTCCCTTCATTTTACAGAAGCATTCACTGAGTCTCAGTGAGGAAAAGTCACCCAGGTAATCACAGATCAGACAATCTAGTTAGAAATCATTTAGTCTAGATATTCTTAACCCTTTGGGGATCACTGATCCCTTTGGCAGCCTAGTGAAGACTATATAGATAGACCCCTTCACAGAATGGTGTTTGTAAAGGAAACACACAGGATTGCAAAGGAAAACAATTATATTGAAATTCTCTTTTCAAAAAAATTTCGGAGTTCACAGACACCAGGTTAAAAACTCATGATTTAGCCCAACCTTTCCATTTTATAACTGAAGAAACTAAGGCCCAGAGAAAAACAGCAAGACAGGTAGTAAGCAATCGATGGGGAGTTTTTTCCTCTCCACCTTCTTAATTCAGTCTTTCTCTACTCAGACACTGACTCTGTCTGACCTGAAGCCCATCCGGGGGCCCATGTCTGGGGGCACCCAAGTGACCATCACTGGCACCAACTTGAATGCAGGCAGCAATGTGGTGGTGACATTTGGAAGCCAGCCTTGCCTCTTCTACAGGTAACAGTCTCCTTCCCTGTGGCAATGACCTTTGTGGGAACTTCAGGTAGCGATACCATCCACCAAGTTGGTAGGAGGTCAAGCTGAGCTACAGAAGGGATCTTCCCAGGGGAACCAAGTACAGCTATTTGTGATCATGACTTCTAAATAGTATTTCTTCTTTATTGTGTGACCCACGACATTAGGATTCATTAGCAGTGCCCTCTGCTCCAGTTTGAAGGCAGCTAGGTGGCACAGTAGATAGAGTACCAAACTTTGAATTAAGAAGACCTGAGGTCATATCTGACCTCAGATGCTTTCTAGCTGTGTGACTCTGGGAAAGTCATTTAACCCTGTTTGCCTCAGTTTCCTCATCTGTAAAATGAGATAGAGAAAGAAATGGCAAACCACTCTAGTATCTCTGCCAAGAAAACCCTAAATGGGGTCATGAAGAGTTGGACACAACTGAAACTATTGAACAACTAATCCAGTTCAAATCTAATCAACAAGTTCAATGAATGTTTATTTTTATTGGAGGTTGGGATCCTGGGATTGGAAGCCATATATAGTATGATACTATTGAAAAATGATATCAGCAAAGGTGGAATCATTCACCCTACAGAGCTACAGATCCCAGGCAAATTCCCTTCACTGGGTCCATGGGCTTATTGGTCACTCCTCCTGGTGGCCCTCAGTCTTCTCCTCTCCCTGCTTTCGCTTTTCTCCCTGCTCCCATCTTCTTGGGAAATTCAGCGGGATTCAGTTTAGAGTACTTCCCCAGAAATAGGTTGTTTCCTAGGATTAGTTTGGAGCTGACTCGTGCCTCTGCAGTCACTGACTCTTCTGTTATCCAGGGACAGAGCTTCCTAGAACAGTAGCCCACCCTTACCTACCCCCTACACACACATACACACATACATACATACATACAAACACACACACACACACACACACACACACGAGTCATGTTGGGAAAATAAAGACAAGAGTGCCTAGAGGATAGGGGCAAGAAGAGGCTCTCATCCATTGTATGATCAGGGAGGTTGTAACAGAGGAGGACAAGTGGTACAGGCATATTCTGCTTTCTGGAGCACCGATCTCTCTGTGGAAAGCACTGAGGGAAAGGGGGCGGGTGAGATGCCCTCACAGAGCATGAGAAGCCCTGGGTGGGAGTGAGGGAGAGACAGAGACATAGTCAGAGAATCAGAGAGACATACAGACAGAAACAGAGAGGCAGAAAGAGACAGAGACAGGCAGGGAAATGAAGAAATATATATATAATAAATACATATATTATGTACGTAATATATATTTTATAAAGAGAGACAGACAGACAAACATGTAGACAGAGAGGCAGAAAAACAGACAGAGTCAGAGACACCAAGAGTCAGAGAAAGAGAGACAGAGAGTTCATGATTCTGCTGGGCTGAGCTGACTTGAAGGCTAGTCTGATTGCTAGTTCTGTGAGCTGAAATTCAGGGAGGTGTTTCCTAGTAGTGACTTTGATATGGTGGCATGAGCTTGGGGTACAGTGGAGGTAGGAGTCACAACCCACCCCATCCCTCTTCTCTCTAGCACCCAGTCCCATGGACTTGTGTTCCTCCTCTCTCCCCAGGAGATCCACATCACACATCATTTGCAACACCACTTCCTCAGAGGAGGTGATTGAAAAGTCAAAGGTACTTGTACAGGTGGACAAGGCCAAGATCCATGCAGATCTCTACTTCCAGTACGTGGAGGACCCCACCATTCTGAGGATCGAGCCTGAGTGGAGCATTATCAGGTAAGGCTTACCTGGTTGGAGTCAGGAAGACCTGGGTTCCAAACCATCCTCTAACCAGGTCTTGTGAATCCAGCAAATCTCTGTATCTGTTTCCTCATCTGCAAAAGGAGAGAGCTGGATTGGATTCCTTCTAAGGCCTCTTCTGCCTATGGTTCTAAGGGCTGATGATCTCTGGAAAAGCATCTTTTCTTGCTGCCACCCTCCAAAGCTCAGAGGTCTCTAAATCGCCACCCTGCTTTGTGGATGCTCCCAAATCACCAGCACTCTCTTGCTTCTGTGACTTTTATTTTTCAGAGGGCCTTCAGTCAGGAAGATCCAAGTTCAAATCTAGCCTCAAAGGTTTACTATGTGTGACTCTGGGCAAGTTAGTTGACTGTCCTTTGCCTCAGTTTCCTCATCTGTAAAATGTAGATAATAACATCTACCTGCCAGAGTTATTGTGAGAATAAAATGAGATATTATCTATAAAACACAAACACAGTGCCTGGATTAATAGATCTTTGTTTCCTTCCCTCCCCCTTCCTCTCTTCTTTCCTTTTTCTCTCCCCTCTTTCCTTCTTTCTTTTCTTTTTTTCTCCCTTTCTTCCTTAAAGTCAATTGCAAGTCATGTCATCATCTCCCTAATGCATAGTCTTCCTCAAGACTAGAGGGTATTTTACCCAAAGGAATATTAATTTTGATGGCCAAAACCTGCCATAGTTAGCTTGGGGTTTACTGGCTAGGTTTCTTTCTCAGAAATCAACCCAATTCACCCTGGAGCTCATGGATTGGCACAATAAGTTCGGGCCCAGGCACCACTTAATGGTTATTTTTTGGGTCCTCATGGCTCAGAGTGAATGTAAACAGTAACTGTTTCTCTTTTGGCCAGCAACCCTGAGGGTCTTCCCCTCCCAGTTTGACTTTTTTTTCTCTTTGATTAAAGGGGTCATCCCTTGACTCATTTCTTAAAGAGGATTATTCACTGAATGGGCATTACCTCACTCTAAATGGGTACCCAAAAAGACCTTAGCCTACAAGGGCGAAGTCTCCCATTGCATCCAGTCATCGGATGCACTGAACCCAGATCACTCTGAAGGAGAAAGTGAGGCTGGTGACCTTGCACAGTGCTCTCTCATTCAAATCCAAGTCAACTACAAGTCATGTCAACATCTCTCTGATGTCATGGTCCTCTTCAAGAATAAAGGACAAAAGCAATAAAAACCTTTTTTTTGGAGGATGTCAAGGTATCTCCAGAAAGACTCACTAGAAGCCTCATTTTGAACAAGGGTCCTCAAGTCCCCCAGTGTTTGAACACTGATGAAAATGGAAATTTGAAGTACCATCCCTCAGGTCCAGATTTGGGCTGGGCTCAAGGACCCCTTTCCAGATCCACGACTCACTGGTTCCATGACCCACATCTAAGCTTGAGTTTTGAGTTCCCAGAAATGGAGAGGATAATTCATGCCCTCTCTCTATTCTCAGGAATATCATTATGAAAAAGAGACCAGGTGTGTGAAACACCTTGAATGCTCCTGAAGAAAAGAGCCAGACAATATGGCACAGTGGAAAGAACACTGAATTGGGAGGCAGGAAGCCTAGGTTCAAGTTCTGACTGCACCAATAACTAGCTGTGTGATCTTGGCAAATCCACAAGAGTGCTCTGGGCTGTCTGATGCCTTAGTCTTTCAGAGTCAGAAGGGGCCTTAACAACTGTCTAGTCCAAATTCCTCATTTTAGAGAAGAAACAAAGAAAGACAACAAAGTTTGCCCAAGATCACAGAGCTAATAAATGTCAGAGCTGGAATTCAAACCCAGATCTCCTGATTCCAAGGCTCTTCCTCCTACTGTTCCACAATTCTTCATGAAAATGAATTCTAGCTCTAACATTCTGGGATTCCACTTTCAAACTTGGGAGAGAATTTTCATTTGAAATCCCTCCCCTAGCTACTGGGGGTGATTACCTCCAGATACATGTCTGGACTATGCATATGGACTGTGGAGAGAAATATTGGGATAGGTTGGTGGTGGGGAAACTATCAAGAACTCAGGCCCCTTGGTTCTAACTCTGACCTCAAACTTCTGGGCAGTTTACCTCAAGCCACTACGTGCCCATTCCTCACCCCAACCCCAAACCTGCCTCCTATTCCACCTGCAGTATCATGCCAGAGAGCCATCAGAGCAGGATCTTTGGCGTTAGCCAATCTGAGATCTTAAGGGCTATTTTGAGTAAAGGAATATTTTAAATCTACTTGAAATACGGTCTTTTCCTATACATAATAAAGTTCATTTGTTTTTTAGCAGGTTTGTACCTTTTCTGCAAAGCCTGAAAGTTTTGGCAATCACTGATTCAGAAGGGAAAGGAAAAAAAATCACATCACACACTAGTGGCCAAAGTAGTATTTGAAGCCAGGACCCTGGATATCCAACATGTTTGCCTTCTACTCTCCTTACCCCAACCCTTCCCCCCAATCCCTACTTCTGTGCTATGAGCAGAGAAGTTCTTCCCTGAATTCACTTCTTGTTTAATTCTCAGCTTTTCCCTGCCTGTTAGTCACATAAATAATAGTACTGTACCTTCTGGTTCTATGCAGCCACCCTTGAGTAATGTGCTCATCAAGAGAAAGGTTTCAGACAAGTTCTAAATTCACCAGCTAAGCCAAACAATGGTTTTTTGGGGATTTTTTATTGCTTAAGGAAACAAAATCTGAGAGTGATAAGGTTTGCATTATGCATGTGGTCGGTATTAGAAGGAAACAGATTGAGTTAAGGAGATAACTGATAAGTATTGATCATGGTGCTGGTGGTGATGATGATGGTAATGATGGTAGTGTTAGAAAAAGAGGAGCAGGAAGAGGAGGAAAGAACAGCTGGACCACAGGGAAGACATTGCCAAGAAGGCATCTCAGTGTTTTAATGTAGCTTCATCGGCCAGAAGAAAGATGGGGGAAGGGATCTAGAACAGGGATTCTTAACCTAGGATCTGTGAGCTCAGTTTTTTCCCTATATATTTTGATAACTGTATTTCAATATAATTGTTTTCCTTTGTAATGTTGTGTATTTTATTTCATGCATTTCTGGGCTTCACCAGACTACTAGAGGCATCCATGATACACAAAAGGTTATGAACCTCCTGTCTATAGTCATACCAAGGGAGAAGGCTGGCTGATGTAATGTATTTAAGAGTGTGGCATATAGATGGACAGTTGGCTAAATGAGTGAATGAGGTACTGAAAAAGCAATACAAAATCATAAATTTGGAATCTTAGAAATCACCAAGACTGGCCCCCTCTTTTTAGATGAGAAACCTGAGCCACAGAGACAGGTGACTTGCCTATGTCACATAAGAAATAAATAAATAGTGAATGATAGGTCCAAGATTTGAACTCATGTTCTCTGATCTCCAGATCTGTAACATGACATTGAAAAGAAGAGGTTGATTTCCCACTCTTCCACCAGAAAGGTCTTAGATAGGTAAGGTGAAGCAAATGGTTGGGAAACATTGTTATAGGCATCATGGTACTCTTTAGAGATGCTCAGTTGCCTTTGAGCAAGGCTATTATATTGGAAGCTGAAAGTCAATGGAACTTCCATTCTGTTTAGGTGAAAAATACATGGCTCTAGGTTCCTTTGAAAAAATGCTTAATTGGAAAAATTAATAAAATTATATTTTTCATTACAAAGAAAAAAACAAAACCACACAGACAGAAATAAGGATGTCCTTTCTATTCCTTATCAGCTCCCCATTTCCTTGGCCCTGCAGCTGGCAATGTTGTGAGCTTTTGGGCCCAAGATAGGCTACAAAATGGCACTTGGGAAACCCTCAAGACCCACACTTTCTGATCTATTTTAAGTATTCATTGATAGTTTAGATGGGAAAAGTGAAAGCTAAGTCAGTCCTGAAGTCTCAGATGAGAAGAGGGTTGCCCTCTCCCCTCTTGTTCTATCATTTGTTCTTCTATGTTGTTGATCCATCTCTTGGACTGGAGAATTGGAGCTGAGACCAGTTTAGGTTTCAGGAATGTAAACTTGAGAAAAGCCCAGACTAGGTCTTCCCACTTGCCCTAGAATGAATCCCTAACCTGGAGAGAGGTTGAGAAGAAAGACAAATTGTAAATATGATGGAGAAGTGACTTGGTCATAGGATTATAACTTTGTTGTCATGACCTTACAAATTATCAGTGTCCAAGGTTGCTCAGATGGAAATTGGTAGCAATTTCATCTTCTTTATTATTCATTTGGTTACGGTTAGCATCATCATTGTTATTGTCAAGTCTGAGCATCGTCTTTATTATTCAATTTACTTATCGTCATCATCATCATTGTTCAGTTTGAAGATTATTGCCCTCATGGTTATTTTTCAACATAAGTATTATCAGTCATCAACCTCTTCTCTGAACCCAATGACTCACATGCCTCATTCTTTTTGCTTTCAGTGGAAACACCCCCATTGTTGTCTGGGGGACACACCTGGACCTCATCCAGAATCCCCAGATCCGAGCCAAGCATGGAGGAAAGGAACACATCAATGTGCGTTGGGGGACTGGGCAGTTTGGGTGGGGATATGTGTGTATGTATGTATATATATATATATATATATATATATATATATATATATATATGTATGTTTATATGTATATATGTATACTCTGTGTTTGTATACTGAGATGCTGATATAATGAGTGAAGGATTCTCTGTCCACAGGTCTGTGAGGTTCAAAATTCTACTGAGATGACCTGCCAGGCTCCAGCCCTTGCCGTGGATCCTGAACACCAATCTGACCTGACTGAGAGGCCTGAGGAGTTTGGTTTCATTCTAGACAATGTCCAGTCCCTGCTTATCCTTAACAAGACCAACTTCACCTACTACCCTAACCCTGTGTTTGAGGCCTTTGGCCCTTCAGGCATCTTGGAGCTTAAGCCTGGCACTCCCATCATTCTGAAGGTAAAGGGGAAGTCAAAAGGCATGAGGTTAAGAGAAAGAAAATGTTTTCTGAGCCCAAGTTAGGAAGGCAATGACCCCTGCTTATTCCTATGGCATGACTTTTCTTCCTTCAGCAGAGTATACATCAGAGACCTTGAAAATGAAATCCAATCTGACCTCCTCATTTTACAGTCAAGAAAACTGGTCCCCAGCAAGTAAACACCTTAGTCCATATATAGGAGGGCAGGTAGTGACTCAGAGGAATGGATCTAGGCAGCTTATTTCAGTTTGGTTGGCTGATACCCAAATCTGGGGTCTATCCTTTAGCGTTCAGGAAATGAGAAGTCACAGGCTCATACTGCTTCTTTTTTTCCATAGCCAATCCTATGTCATTACTCTGGTAGCTTGCAGGGGATGTTAGAGTACCCTCTCCTGACCATACAAACTGTTATCAGTTTCATATTCCCCTAGCAAACTCCCAGGGTGGTAGAGTAGATAGAGTACTAAGAAGATGAATTCAGACACTTACCAGATCTGTAACCCTAGGCAAGTCAATGAACTTCTCTGTGCCTCAGTTTCCTCATGTGTTAAATGAAGGGGTTGAACTGAATGACCTTTAGAGTACCCTCTAGCTCTTCACCTAAGATTCAATGATCCTATGAAACATGAGCTCAGATTGGGAGGGGGAGACTCATGTGAATATGGTAGTAGCTTCAGGCTGGGGAATGGGGCTTTTCTGTCCATCCAGGGCAAGAATTTGATCCCACCAGTGGCCGGGGGTAACATGAAATTGAACTACACAGTGTTGGTGGGAGAGAAGCCATGCACCGTAACAGTGTCAGATGTCCAGCTGCTCTGTGAATCTCCCAACCTCATTGGCCGGCACAAAGTGATGGTGAGCTTGGCACAACCTGACCTGGGACAGAGCAATGGGATGGGAGGGAAGGAGGGGAAGGAGGGAGAACTGAGAGTTCTCTGGTCTGATGTCAATAATATTGCAGTCATGAGGCCAAACCTAGCATGTGAAAAGCTTTCTACCACCTGGGCTATTCAGAGATTCTGCCCCTCCACCTCTTAGATCCTTTCCTTCTGACCCCGCCAACTTTTTACTCACTATGCTTGGTGTGTAGATTCTCCAGGCACGTTCTAGTCTGAATTGCTTCCTTTGCCAACTGAGAAAGTGTTGGCTGACAATTAGAGCAAATGGTGGGAAACCTATCATCACTTCCTGTTAATAGATATTATTTTAATTATCTACAATGCACCTAATATTGTGCTAGTTACTGGGCAGATACAAAAAAAGCGGGGTGAGAAGACGTTAATCCCTGCCCTTAAAGAGCCTAAAGTTGAATTAGAGAAACATATTCATACAGGAAATAGTCAAGGCAGAATGAAATGCTAGATAGTATGGCACAGACGAGACTGCCATATTGTGTGAGAGGAGGAAACAAGAGTGGTAGCCCAAGGGTACTGTATGTTCAGTTTTCCCACCTCTTAAACTAGAATATATCCAAGGAGTGCCAAACACTAATTCAATTTCCTACTTCTTCCAAGAGCTCTAATTATATGTAGTTCATTCCATATGAAAACTGAAACTACCAACTTCCTTCCCTTTCAGGAGAACATAGATTTCAATGGTTTTTTGATTGTTTGTTTTCAGGGAGTGGGATGGGGTGTAATAAGTCAGCTACACTCTCTCATCCTGTTCTCTTGTGACCAGTGGCATAACTTTGTAGTATAAGTGGTCTGGTACTGCTGATGTCACTTCTTTCCCCCATCAGCCCTCCTGGTCCTCAGTAGACAATCGATTAGGACCATTACCAAATCAGGACAGACTTTAATTCAAGCCTCCTTTTACATCCATCTCTCTCCTGGTCGTCATCCAACTATATGACCCACTACTGCTTCTGGCTCTTTGTCCTACAGGCCCGCGTAGGGGGCATGGAGTACTCCCCTGGAATGGTGTACATCTCTCCAGACAGCCCTCTCAGCCTGCCCGCCATTGTCAGCATTGCCGTGGCCGGAGGGCTCCTCATCATATTCATAGTGGCGGTGCTCATTGCCTACAAGCGCAAGTCCCGTGAGAGTGACCTCACTCTGAAGAGGCTGCAGATGCAGATGGACAACCTCGAGTCCCGTGTGGCACTGGAGTGCAAGGAAGGTACCTGAGGACATGGGTAGCTCTGGTTCTAAGTACACATCATAGTATCATCATCAATCAGTCAGTCAGTAAGCATTTATTATGTGCCTGCTGTAAGCTAGCATTGTACTAAAGTGCCAAGGACACAACAAAAGGTAAAATACAGTCACTGTCTTCAAGGGTCTTGTGGTCTAATGGGAAAGACAAAGCTGGAAGGGATTAAACGTAAGCTTCTTGAATACTGAGATAGTTTTGTCGTTGTTATTTTGTCTTTGTTTCTTTGGCACCCAGTTCAATGTTCACATAGTATGTGTTTAATAAATTCCTGATGAATTTAATTGAACCTAATTTAACCCAATCTTCCCATTTTACAAATGAAGAAGCTGAGGTCTAGAGAGATTAAGTTACTTGTCCAAGGTGACAAGGAAGATAGTGGCAGATCCCAAGATTTCAACAGAAATCTCCTGATTGCTTGACCAGCGCTCTTTCATTGATTCTTTCATTCACTCAGGTCAATGGCTGGGAGCAACAAGATGAAAGACATTCAGTAGCAGCATAGAAATGGTGCTGTTTCATATACATATACATATATATGTACACACATATACACACACATACATACATATGTACGTATATATACTCTACTCAATGAGATGCCTTTAGTATCTGGGTACTGAATCATTCTACCTAGCACCACTGCCCTGGGACCACTCTGGTGAGAGATTTGTCCTTGCTTTATTATCTATCATCTATCTATCTATCCATTTATCTATCTATCTTCTTTTTAGACTGGACTTGTGATTTTATTGTTACAAGAAATTCTCAAAGAAGAATCTCCTTCTAACAATGCAGATCTGTATCTACACTGCAGCATGTAATTTTAGAAAATTGCCTGAGGCAATGAGGTTTTTTTTTTTAAACTGAGTTTCCTTTCTCACCCAGGCTGGAAGTACTGCAGCCACTCGTGGACCCAATCCCAAAAGCATAACAGTGCAGAAGCTTTGAGCTGGGCCAGATCAACCCCTCCTTAGGTAGCCTTATGACCCTTCTCTTCCCAGGAACTCATCCTATCTATGGTGGCCTTGGATCGGGGACCAGATTGACTTCAGCCCGATTGTAGCTCAACACTCCCAAGGTCAAGTTCTCCACTAAGCGCAGACTGACCTAAGGGTAGAGATTACATTATGTACCTCCAGACCTGGTCTAAGTGACTTTCTAAGGGCCACCCAGTCTGCAGGGGTCAGGGCCAGCTTGTTGGAATGGAGAGAGAAGCAGCCTCAGAGTCCAAAAGGCTGAGGATCTAGTCTTGCCTCTGACGCATATGTGGATGTGTGATCCTTCGGACGTCACTGAAACCTCAGCGCCCCAGCCAACTCTCTATGACTATAAATTACTGTGTTGGCAGAGGGAGTTTCCTCATTTAATTTTTCCTTCCACTCTGTGTGTGTATGTGTAATAGATGAGTACCTACATTACATATATAATGTGTATGTATGATATGTAATTATATACACACACATATGTACAAAAGATAACATAATGAAATTAGATATAAGCAATCCAAGAAATGTAGGAGTCAGGCTCTTGTAACCCCTAGAGAATTCTTTTCATGAATGACCCTGAGAGAGAATATATGTTGGTTCTTTGCTGTAGATTCTTCTATGGAATAAGCTGGGTTCTGTACCTGGAGGATTTAGGCCTCACCAGTTCCCTATTGGGAAGTGCCTACTTTTTGATGGGGAAACGGATTCCTTCCTTCCCCTCTCTACATCCTTCAGCTGTCAACACAGCATCCGCCTTGTGGGACTGTTAATTACTGCCTTTTATTATATTTACGCCGCTTAATTTTTTTCTCTGCAATGTACTCTTCCCTCTAATTAGGTGTAGTGATTAGAATCTCTTTCATGTGTCGCTGGCACAGTGCTTTGAATGTTGAAGGCGCTTGGTGACTTAAAGGAAAGCTGCAGCCTGATAAAAAGAAAGCTTCTCCCACCCCCTTCTCCCTTTTCCTTCTCCCCACCAGCTGAGTGACCCACCTGGGAGGGGGCAGCAGAGCTGGAGCGCCAAGCAAGTGAAGATTCCCTTTGAGAAGTTTCAGAGGGAAAGAGAAATTAGCAGTCAGATAGGGAGTCATATTCCTGACAGTTTGTCAATAAAGGTGACCTGGCAGGGAACTTAGTTCCTTCTGGGACCAAGGAAAAGCTGATGTGTGTGTATGTGTGTGTGTGTGTGTGTGTGTGTGTGTGTGCGCGTGTGTATGTATAATGTAAGAGGTAGCTAAGATATATATATATATATATATATATATATACGTTCACAATACATTTACCAATACATTTACATACACACACACATATATATACATACACATACATACACACGTGTATATATATGGAATGTGGATAGCTGGATTGCACCTGAATCCTACTTTAATGACTCATCGTGGTATAAAGGTAATTCTGGGTTCTCAAACTCTTTAGATATTTTATATATGTATCCCTATTCACATACACTTCAATATTCTGATTATTCCCATCTCTATCCCAATCTCCATTTCCAATTTCGATATTCTAATTCCAATTGACAATTTTTGTCAGTGATGGCCATGACTCCATCAAAGTAGGTTAAAACTACTCTGTACTGTGTCTGTATGTATGGGATGGGGAAAGGGGTGTAAGATGCCATGGTTAAAAGAAATCATCACCCTGTGGTCAATCTCCAAACTTAGCTAGACTGGACCTTAGACAAATGATATACAGTCTTTCACCAGGCCCTTATTTAAAACTTTTCCAGGTTGGTAGAACCTGCTAAAGCTTGTTTATGCCTTTTCTGGTGTAGCCTGTGGGAACCCAGATACTTCCATTCCATGATGAGGACATGATGAAAATGGAGAATGTATGCGTATCCATATGTAGACATAGATATAAATAGATATGCATACACACATATAGGTATGTACATGCACACATATGTTCATATTATATGTATGTGGATGTTAAAGACATTTGTTTATTGATAGTCTATAGTACTTCATTGGCATAAAAATATCATCTAAGAGATTATGATTAATGATTGATTATAGAGGGAGAGAAGAATCATAGCTGGACAGCCAGAGTGCTTCAGTGGTACCCATGTCATGTGAAAAGACTCAGAGGGAGTCCCCTCAGCATGTTTGGTGGAGTCTCTAGAGGGACTTGATGGGGGAAGACAGACAATAATTACATAGGATGGAAAAGAATGGAAGAGGTTGCAATCTCAACTGTTAGAGAGAACATCCATCTCATAGAATACATTGGATTCAGAGTTGGAAGAAATATTAGGGATCTACAGCCCATCCCCTCATTTTACATTTGAGAAACCTGAGGCTCAGGAAAAGTAAAGGGCTCGCCCTGGGTCACACAGCTAGTTCACGCTGAGGCAAGATTTGGTCTGGATCTTCGTACGTCTGAGTCCAGTACTCTGTGCTCGACACTGTGATACTTAAGAATATACAGTCTAAATCTAGTCAACCTGGGAGGTTACTAAGACGAGTTCAAGTTCTGTCTCTGACTTACGGCCGTGTGACTCTGGATAAATCACTTAACTTCTCAGTCTAATTCCTTCCCAACACACACACACACACACACACACACACACACACACACCCCACCACCACACCACACCAGACAACTTGATAAGACTATAAACAGCAAGACAGTTGCTGATTTGCATTGGAAAAGGGATTTTCCTCATTAGGAGTACTGTGTGTATATATGTATACACATGCACACGTATGTAAATACATAATCTCCAGTCTAGTAATGGGCATGAGGATCAAATAAGGCCACATATGCAAAGCACTTTGCAAACCAGTGCAAATCAGCAATTGTCCTGCAGTGTTAATGTTCTCTTAATTGCATGTGGCTCGGAAGTCAAGTGACAGCCCAGGTCTTGTAGCGACGCTAGGACAGAGGAAGAATTGGAATTCAGGTCTGTCTGATTCAAAGGTCAGTTCTCTATCCATTATGCCATCCTGGCTCTCCTACAAGAAAGAGACTATACCTGTGATTTCACAGGTCTTGGGAACTGCCAAAAGAAGAAACTGCCTCCCTAAATGCAGGTCCTCACATGCTCTGAAATTTGTAGCCTCAGAAAGTTGCCAGGGGTTACCGTGCAACTAAGTGATTTGTCCATGGTCATACTGTCAAGGTGGGTCACTGGGAACCAGATCATCCTGGCTCCAAAGGCCAACTCTCTAGCCCTAACACTACATTGTCTCTCCCATTTCTCCTTTACTACATAATATCATATGTAAAATCTATCTATCTATCTATCTATCTATCTACCTATCTGTCTGTCTGTCTATCTATCTATACATGGGTCTATTCCTCTAGAACAGTTGTGTCAAACTCAAATAGACATAAAAGACCACTAAACCATATCCAAGGATGCCTGTGGGCACATATCAACTTAGAAAACCGCATATTAATATTACCTGTGCTCAAATGTACTTTTTTTATTTGCTATGTGTATTTATTTTGGTTCTGCTGCATTCAGGAGTGTTGAGCTGCTTTGTGTATGATGCATCTCTTCTAAAAGAGCTGTAGACCCTTTAGAATGGGATTCATTCACTCCTTGCCCCTAGGTAATGTCTGCATCAGTCTCATCATGATCATCCTGCCCAGACCCTTTCCATGAGAGACAACAAGAGAAAGTGCCTGATCTGGAGTTAGGAGTGGTCTGTTCGCACCCTGTGCCTCACCCCTCTACATGCACCTTTAATCTCATCCCCTCCAGTCTTGCTGTCAGAATGCCCACATTTTGGCTTCTTCCCTGCTGCCTACAAACATGCCTGCATCCCCTCCATCCTTCATAAACTCTCATTTGATCTTTCAGTCCCTGTTATATATTGACCTATCTCCCCAATACTACACAACATTCAGCATTCAGTCTGGGCATTTTTTAGCTTTGTAACCCCATTTGCGGGTTTCTTGGAAAAGATACCAGAGTGGTTTACCATTTCCTTCTCCATTTCATTTTACATATGGAAGAAACAGAGGCAAATAGAGTTACGTGACTTGCTCATATAGCTAGCATCTTAGGTAAGATTTGAACTCAGGAAGATGTCTTCCTGATCTCAGGTCCAGTGCTCCATCCACTGCATCCTAGCTGTCTTCTACCACTTCAAGCCCCAGCTAAACACCTTGAGAAAGATTTCTACACTGAATACTTTCACTTTTTATCTTCTTACTTCCTCGCCTCAGCAGTCTGTCTTCTAACCTCATCAATTCAACTGAAATTTCTCTCTCCAAAGTCACCAATGATGTCTTAATTGACAAATCTGAAGGACTTTTCTCACTCTTCATCCTTGAATTTTCCATAGCCTTTGACAATGTAAACTATCCTCTTTCTTTCCCTGGATACTACCTCCCCTCTAGGATTTTCTGACATTCCTCTCTCCTGGTTTTTCTCCTACATATCTGACCATCTTTCAGTCTATTTTGTTTGGTCTTCATCCAGATTATGTCTACTGATTGTGGGTGTCACCTAAGGTTTTGCCATGAGCCATTTTCTCTTTTCCTTATATCTACTATCTTATCTAATGATCTCATCAGATCCCAAGAGGCTCAACTATGATCATTAGGCGGATAATTTTTCTTCCCCTCTCCCTCCCTTCCTCTCTTTTTCTCTCTCTGTTTCCCTGTCCCTTTTCTTCTCTTTCCCCCTCTCCCTCCCTCCCTTCCTCCCTCTTTGTATCTCCATATACATATATATATATATATATATATATATATATATATATAATACACATGTATAATATATGTATAGATATATAGGTATAGACAGATTTCCAGTCCTAATCTCCCACTTCGCTAGCTGCCTCCTAGGCATTTTGAATTGGTTGTCCCATAGGCATGTTAAATTCAACATGTCTAAAACAAAACTCCTTCTTTTTTCCCCCAAATCCTTCCTTCTTCTGCACTTCCCTATTACTGTGAAGAGCTCTGACATTCTCCCAATTCTCGCCTCATGACGATGGTATATCATCTACCTTAAACTCATCTTACATATCCAATTTCAGTTTCCTCATCTATAAAAGAGGGTTCATATTTGTATCACTTATGTTACAGGTTTATTGTGGAACATGTACCTTAGAAACCTTAAAGTACTATATAAATATGACTTGTTAATATTTTCAGTTTGGCAACATTGCTTATCTAACCTCTGGAATTGTCTTATGCCACAAGGAAGACTTTTCTGAAATCCTGTTACTCACACAGTCAGTCAGTAAGCATTTCTTAAGCACTTACTCTGTGTCAGGCACTGTATTCATCTCTTCTGCCTCAGTTTCTTTTAACTGTAAAATGTTAGCAATAAGAACATTCTATCTTACAGGCTTGTTGTTAGAATAAAATGAGATAATATTTGTAAAGTGACATATATAATAACATATATAAAAGATAGTCCTTGTTCTCAGGGAGCAAACAGTCTAACAAGGGTGGCAGTGTGCAAAAAAGCTATGTACAAACAGGATAGAAAAATAGATAGATGGATATATACAGGATAAATGAGAGGTAATCAGTAGCTACTCTAGAACATTCATCAATTATATCCATTTTAGAGTCTAGGTTTAAAGCCAGGTCCATGATTTTAAAAAATATTTTGATACCTATATTTCATTTCAATTGGTTTCCTTTGCAAACCCATATATTTATATATTATGTGCATTTAAAACCATGATATTGGGAAGGGGTCCATCGGTTTCACCTGACTGCCCAAGGAATCTGTAATATACAAAAAAAGGCTAAGAATCCCAGCTTTAAGAACTATCGTTTTTAACTCATCCCACAGTAATTCCAAAGGGTTGGGAATCAATACCATGGTCATTGGAGTTTTACCTCTAAGTAATTCCCTAGCTTCATCCCAAGAATGAAGAGCGAGAAAAGGCCTTCAGATTTGGCATTTAAGACATCACTGGTAACTTTGGAGAGAGAAGTTTCATTTGAATTGATGAAGTTAGGAGACAAATTGCAGAAGGAGAGGAATTGAGAAGATAAGAAATGAAAGCACTCAGTGTAGATGTCTTTTGCAAGGTGTTTAGCAATCTCCTTGTGGTTTTCCTTTATCCCAGCTTTTGCTGAACTACAGACGGACATCCATGAGCTGACAAGTGACCTGGATGGAGCTGGAATTCCCTTCCTGGACTATCGTACATACACTATGCGAGTATTATTTCCTGGCATAGAAGATCACCCCGTTCTCCGGGACCTGGAGGTGAGCAACAGTATGCCTGTACTCCCTTGGTCATCAGTTCTTTGAATGTTCCCCCTGGAATGGGTTTTCAAGAGCCTTCCTTGTTATAGATGGAAAGAATGGAGTCTAGAGGGAGGTAAAGAAAAAATAATAGATTGAGAGCTATAAGGGATCTCAGGGGCTATTTAGTCCAACCCTCTCGTTTTGCAGGTGAAGAAACTGAGACCCAGAGAAGTTGCCCAAGCATTGGTAATAAGTGACAGAGCTGGGATCTGAACCTGGGATCTCTGATTCCAATACCACCATTCTTTCCATGGTACCATATGCAGAAGAAAAAGCACTAAATTACAAGTTATAGAACCTAAGTTTGAATCCAGGCCCTGCCATTTACTATCTGTTTGACCATGAACAAGTCATTTAAACTCAGTGGTGCCATTTTCTCATCTGTAAAAATGAGAGAGTAGGAAATGACGAGGGGAGTGGTTTCAGAAAAACATGGCAAGATCTATATGAACTGATGCAGAGTGAGATAAGAACTGGGAGATCATTGTACACAGCAACAGAAATGCTGTGATGATATGATGTTGTAATGTAATAGCAATGTTGTAGTGATGATCAGTTGTGAAAGGCTTTGCTATTCTGATCAATACAGTGATCCAAGACAGTTCCAAAGGACTCGTGATGAACAAAATGCTATGAACCTCCAGAGAGAGACCTGATGAATTTCAAATGCAAAATCACTTTATTTTCTTGCTTTTTTAAAAAAAAATATGAATAATATATAAAAATATGTTTTGCATGATTTCACATGTATAATTGACATCATAATGCCTGCCTTCTCAGTGAGTGGGGGAGGTTAGGAGAGAGGAAGAAAATGTGGAGCTCAAAATTTGAAAAGAAAAGAATGTTAAAAATAAATAAAAACAAATTTGAAAAAATATATATATATATATTTAAAATAAAATGAGGGGAAAAAACTAAAGAGTTGCACTTCTGTGGTCATCCCTTCCACTTCTAAATCTGTGTTAAATATTAACAACAAATATAATAACAATAGCATTTGTATAACATTTTCAGATTTGCAAGACACTTTACAAATATCTCATTTCATTCTAACAACAAACCTATAAAATATATGTTATTATTATGATAGATAAGAAATCTGAGGCAGACAAGTGACTTGCTTAGGATCACATAGCTAGAGTCTGCAGTTTGATTTGAACTCAGGTCTTCTTCAGTTAGATATGTGGGGTGAGTTTGTGGATGTGAGTCTGGATAACTTGGAAGGTGGTGGTGCCTTCCCAATTCTAGGTCCAGCAGTCTGTGCCACCTACCTGTCTATTTAACCTCAAGGCTAACATTTAGTATAAATGTCATAAGACATTTTGGCCAAATTATAGGTTTGAACCTGAGAAAGCCCAGACTCAGATAAGAAGCAGAGGGATGTGGAGAGAATTACATACTTGTTACTTGCTTATGCTAGGAAAGAGAGGAAAACTGTGAAGGATCCAAGTATGTCACTGTTTTTAAATGGAGAAGCAGCTTGAAAGTTTAGAAGATCAGATGATGTGGGTTTGAATCCCAGAGTCTAGACTTATTAGTTACATCACCCTGGGAAAATTACTTCCCTTCTCTGTACCTAAGGCTCCTCATCTATAAACTGGGTATGTTTGAATTACCTCCATCCCAGAGTCTTCGTGAGGAAACTCATTTGCTTATGTAAAAGCACACTACTGATGGGAATTGTTACTATTACAAGCAAGGACAATATTTTATATAGCTCTATATCCCAGATACTACCTATTCCATGCTAGGTGCTCTCTCTATGTTGAATGAATGGATGAATTGAATTAGAGACAAAAATGGAAAATAGACATGCACCAACAAACACAAGCTGTGATGTTTCAGTGGTCAGATGACACATCTGTCTGGAGCTGATAGTGTAAGTGTCTAGACAAGGAAATAGAACTTGAGATGCCAGGGACAATACTGTAAGGTGCCTGAGACACATATGTCTACCATGTCTCAGTATATGTACCTTTCCCCACTTTTCCTGTCTTCTCCTCCTCTTTACTCATAGTGCCTGGCACATTGTAGGTGCTATGTAACTGCTTATTCCCTTCTCCTTCTCCTCTTCATTTCATAGCTTGGTTTTCCCCCTCTTTATTTTTTCTACTCTCCTTTTTATGGTTCATATCTGCCAGTGAATATGAGTTCCACAAGTGGAGGGTCTGTTTCATTTTTGCCTCTGTTACCTTCATGCCCAGCACAGTTCCTAACATACATGGTAGGTGCTTTGTAAGTGTTTCTTGGATAGAATTACTTGGTCCCATTCATGACCCAAGAAGTTGTTGGTGGTATAAAATGAAATCTTGGCATAGTAGAGAAAAGTGCCTAGCAGAGTAAAGAGAAAACTTGAATTGGTGTCAAAAGGCCTGGGTTTGATAGAGTTCCCACTTGGCCATTTATTAGCTAGCAACCTTTGGCAATGTACATCTCTCCATGGCTTTCAGTTCCCTAAATTTAAACAATTTCACAACTCACAGAGTTATTGCAGGTAGTCACTAAAGATCTCATCTCAAGGATGACCTTCCCCACAGAGATCCCAGACCTTGAACTTCACCATGGCAGCTATTCTGTTATACTACAACTGTCTCCAGAAGGAAGGAGTCATCTGTGAGTGTACCCAAGCCATGGATAAAACTATCAGAACAAGACCAACCTCTGATCCCCAGAATGCTATCCTGGAGACATCATGTTGAAAACAAATCCCAAATGACTAGCCTTTCAATTTTCCATCTAGTCCATCCAACTATACTACTTTTGATCCTTCTATCCCTTATACAAGGAAGAATCTACATATATTTGCAGGTGTTTGGATCGTACTTACTCACTATCATCCTTACAAACTGTCTTGATGCACTGAGATCCTTAGAGAAATCTGGAATTTTGGGATGGATATACTGAGAATTCTGGTGTTGGAATTGTGAGAATGGTTGGGCCAACCTACAGCAAGTCATGTAGCCATTCACTTGACAGATATGCACTCTGCATATATCATAATTGTAAAATGCTAGCACATCTACACACACAGAGGCCCCCTACCCCCCTGCCCATATACCCTAGTTCTTGTCATATAAATTGTATCACCCTCATCTTCCCTGTCTGGGCATCTTCAGTTGCCTATTGAACATCTTAAATGCAACATACCCAGTGCTGAAATCATTGTCTTTCCCCAAAACCCTTCTCCTCTTTCTAACTTCCTTATTTCCGTTCAGGGCTCCTCTATTCTCCCAGTCAGCCAGGTTCTCAACCTAGGTGTTATCCTTGACTCTTCAGTCTCATCCCCTTATCCAATCTGTAGCCAAACCCAGAAATTTCTACCTTTGAAATATTTCTCCTGTGTGCCCCTCTCTCCTCCCATACTGCATGATGCAAACCCTCCTGTAATTGCTCTAGGGTTGGTCTCCATGTTACAAGTTTCTCCTCCTTCTAGTCTATTCTCTGCTCAGCTGTCAAATTGATCTTCCTAAAGTAAAGTTCTGACCATGTCAAACCCCCTAGTCAATAAACTTCAGTGGGGGCCAAATATAAAACCATCTGTTTGACATTCAAAGACCTTCATAACCTGCCCCCACCCCTCCCTACTTCCTTTCTTCTTATACCTTATTCACCCCTTTCCAATGACACTGGCCTTCTAAATGTTTCTTGAATAAAACACACTATCTCCTGGTTGTGGCTGTTTTTCCAATGGCTGTCCTCCAGACTCATAGTCCTCTCTCTCATCATTTCGGTCTCCTGGCTTCTTGATTTCCCTTAAGTCTCAGATCAAATATCACCTTCTTCAAGAAGACTTTCCCATACTCCTTTCATGTTAGTCCTTCTCTCTGTTGGTTATTAGCCTATATAAACCTTCTATGCACATGGCTGTTTGCACGTAGCTTCCCCCATGAGACTGTGAACTCCTTGAGAGCAATGACTATCTTTTGCCTTTCTTTCCCCCAAGCACATGCTAAGCACTGAATACATGCTTGTTGGCTGTCTTAATCAGGATGTTTATTTTCATTTGTTTGTATGTTTAGTGATTCCGTGATTTATTAATTTACTTTGATCTCTAAACCTTTTCCTAAAAGACAGGCTCTCTATCAGGTCTTCTGACCATGAAGGAGTTAAAATAAAATCTACCCACCTTAGCTCCTATTTCCCTTAATAAGGAGCCCACAGGATGGCTAATTGTCAAGAAAAGGCTCTGTCTGGGGCAGGTTATGTGGCCTTCTTGTTTCCAATGAACTTGCTAATTAATTGCTTGCAGACATAAGCAGAAATAAACTTTTGCTGCTGCACATTAGCCCGAGGTGATGTGAGATTCAACATTCTAGCAAGGGAGCTTTGAATCACACTTTCCTTGCTTGCTTTTCTTTTTTCCACATGCCTCCTTAGTTCCACTCTATTGACTTTCTGGAAACAAGAAAGGGCAGCATAGTGGTCTGGAGCTCAACCTTTTCCCATTCATGACAAACCCATGAACTCACTAGTTGTATACCTTGAGCTCAAGAGGAACACTTAGTGGAATAGAGTGGACTCTCCCCATTTGTGTGCTGTCTTTCCTTTCTTTTTTCCTCCATACCTGCTTAACCACTGGTCTGTTCATCTGTTCATCTATATCTGCATGCTCAGCCTTATCCAGGCTCCCAGAATCCCAGAAAGCTGGAAGAGAGACCTTAGAGGTCAGCCAGTCTAACTCATCTCTGAGTATGAATTCCCACTATGCTATCCTTTGCATAATTAGAATTGGGGTTCTTCACCCTTTGAAGGTTATGGAGTCCTTTGGCAGTCTGCTGAAGCCTATGGATCCCTTCTCTCAATCATGTTTTTAAATGCATAAAATAAAATACATAGAATAACAAAGGAAATCAGTTATAATGAAATATAGTTCTCTCATATATATGTGTGTATATATATATATATATACATATATATATGTATACATGCATATTAAAATCCATGAATCCTGAGTCAAAAGTCCTGAGTTAGGAGGATAGGCAGAATCTAATAAAATGAAAATTTATAGAGACAAGTGTAAAGTCCAACACTTGAGTTTATAACAAAAATAAAACCCACTCTTGCACTGGAGTGGAACTATCCTGATGGGTGAATGAGTGAGTAAAATTCATTTAGGCACAGTTTCTAGCCCCCCTCTTTCTGACCATATTATCTGTTTTATCTAGTTGTCTACTACAGGCATCTGCAACTTCCCCAATGCACTTTCCCTGGTCCCTACCACTTCCCACCTCTTACTCTAGAAACAGTAATCAAAGTAGTTCTACCATAAACTCTGAAAAGGATGTGAGTCATCTGTCTTTTGGCTTTTTTCACCATCCCTGTGACTCCTCAGCTCTAAACTCTCATCCCTGACTACCTCTCCTTATCTATGTTGTTTCCTCTTATTAGAATGTAACTCTTTAAAGTAACTTGGCATTGGTTTCTACAGTGCCTGATACATAGTAGGCACTCAATAAATTTGTTTTCATGCATTTACAACCTCCTGATTTCACTTTTGTATCACTTAGATTTTTGAGATTTTTTTCCCATATCAAGTCCAAATATGCCTCTCACTATTGTTCCTAGTTTTGATCTCCAGGGGCAAGCAGAACAGCTGATCTCTCTTCAGGGGCAAGCAGAACAGCTGATCTCTCTTCAAATGCTTGCTGGGCCTGTCCTCTTTAAATCATCTCTTCCTTTGGCTGAATATCTCGTGTTCTTCCGAATACTCCTTATATGATATGGTCTTAAGTGCCATCTCCATCCTCTTCTCTCTCCTCCTGTTTTTCAGTGTACCTACCAAAATGTGTACCCAGAACAAATAATATTACAAATGTGGTCTGATAAGGACAAAATACCCAGCAGGACTGTGACCTTGCTTTTTCTAGATGGTATTCTTCTATTAATTCAGCCTAACATCACATCATCTTTTTATTCAGTTGCCATGTTGCATTATATAATTCAAACAACATCATTATATTCCAGGCATCTTGCAATTCATAAAAAAAACCAAGAGGTTTTCTTTTCCTTTCTTTTTGTTTTTTACACCAACCATTTTCTTCCTTGGTCTTCTCTTTTCTCTCCTTGTGCAGTTTATTTTTTGAACCTAAATGGAGGACTTGACATTTATCCATATTAAACATTCTCTCATTAACCTCTACCCATTACTCCAAACTGATGAGATCTTTTGAGATCCAGATTCTCTCATCCAGCATATCAGTTTCAACTTCATGTTATTCTTAGATTTAATAGACATTTCAAACTATGCTTTCATGCAAATGTCTGGGGGAAATGTCTAACAGAGCAGAGCCAAGGATATGTCTGGTGTACAACACTAGAAACCTCTCTGTAGGTCACCATGGATTCATTAATTGGTTCAAATCATTCAACCATAGTAATACCACTGGTACAATATCTATAACTTAATGTAATTTTTTCCTCTATTGATTTAGATATGAGGATCCCAAATGAGCAAAGGTATTTTCTTCTTCATTTGAAAACCAGCCTTATTCTTTAAGGGGATCCCCTTACATAGAAGATTATAGACTTTAGGACCTTAGAGAAAAGACTTCATTTTGCAGAAAAGAAACTGAAGTCTGGAAACCTAGGTGACTTACCCAGTGGCAGAGATAGTAAGTAGCAAGGCCAGGATTTGAACTCAGGTTTTTTCTGAGTCCTATGTCCAATGAGTTTGATGTGGGAGGGATTGTTCCAGAAGAAGGGAGTTAAGACTCAATTTGAGGCTGTTCGCAGGGTCTATAAATAATAACAGCTTTGGGAAATTTGGTGTGAGTTGTTTAGGGGTGAGCTAGGCAGATAAAAATAGAAACAGGTTAGTAGATGGTTAGGTTCAAGGCTGAGACTTGCAGATACATCAAGGTCACTGTGTTTCCCATGCTCTGGTTTCTCTTTCTTTTCCTGGCTACCTAACATTAATAGCATCAGCTCCTACAGTAGAAGGGGGTAATAATACGGGAAGCAGATGGTGGACCTAGATTCCTTTCATGGAACTCTAGTAGACACCTTGAGACTGGCTGCTAGAGTTTGGGGCTACAAAATTAGGGATTGGAGAGACCAGGATGGAGGTAAAAGGTTGGAGAGGGATGGCTATAGACCAGAACGAAAGAGAATTTCTGGAGCTGTGGAAAATGGAGAGCCCTAACACTATTTGTAAGTAAGTGTCCAGCTTGATTCTGATCCCTTTCATTGCCTCCTTCCAGAGAACTTGCTCTGCTTTTATCTTTTAAAGAGCCAAAGGAAATGAAAGCTGAACAGGTATTGAGAAGGGGGTATGGTGAGGGTCACTCTTCTGGATGTTCTTGGGCTTTCAGACCTGTGGGAGCTATAGGGGCTGATTAGAGACTTTGTTATAAAGCTTTCTCTTCCCCACAAAAATTAAAACTGTACTTATCAAGTGCTGTGACTTCGAGATCCTAGGCAATGTCACTGTGGCCCAGTGGATGGTGAGCTAGACCAGGTATAGAGACACCTGAGGTCATAGTCATAGGATCATATGTTAGGAGTTTATGGGGATTTGGGGGACTCTCTAACCTAATCCCCTCATTTTATAGATGAAAAAACTGAGGCCCAGGAAGTTTAAATAATTTACCTAAGACCAGCAAGTGTCTAAAGTGGGTCTGAACCCACATCATTGACTCTGGGTAAATTTGGGCTTCTCTCTTCCCTTCAGTGTTGATCAGTGCTTAATCTGGAAGTTTTCACTGGTCTAAAAAAGTAGAAAGGGGCCTTAGAGACCACCTGGTCCAACCCTCCTTTTAAAGATGAGGGAACTGAGATCTAGGAAAGTTAATAACTTGCCCAGAATAACTCAGGTACTGTCAGAGGGAGGATTCAAACCCAAGTATAGGATTTGAATCTAGTAGAGAATGTCACAGCTGGAAGGAAGCTTAGAGAGCATCAAATCTGATGCCCTCACTTTTTGTTATTAAATATTTAATGTTTTTACAATTACACATAAAAATTTTAACATTCATTTTTAAAATAAATCTTGAATTCCAAATTCTTTCCCTCCACTCCCCCCACATTGAGAAGGCAAGCAATTTGATATAGATTATACAAATGTAGTCATGCAAAACATATTTCCATGTTAATCATGTTGTGAAAGAAAACAAGAAGAAACAAGAAAAATAAAGAAAGTTTTAAAAAGTATGCTTTGATCTGCATTCATTCTCCATCAATTCTTTCTCTGGGTGTGGACAGCATTTTTTCATTATGAATCCTTTGCAATTGCCTTGGATCATTGTATTGCTGAGAATAGCTAAGTCATTCACAGTTGATCCTTGTACATTATAGCTGGTACTCCTGGTTACAGTGTTCTCCTGGTTCTGCTCATTTCAATTTGTATCAGTTCATATATGTCTTCCCAGATTTTTCTGAAGTCTACCTGTTCATCATTTCTTATAGCAAAATAATATTCCATCACAGTCATATGACACAACTTGTTCAGTCATTCTTCAGTTGATGGACACTCCCTCAATTTCCAGTTCTTTGCCATCACAAAAGGAGCTACTATAAATTTAAATAGTTTTCTTTCTGTTTTTGCTCTCCCTGGTTTAGGTATCAGCACTATATTTGTGTCATAAAAGGAATTTAGTAGGACTCCTTTTCCTGTTTGTCCAAATACTTTATATAATATTAGAATCAGTTGTTCTTTAGATGTTTAGTAAAATTCATTTGTGAATACATCTGATGACTTTTTGGTAGAGGGTTAATTGATGTTTTGCTCAATTTCTTTTTCTAAGACAAGGTTAAGTATTCTGTTCTGATCTCCTCATTTTACAGATGAAGTAACTGAAGTATAGAAAGGTTATATGACTTGCTTAATGTCACACAGCTATATCAAAGCACAGCCAGAACCAGAATCCCTTGTCTTGACATCCAACACAGTGTTCTGTTGCAGTCAGATGATTGTAGTGATTGTCAAATTGAAGATGTTTATCCAGCATCCATGTGCACGTAGGGGACCAAAGCTTGCCCAGGAGAAGCTATGACAATCTATTAAATACTGGGATCCTTCTTGGAATGATTCTGGCATGAGTCATGATGAGGAATCACATGGCATCTCAATTCAACACACATGTGTAACATCTGGGGCATCTGAGTGGTACAGCGGATAGAGTACTGAACCTGGAGTCAGTTCAAATCCTGCCTCAAACACTTACTAGCTATGTGACCCTGGGCAAATCACTTGACCTCTCTCTGCCTCAGTTTCCTCAACTGTAAAATGGGAATAATCATAGCACCTGCTTTCCAGAGTTGTTGTGAGGCTCAAATGAGATAATATCTATAAAGCACATACTACAGCATCAGACACACAGTGAGCAATATATAAATATGAGCTAGCGTCATCATCGTCATTAAAAGCAAACAGCTTCTTCCCTAACAAAGTTTACTTTCTATTGGGAAGATAAAATCTGTATAAAGATAAATATAAGATAGGTGGCACAGTGTATAGAGTGCTGAGTCTGGAGTTAGGAAGAATTAAATTCAAATCTGATCTCAGCACTTACTAGCTGCACATCCCTGGGCAAGTCACTTAACTTTGTTTGCCTCAGTTTCTTCATCTGTAAAATGAGCTAGAGAAGGAAATGACAAACTTCTCCAGTACTTTTGCCAAGAATATTCCAAATGGGGTCACAAGGGGTCGGACAGGACTGAAATGACTGAAGAACAATAAGCATATACAAAATAACACAAAGTAATTTGAATGTCAGAGAGGACTATGCAATGCCCAGGCAGTGACAGTGGCTTCATTCCAGAACTGGCCACTTCTATATAATACCACCACCTGTCATTCTCCTGTCCGGTGGCAGTAATGACTGTGGTAGTGGAATGATGTGTCCCCTGGGTGCATGACTCATCCTTCTCTTTGCTCTGCATAGGTACCAGGCTACCGGCAAGAGCGTGTGGAAAAGGGCCTGAAGCTCTTTGCCCAGCTCATCAACAACAAGGTGTTTCTACTGTCCTTCATCCGCACCCTGGAGTCCCAGCGGAGCTTCTCCATGCGGGACCGGGGCAACGTGGCCTCGCTCATCATGACAGTCCTGCAGAGCAAGCTCGAGTACGCTACGGACGTGCTCAAGCAGCTACTGGCTGATCTCATCGACAAGAACCTGGAGAGCAAAAACCACCCCAAATTACTACTCAGAAGGTGAAGGGTGCGGGGAGGGAAATAACCAAAGAGGGCTTGGGGGGCGGGAGGGTTGCTACTTCAATCTAGACCCCGCCAAACTAAGAGGACTAGGCTGGAATAGATGACTGCAGGGCTCATTTCGCATGTCTCCACTCAGACAGTGTCACTCCTTGTTTCATTCTTAATTTCATTCTTAAGAATGTTTATTGAGAAAGCTCTGGTCTTGAAAACAGCAGACCTGAATTCAAGGCCAAGGTCCAACGTTACTAGTTTAGTACCTGTGCCTGTGTGACCCTGGACAAGTGATTTCCTGAGCCTCCCTTTTCTCATCTCTAAAATAGAGATAATCGATACCTACAAAGAAAGCACTTTGGAAATCTCAAAGTATGCTATGAATATAGTACTCTGTCCTCCCTTTTTCTTTTGTTGATCTCTTTCTCATTTCATTTACATCCCCTCTGGCTATTCTCTGACACCACTGAGCTTTTCCTCTCAAATCCATTTTTTGTAGAACCTTAATATTTAGATCCTCAGAGGATCTTCTCTGGTCACCTTTAATCAAGAATACGTGTTCTTGTTTGTTTTGTTTTGTTTTTGGAGGGGTAAAGCAAAGCAAATGGTGTTAAGTGACTTGCCCATGGTCACACAGCTAGTTCCTGTCAAGTGGCTGAGGCTAGATTGGAACTTAGATCCTTCTGACTCCAGGGCTGGTACTGGTGCAGTAAATACACTGCACCACCTACCTGCCCCATAGTGTACATCTTTTCAGAACATCATGATTTAGAGCAGAAAGTGATCTTAGATATTATTGTTCATTTTGTTGTTCATTTGTTTCAGTCATATCCACCTCTTCAGGACCACATTTAGTTTTCTGGGTGGGAAAGATACTGGAGTTGTTTGCCATTTCCTTCTCTAGCTCTTTTCTACAGATGATGAAACTGAGAAAAAAGGGTTAAGTGACTTGCCCAGGTCACACAGCTAGTTAAGTATCTGAGGTTAGATTTGAGATCCTCCTGAATCCAGGCCTTGTGTTCTATCCACTGCACCATCTCGGTGCCTCATTTAGAGTTTATCTAGTGAAATTATTTCATCTTACAAATTAGGAAACTGAAGCCCAAAGAAAAATTAAGCCAAGCTCAAACAGCAAGTAAGTTGTAGGGTCAGGATTTAAGCTCACTTCCTTTAAGTCCAAACCTAATGTTCTTCTTACTTAAGAATCTACAGTATTTTTAAACATTCTAGAGAAAGAGATGCCACATTAACCTCTGTTCACTCATCCCTTTCTCGTGTCCAAGAAATTCTGGTTTACATTGAATTTCCATTGCAACTTACTCAGCACACTTCTGCTCCCTGAGGGCAGAAACTGTCTTTTTCCATCTATTTTTTAAATTCAATATATAACACAGATCCTTACACACAGTGGGTACATTAATAAATGTTTGTTGAATTGGATTATCCTGCACTTTACCATCTAGCTTGGAGCTCCATGCATGAGCATAAATAAAATTGCACAAGGAAATAGGTGAAATTTCTGCTAATTTCCTGTGGTTCGTATGTCATCTGAAATGAGCATAATTTGACCACTTGTCTCCCTTTACCATGATACCAGGCACACTTGAAGATAGTGTTAAAATGTTCTCTTCAGCCTCCTTCTCTTCACGTCAAATCATCCGTTTCTTTTGTTTCTACCCTGAATTAATTCCTACTTCAAATCAGCCAACAAGAAACTGTTAATCTCATACTTTGTAATAACAATAGCTAACATTTATATTATAAGACTTCAAAGTTGGCAAAGACCTCTGCATATATCATTTCATTTGATTCCCCACAAACAAACCTGTGAGGTAGGTGCAGTTGTTATCCTTATTTTACAAATAAAGAAACCAAGGCACAGAGAGGTTAAGTGATTTGCTCCAGATGTCACCAAGCTAGTTTCTGAGGCAAGATTCAAACTCAGGTCTTCCTGATTCTAAATCTATCACTCTAACTACCAGGCCACCTAGTTGCCTCTGACTTACTGGTTGGCCTATTTAATTAATGCCCTTGAATATCTGCCCCTCTGTTAATGCCTCCAGGTTTCTTCTTGGCTGGGATTTCACTTCAAGATCTTGCTGCACTGGGCAAAACCTTTCTTAGAATTAGGAAGCAGGCATGAATTGGGACAATCACACTAATTTGGGAGCAGAAACAGAGGAAAGAGTTTGCACAAGAGATTGTTTTGATTTCTGTTTTATTTTCGCCAAATGGCCACCCACTGCCATAATTCTAGGGTTGCCACTGCCGAGCCAAGCTCCCACTGTCAGTTTTCCCTTGTCGTCTCTCTCCGCATCTGTGTATCTCCCACTTTCACTGACAGCTCGCTTTCCTCCAACGCCTTTTCTGCTTCCGACTTCGCTGACACTTGTTTTCCTTCTTTTTCCTGGCCCCGTCTCCATTCCCACTTTTTCTGAGTCTTCCCTGCTTTTTTTCTCCCATCTCTACTCCCAAATGCCCTTTCTTGATTCTAGTATCTTGGCACTTTCTCTTGACCAATGCCCCTTTAAAATGTCCATGGTCATATATGGCCCTGGTCAACTTAACCTAGTGCTTCCTGTGAGCGTAGCTGATGTCTGAGTTTTGTCCACCCCAAATGGAATCAATAAAAGTGGAGGCCTCTGGCATTTAGACATTCAGGAGGATGCACACTATACTTGGAGTCAGATAACCTATGTTCAAATCCTGGTTTAAGAACTTTTCATCCGAGTGACCTTGGGCAAGTCACTTCACTTCTGCAGGCCTCAGTTTCCCTCTCTGTAAAACAAGAAAGCTAAATGCCTTGTAAGACTACTTCCAGATCTACATCTATGGACCTATGATCTTATGAGAATGAAACCAGTATTGCACCTTTTGCTGTGGGGAGTGAGCACAAAAAAGGCAATGAGTTTAAGCCTAAAGTGTAAGAGATTTGGGTTAGGCTTAGAAGAGAATTTTCTGATCATGAAGATGTTTCAACCCTGACATGAATTTCTTGAGAGATGTTCTGGTTTAGCCATCTATGGAAGACCATCAGTAATTCTTTTTGACCCAGGAATGGTTCAGGTTTGGCATTGTCTTGGTGTGAAAGGGTAGATTAAATGGTCTTTCAGTATCACTACAAGCCCTGGGAGTCTTTGAAGCGAGGTTATAATGACTTTTAATGCCTGGTGTGGTTGGTCCAGCCATACTGCTCTCTTTGCCCCCATCCCAGCCAAAGGCTGAGCTGTTACTTCATACTTTCCTTTCTTCTGTCAAAAGGATATAGGACAACTAGGAATGATCTGTCCCATCAGTCCCTCCTCCCAATTTTCATTCTTTTTCCCCCAGAAAGGAAAACCCATGCTATCCCTCATACTCCATCAATGTTCTGCTCTGGAACACCACAGTGCCTCAGTCCTGTGGAAAGAAGTTGGCCACATGGAGATGGGAGGTCTTGGAACTTGTACATGCATTAGAGTCACAGGGTTTGCATTAAGGTTACATAGCAGAACTGTCAAACATGCAGCCGGTGGAACATATGCAGAGTTGCAGCCCAAATATGACTAAAATGTAATTGGAAAATATTTCGCAAATCAAGAAATACAATAAAGCATAGATACTATTATATTTTAAAGCCAAGCCAGTCAGTATGCAGCCATTAGGAATCCTTATTTATGTATTAGTGACCCCCATTTCTATTTGAGTTTGGCACTCCCAGCAATGGCCTCAGAGTCATAAGGGCCCAGATACCAATGCTACCTCTTTAATAATGTATGACCCTGGATAAGTCCCTTGATTTCTTTGTCCCTCAGTTTCATCCTCTGCAAGGGAATAAAGGGAGGGGACAACTAGACTTCCTGTCTTCTGAGATCTCTCCCACTCTAAGTCTATGATCCTATGAAAGCCATGAAGCAGCCTGTTTCTTTCTCTGTGGTCCTAGTGAGACTAACTAAATGCCCTTTCCTCTTGTCTTGCTCTGACTTTTTCGCTGGGGCTGGGACGTAGGACGGAGTCAGTGGCTGAGAAGATGCTAACCAACTGGTTCACTTTCCTTCTCTATAAGTTCCTGAAGGTAAGAGGGACTGGCATCCGGAGTATTTCATGGAAGACCCTAATGTTTCCTGCCTCCATTCTCTCTAACCACTGCCCTACTCACTCCAGCCCATCTCTATTTTCCAACTCCATGCCCACTATGGCCCAGTTTTCACCAGGAAAGGCACAGACATCCTCCTCACACAAAGGGTCTCTACCCCTGAACACCCCAGAGAAGAAAGCCCTTAGAGGCTCATAGCCATGATTCTCAAAGAGTCCTTCACACCTGAGTTTCCGTAGGCATACCCCAAATTATTTGGAATCAGGGTCATAATGCCAAGTACGTGAGTGATCCCTCAGTGCACTGATTCAGGGGGGAATGTTTTATAACTTTTCTAAAGATAGAATACATAAGAGAAAAACAGAGAGACAGAAAAGAAAGAAAGAGGGAGACAGAAAAACACAGTCATTCCCTCATGGCAGCTCTCATCCTTGGCAAGAAGTCCCTGAGAGGCCATGACTGTGAATCTTAGGTCCATGCTCCCATTTTCAGCTCAAAGCAGCATTTCTAATGTTCTCCTTTCCTTCTTGCTCCTCTGCCTCCTTCTCTTCCCTTTCCAATCCCCTCTACTACTCCTCTCCCAAATCAGCCCTAACCTGGGGCTGACAAAGGCCACAAGCAAGCGCAAAGAGACAGCACATGGGCAGCAGATAAGCTAAAGATGTGGCTGGGAGGTTAACTACTTGACTGCCAATCATTAACACAAGTTGCACTACAGGGAAAAATCTCCGGGATGAGGGACCCAGGAAAAGGGGTAGAGAGGGAACAAGGGAAGAGGAAGGAGGAAGATGGAAGAGAGAACATCAAGGATATGGATAGGTAAAGGGGGGCAGGGACAATAATGAAGTAAGAACGGATGAGCGTTGAAAGGAGAGGGGATTATAAGAGCAAAGGAATGGCGATGGGAGCAGGAAAAAGAGAGAATTCCAGGAGCAACATCTTTTAACTGGAGATGGGGAATCAGGCACAGCTAGCAGACACGGGATTCTGGGGCATGCATTCCTTGCCTGAAGTGCCTGCAGCACCTCCCATCACCACGGCCATCCTCTCTTCCACAGGAATGTGCCGGAGAACCTCTCTTCTCCTTATTTTGTGCCATCAAGCAGCAGATGGAGAAGGGTCCCATCGATGCCATCACTGGGGAAGCCCGATACTCCTTGAGTGAGGACAAACTCATCAGACAGCAGATTGACTACAAGACCCTGGTGAGTGTCCGTGGGAAGCTCCCCTAACCCCAGACTCCCTGATGATTGTCTCCATTTGGTACTGCTAGAAAAAGTGCGGGTTGGGTCAAGCAGGGACATAGCCAAAGGAATGGCATATTTAGAGCTGTCAGTGACCTTAGAGATTATCTGTTAATTTACAGATGAGGAAACTGAGACCCAGTGACCTAAAATGACCTCCAAGGCTATGTTAAGTATTAAAATGTAGAACTAGAATTTGAATCCAGACCCAAGGGGCAAATTACAGATGAAGAAATCAGGGAAGCAACGAGGAAAAAGTCCAGCATGTTCCCAGACCCACTGACTCTTTAAAGAGGAGGTTCACAGTAGCATCACCCTGAAGGTAACCTCTTAAGGTTGAAAGTTGCTCAGTGGTTATGAAATCCAACTTCCTTATTTTATAGAGCAGGAACTGAGGTCAAGGGAAGTAAAATGAATTGACCAGGGTGATGCAACTATCAGGTATTTGAGGTCTTCTTGCAGAACTGCAAATGCAGTCATCTGTCCAGTCCATCATAGATTGGGGGAGTGGACACAGTGTAAGAAGGGGGTCATAAAAGGGAAGTCACTAAGACAAGAACATGTGATTTTCAGTCTTATATTTCTGCCCAGAAGTCCCACATGTCAGACACAAAAGTGACTAGGGTGACACACACGTGAAGTGCTTTCTCTGTGTGTGTGTGTGTGTGTGTGTGTGTGTGTGTGTGTGTCTTCTTCTCCTTTTGGGGTCATTATCCCAGTCATACACACCTAGGATATTTCTGCAGAAAGAAGATCTCCTGCTCCTACATTCTCATAGCACAGACCAGGTCATCACCATTTCTGTATATAGGGAGAAGAAGTAGGAAGAGCTAAAAAAGAAGAATGAGGCTAAATAAAGAAATGAGGGAGAAATAAACCTTAGAAGGAGAGAGAGAAACAGTTAAATAAAAATAACAGGGAAGTGAGGAAAAACAGAAGCCAGAGGTTTAGCCCCACAAACCCCCCTCCCACCTCATCCCTGTTTAGGGTTCATTGCAATACTCTGATTCCCAGGCCATCCTGCCAACCAGTCCCCAAAGTGTAAGCTCACAGTCCCAAGGTGGTCTGGGGAGACAGTAACAGCTATCCCTTAACAAAGTCCCTCTCTTCTCGATGGGAATGATTGGATGCTAATCAGCTTTTCCCACCCCCATCTTCAGAGAGTCCCATGAATCCCCATAGGCATCTTAACAGATTTACAGGGATTGGCTTGGCTGGTGAGGATTCAAAGCAGCAGCATGTGAAGAAGGCCACTGCTTCCTCACAGTCACTGTCTGCTAAAGAAGAGACTTCAGAAGCTCCTAGTTAAAAAGGGGAGGGGGAAACTTTCTAAAAATAGAGGCCTGAATAGATTTCTTAATGAGACAGAACTACCGTTCAAGTGTGTCCCCTGTCTGTTCTCTGTCTCTGTCTCTGTCTCTCTCTCATTCTGTCTCTCCCAACCCCATCAAATCAATTAAATTAGTCATATTAATGTTTTTTCCCTAAATGGTGATACATTTCATTTCTGGAGAAAGACCACTGTTAACCTATCGAATCCAATGTCAGGCTCTGTCATATACAAAGGAAATGAAAAATCTGAGTATGTCAGAGGAGTCCATTGAAGAAACAGTCATAGGAGCAGATATTTGGACCTAGATGGAACCTAGAAATCATATTGTTCAGCCCCTAAATTTCTACAGACGAGGAAACTAAGATCCAGGAGACTCACCCAAGTTAAGTGAAAGTGGCAAAAGCCACTAGACTTTGACTTCAAATTCAGCTTTTTTTAAATGGAACATGAAGAAGGGTGACATTAATTGAAATGGAGAGTTCTAAAAGGACAATTGAAATTGGTGGAAGGCTATTACAGCGTATTAAGTGTGGGATGCACCTCCGTCTCCAGCAAAGAGAGAGAAAATGCCCTTAGATGGCATCAGGAGCGATTTAGGAAAACCCTCCAGAGTGATAGCAGGAGAATCTGGAAGTCACTGGTAGTTAATCAGGTAGCCTGAGATGATTTGAAAATAGCAAGACATGAGGCAAGACCATACAAGAAGGAGAACACAAGTCACACACACCTATCACCTTCATTACTAAATATTTGCTGGCTGAATGGATAGATCTTCAGCTGAAGCAAAGAAATAGATTAGAAAAGACCCTCTAGTCCCACAATTTCAAGGATTTTATAAGTTAATGATCTTCTCTAGTCCCTGATGAACTGTTTTTTGGGAGAGATGCCTCTCCATTGGGCACTAAAGCAGGACTATTATCGACTTTGATGCAGTCAAAAGCACTGTCTTTCTGGCTGAGCAGATGGGTTGCTTAACATCCCTCTGGGACAGTAGGCCTTCAAGAATTCCCATTGTACTATCTCAAGTCAAGGCATAGTTTTGATGTGGCTCTATATAGAACAGAAGAGAGGCCAGGCTTCCATTTTTAGGCTCCTATACTCTGCCTTCAGTCAAGATCTCAGTGAGAGTTCATAATCGGGCTGAAGTCGACAAAGAGTTGTTTTCCTTGCTACATTCTCTAATCCAGTTCTTGTGACTTTGACAGCAGACGTGCCCAGGGCATACAGAAATCAAATTTCAAATTTCAGTAGGCATAGGGTCATAGACACAGAGCTGGAAGGACCTTTGGTAGATAGGGCCTAGCTAATCCAACTTCTCTCATTTTACAAAGGAGGAAACCAATGCCAAGGTTATTCATGTAGCAAGAGAGAGAGTCCAGATCCACTCCTTCCAAGGCCAGCCTTGTGCATCAGTGCTTCAAGTTTGAGAAAAGAGCTTGGAAATTTGGGAGGGGAGTGGGCATCATGAAGAAGGCATCTTTTCAGGATTCAAGAAGCCCTCAGCCTAGAGAGCCAAATCTTATAGAATGAACACATGGTCCTGAACACATGGTCTTTCCATCATCATTTTTTAGGACAAGGATTTAGTTTTATAGTTTTTAAGAGGTTTCTGTGTATGCATATATGTGTATGTTTTCCTCTTTCTTAATGTAATAGTTTGGTTACTAATGAAAGGCACACATCAAGGAATTGAGGTCTTAATTGCCACCACATGCAGGACTGTTGCCCTCGTCTTACTCTAAAACCCTGATGTGGCCCTTGGGAAATAGAGATTGGGGCTAGTGAAAGTTCAGAAAAGCTAAGGAAAGGGGAGGAAAGCTCTGGGAGCAGAGGCCGAATGAGGCCAGCCCCAAAGCAGCAGCCTCCTGGGCCTTCTCTGACATTTGCCATGAAAACAGGCATTGGCTCTAAGTATCTTAACCTCAGTCCTCTCTGGCACAAGTAGGTTGCCAACAGCATAATTATTTCTGAGTTTCCGAGAAGTAAGAGGGAAAACCCCAGACGCAGGATAGAAATACCCTGGTAACTAAGGAGAAAACAACATAAAGATTTGGTCATTAGGGGTCTTTTTCATGTGCTCATAGACTGGTTCCAAAGAGAGAAGTTGAGTCAAAAAAATGACCTGTATCCACACACAAAGCTAATCATGGGCATATCCAGGAATAGAGCTCAGATAATCTGATCCTGCATTTTTAAAGGGCATCTTTTATTTTTAAAGAGCATGCTAAGTACTTTATAGATTGCTCACAGAAGATCAGACAAAAAAAAGGGAGAAAAGGGGAGTCACAAAGTCCTAATAAAAGCTAAAGTTTGAGAAATCTTTTGAACAAAGAGTGAAATTTCTTAATTTGTGTGAGGTCCTACTTATATGGTGTTGTCATTACCAAATCAAAGAGTGGCTTAGTTAGGGGTGGTGAATACAGTCCCAAGTGTTTGTATAAATGTATGTTGGCATCCAGTGTTCCCCTCCATATTCCACAAACTTGGATTTCAGTCTTAAATGGAAAAATTGGGATTTTAATGAGGTTTGTCCTGGCAGAAAAATGGGCAGCCAGCTCAGTAAGTGAAATTTTAGAAAGAAAGGGAGAGACACAGAAAGTGAGAGAGGGATGGAGACAGATAGAAAGAGATTCATAGAGGGAGGAAGGGAAGGAAGGAGGAAGGAAGGAAGGAAGGAAGGAAGGAAGGAAGGAAGGAAGGAAGGAAGGAGAGCAGGGAGAGGAGGGGAGAGAAGGGGAAGTAAGAAAGGATGAGAGAAAGGAGAGAAAAAATAAAAGGAAAGAAGTAAGGAAGACTCTCCTGAGAGCGCATATATTATTACCATACCAAAAAGGAAACTCAACAGGGAAAAGAGGAGGGGGACACAAAAATTATGATGAAGTCTCTCCCTCATTGTCTACCACCATATGGCTCCAGATCCTCTGAGGAAAGCGTAAGAGGGAAAGCAAGGTTGTGTGAAGATGGGAGGAGATAGAAGGAGACAAGGGTAGGCACCATCCTCTCTCTCTCTCCCATACACCCTTTCTGCTTCTTTTTACCCAGGTCTTAAGCTGTGTCAATCCAGACAATGTCAACAGCCCTGAAATCCCAGTGAAGATCCTCAACTGTGACACCATTACCCAGGTCAAAGAGAAGATCCTGGATGCCATCTTTAAGAATGTACCCTGTTCCCACAGGCCCAAAGCTGCCGATATGGATCTTGGTGAGTGAGCAATGGGTCTGACCCTCAGGACAGGGCCCAGGAGAGAAAAGATTATAAAAAAATGTTTTCTTCCTGCTGTCCTCAACAAAAGTATTAGGCAGAGGTTTGATGATCACCTCTTAGGGAGTTTGTAGATAGGAGTCCTGGCTTGGTTAGGAGGTTGGGACAAATGGTCATTTCTAGCAACAATCTTCTATGAGTCTACCATGTATGGTAGAAGAAGACATGCTGATATCCAAATTATAGAAGCTTAGAGCTGAAGGATCCTTAGAGATCCTCTAGTCTAGACTAATCCCCTCATTTTACAGGATTGTGATGGATGTAAGATGAGAAATACCAAATGTGAATTAGTTGTTGCTCCAGACCAGGGATTCTTAACCTTCTTATGTTATGGACCTCTTTGGAAGGCTGTGAAGCCTATGGAACAGAATAATGGTTTTAAATTAATAAGATAAAATATATATGATACAGAGGAAATCAATTATATTTAAATAAGTTACCAAAATACTTATTTAAAAAAAACTTTCCAGACCCTCTGTAATCTATCTATGAACCCAGTCTGTAGACCACAGGTTCAGAATCTCTGCTGTAAGGAGTCATGGGCCAAGAGGACTATCTCCATGTCCTGACCTGCTTTCCCCAGAAATAACAGAGCTGCTGAGCGGTAGTGGTGGGCAAGAGGAAAACAGCAGATGTTCTGTGACAGCCTAGCCCAATATATGTCTTAATTTTCCTCATCGTTTATTGAACATCCTCATCAATAGGATTGAAAGAGACAGAGAATGATGGAAAGCAGGAAGGGAGTCTAGGTAGCATTACAAAGTAGATTATGTGCTAGGGATAGAATTATGAAAATTGAGTTTAAATTCTTCCTCTTGCATCCTGTAACCATGAGCAAATCACTTAACCTCTGTAAACATCAGTTTCCCCCTCTGCAAAATGGGGGCAAATCTCACAGTAACTACTACCTAGGGTTGTTAAAAAGCTCCAGTGAAAACAATGTGTGGAAAATGTTATGTAAACTATAAAGGCCTGTATGAATGCCAGTTATGATTAGATGGATATTTTCCAAATGATGGCCCTGGGCCAATCTGTCGTCCTCTCTATCGTCCCATCTGTGCTCCCACCTTTTCTCCCTCCCATCAGTTTTCTCTCTACCAACTTTACTGAATACCTGAAGCATTTGGGTCAATGAGAATGGACAAGAGAAAAAATGAGAGATGGCAACTTTCAGGGGAGCGATGCTCAGATTTTACTTGAAGTGTGTCTATGAATAGATAGCATAGCCTACATAAGCATAGATAGCTATGTTGTGTGCAAATAATATAAAGATGTGATCTGCCTGAGTGTTTTGTGCAGCAGAGTGGAGTGTCCTTGAAGGAACTACCTAGCCAATTCCTGGTATAGAAGAACATCAGCCTTCATGTTCATCTTGGGTGGGAGGCATCAGGGAGGTGGGATGGATGTTAATGTTGGGAAAAGAAATAGAGAAACAAAAAGCAAGACATATCCCCAAGGGATATCCCTCTAACCTTCAAGTGTGCTTCGACTAAGATATCCAATTCAAATGAGTAATTGCACTTTAGGAGTCACATGACCTGAATTCAAATGCTGCCTTCGGTGTTAACTAACCAGCAACCCAGGGCAAATCATTTCAGATCTCGAGGGTTAGTTTCTTCATGGGGATAAGCAACAGCTTTGCTCTGCCTACCTTGTGGAGGTCTTATGGGACAGCAAACCAGATGATAAATATGGAAGTGTTTATAGAAGCTGAAATCTCTATACACATGAAACACATCATTGCTATTATTTTCTAAGATCATATGCTCATAGTAAGTTTTACAGTGGAAGGGAACCTTTGAGATGATGAGAGGCATTACTCATTAGGCAGTTGGTGATATGGTAAATCTAGTGCTGGACTTAAATTCAAACCTGACCTTAGACACTTCCCTTGGGCCAGGCACTTAACCTCTGCCTCAGTTTCCTCAGTCATAAAACAAAGATAATTATAGCACCTCCCTCCAAGGATTTTTGCAAGCTTCAAATGCAACAATATTTGTAAAGCATGGTAGGTACTTAATAAATGGTTGCTTCTTTTCTCTCTCATTTACTCATGAAAAAATTGAGGCTTAGAATGGTAAAGAGAATGACATAGCCAAGGTCAAAGAGCCATTTAGTGTCAGAGGCAGCAGTAGAACTCGGGTCATCAGGCTTTCAACTCCATTGTTCTGCCCCAAAAATTCAGGGAAGGAGTTTGGGCTTCCTTTCCAATAACAATCTTAATCCCTAAGGTTCAAATGATCAAATGAGAATATTTTTAAGGTGCTTATTTACCACAGATCCTGGCACATAGTTAAGATAGAAATATTTATTCCCTTCCCTGCACTTCCCTCTTTTTGAACCTGTCCTGAGAAGTAAAATGACCTGGGTCACATATCCAGTATGTGTTACAATAATAATTAGCCTTAATATAACGCTCTAATTTTGCAAAGTGCTTTAAATGTGCCATGTCCTTTGATCCTCACAACAACCCTGAGAGGTAGGTGCTACTATTATCCCTGAATTTTAAAGGCAACAGAGCAAGTGCGTGAGAGAGACAAGTGGAAGGTAAAAGATGGAATGGAGGGAGTGGTGTCACTGTCAATGTCAATTTCATGTAACATCAATTCCTTTCCCATCACACTCTTATTGGGGTGAGTTGATATGTTCACAGGTGTCTGTGTTGGCTGAATCTCTTGCTGCTCTAAGGCCCACATAGAGCATGCACTCAAAAGGAAGACATAGGTGAGGAAGTCATGATCAGATCCTGCCTAGAGCTGCCCATCTGAATTGTGCTGACTGAGCTTATCTCAATCTCCCTCCTTCCTTACACTCATTCATTCCCTAGGGAAGATCACTGAAAGCAGACTCAAGTACATGCAAAATTCAAGATTCTTAAGTCCTATTCCTCTTCTTCCCCTACTTGTGGAAACTAAAAAATAACCCTGTTTGAGTTCCTCTTTTCTCATCTTCAAAGGATTGATAGTAGTGTCCCTAGATCAAAGGATAATGTCTTTTTAAAAAGGGAAGTCTACGTAATTTTAGATTTATTTTGAAACATTTATTTTATTTCAATTAACAACCATTGATTTTCTCTCCTTCCCTTCTCCCCCCTCAAAGAAAAAAGAATAGCTAAGACCTTGTACCAAATATGCATAGTCAAGTAAAACAACTTCCCCCATTTTTGTTGCTGTCACATCTGACTCTTCTTCACTCCATTTAGTGTTTTCTTGGCACTTTTTTCTTCAGCTCATTTCACAGATGAGGAAACTGAGGCAAACAGGGCTAAGTGACTTTCCCAGCGTCACACAGTTAATAAATGTCTAAGGCCAGATTTGAGCTCATATCTTTTTGACTCCAGGCCTGGATGTTCCATCATTGGAGCATTGTAAATATATATGTATATATATATATTTTTTTTTTTTTTACTCTTTGTTCCTCTCTTCTTTATCAGGAAGTGACTTCTCTCACTGCAAATAAAGAAATGGAGACCCAGACAGATAAGTGATTTGCCTAGGCTCAAACCAGTAGCATTTCTTGCCACATCAAGGTTTGGTATAACTGTGTTAGAGTGGTCATTGATGCAATTCATAGCCCTGGTCCCCATAGGAAGTATTACTCTACTGTTAAATGATACCAGCAACACATAAATTCATTAGTAGAAGCATTTAATTAAGATACAAAACAACATAAAAATAACAAGGAGCGTAAATAATGCTGCCAATCCTGTGTCTTCTTAGCTCTGTTTTTTAAACCTCCTTCTTCCTGATAGCACCAGGGTAAGGTAACCCAAGTGTTGAAGGAAACATATTCCAGAGAATTTCTCCTAATAAGCAAAACTCTCTCTTCCAAGCATTTTGAGAAATGAAGTCTTTGGGTCAAGGTCAGTCATGTTAACTGCACAAAGATAGTTTGGGGCAAAGCTAGGACTAGCACCCAAGTCTCCTGATTCCCTGTCTTCCATCCTTTCCATTATACATCTGCATTAAACCAGAATGTTATGGAAAAGCAATGAGCTAGTCTGGGCTTCTTAGGAAGGAGAAAAACTGGCAACTGTGGGGGGAAAATCTTTGAATGGAGAAATCCCAGAGTTTTTCTTTGAAATATTTTCTTATCCTTACTAGAAAAGGTCATAGTGGTAAAGGACAATGGAAACACCACCATATTTGTAATCAGATGACTGCAAAATCCCACTTCTCTTACTGGTTACTTCTGACGTTGGGCAAGCAAGCCATCAGATCACAGATAATGGCTTTCTAATCTAGAATGAGACCTCAGAGACCATTTGTCAACTTCCCTCACTTTACAAATGAGGAAAGTGAGGCCCACAAGTTAGATCCTTTGCCCAAGAGTCACATGAATTGAATCAGAGGTGGGATCTGAACTCAGCTTTTTATGCACTAACGCTCTTCCATTTCACCCAGAAGTCTCTTATATAGGCCAACTCCCTCCCCACCTGACCATGAGCGTGTCATGCTGAGAGTCATTTCCCATCTCCCTGTTTAGAGCTGCTCCAACAAACCTGATCTTCTCCCTGCCAACCATGAAAAGCAACCATAATAACTGTTTTGTGAGTCTTCTCACATTGGAAGCAGTCAGTATAAGCATTGTTAGCCTCAGTATTCAGAGAAGGAAACAGAGGCTCAGAATTTAAATGGCTTACCCTAACTCACACAGGTGAGCCTCTTATCTACAAGAAAGGGTTTGGGAGAGGAACTGAGTGTCTCACTCTTCCTGTGACACCCAAGTCAGGGCTTGTCTCTGACACAGTTGTACCTCCCCTTACATCCACTACCCCCTGACTTTTGCCCATCCCTCTACTTCAAAATAACTCAAACTCTCCCCTTGGATTCAAGCATCAGCCCCTCAGGCCTTCCAGACAATCACAGCAGCAGCAGTTTGGGTGACATTGGAGAAAAATTCTCCCCTAACCCTAGGTCATCTCATGGTTGTGGCAGGTGCCCTGTGAAACAGGTGACCTCAGGACAGGGTCTGGTGAGAACCTTACCTTCTGTATTTTCCATTTGGGGGGACACAGTGGGTCACAAGATGAGCAGCTATGGATGGATCCGGATCTGTATTGCAAATATCATTATGTCATCTTAGCCCGCAAATCCGCTCTCTCACGTCCCTCTTACGGGGGAGGTACCACCAACCTTCTCGTCTCCCACTTTCCCAGTCTCAGTATTAGCCTCATCTCCTCACTCTCACCCCAAGTGTTACCACATCTCAATGTTTCTATATCCACCACATTTCTCATATACTGTATCACTCACATGTTATCTACATCCTCATGCAGCCACTGCCCTAGTTCTGGACCACTCTGTCTCTCATGTATTTACCTTCTAATTTGTTTCACTCTCTCAAGCCTCTCCTCTTTCCAATGGTGATTTTCCTAAAGCACAAGTGATTTTTTTTAAAGCACAGGTCTGACTATGTCACTCCTCTGATTAATAACTCCACTGGTTCCTTATTGATTTTAGGATCAAATGACTTCACCTTTAAGGGCAGCTAGCTAGGTGGCACAGTGGCTAGAGCCTGGAGTCAGGAAGACTCATCTTCTTGAGTTCAAATCTGACCTCAGACACTTACAACTGTGTGACTCCAGGCAAGTTACTTAACCCTGTTTGCCTCAGTTTTCTCATCTGTAAAAGGAGCTGAAGGAGGAAATGGCAAACTATTCCAGTATCTCTGCCAAGACAACCTCAAATGGGGTCCTGAAGAGTCAGACACAAAAACTGAACAATAGCAATGATTTCACTTTTATTTCATCCTTTTAAATTCCTATTTTTGTGTAAGTTTTGCAAAGTGCACAATTACTACGTGTCTACAATTTGTAAATAAGTAAATATACACATTTTGGTGATGCACTCAAAGTTCTTTTACTGATAAATGTGTTATTTTAAATGTTTAGAGATCACTGGCCTAGGCAGCTTCTTTATTATGCTTGGGCATAGAGGTGGTCTGAGGATTGGGTTCAAACCTTTCCAATAAGTTCCTGGGCCAGTGTTGGTAGATAGGACTTCTCACTGCTGAACCCTCACTTGTGCACCAAAAGAAGGCATTGTGTTACAATGGAAATAACTTTAGTTCTACAGTGAGAGCACTTGAATTCAAATCTCTCCATGGACATTTACTAATTATGTGATCATCACCGAGTCATTTAACTTCCGTGCCTCGGTTCCCTCATCTGTAAAATGAAAGGATTGACTCTATAACTTCTGAGGTCCTTTGAATTCGGAATCTCTGCTCCTATGATCATCCTTCCCACAGAAGAATGCACCTACTACTTTCCTCGAGATAAAGGGAGAAGGAATCTGGAATTCTTAGAGAAAGGGGGTGAGTTGGTCCAAACCACCAAGGCAGACAGTGGAAAGAGCAGTGATGGGGACTCTGCCTCCTTTTCACCTGCCACATCAGCATGGTGACAGCCTTTAAAAAAAATCTTAAGCCTATTTTTTTCTCTTGGCTATATTTGTGGCAGTGACCTCCAGAGACTCCTCAAATTCAATGCAAATGCTTTATCAATAGCCCCGGGAACTTCCTTCTCTCTGTCTTGCCGCTGAAGTCGTGCTGAAAGGATATATTTTTTTAAATAAGTAATTCTTGTATGCAATAAAAAGATACACTATCTTCTGAGTGAAATATAAAGAGTTCACAGCAGCTGTCTCCCCAGTTTGCATTTACCACTGCTCCTGATGGGGAGAGCAGATAAAGATAATGGGATTTTTTTTTAATTTCACCTCTCTCTCTCCCTGGAAGGTGGAAGTGTAACAAATTGGATTGTGAATGTGTCTGCCCTTTGTGTTTGGAGCCAGGAGTAGGGCGCCAGGAGGCTGGGCAGCCAGTAGCAGCAGAGGCCAAAGCTAGCAATTTTCATTTAGAGCCATGCATATGAATGCCGGGGTCACCTTCCTTCCTTCCCCAACGCAGCCCATCACTTTCCCTTTTAACTCTTCCCTGACAACACAGGGAGGTCTGGGACCCTCGCCAGGCCATGGGGTAGTCGGTCATCCATTATTAGTCTCTACACAGATCCCGAGTAGGGTCACAGCATGTCTGGCAGCAGCTCAACATTTAAAAAAATACTTTATGTTGATTTCACATGTCTAACCTATATCAGACTGCATTCCATCTGGGAGCAGGGAGGGGAAGGGAGGGTAGAAAATTTGGATCTCAAAATTAAAAAAAAAATGTTTAAAATTGTCTTTACATATAATTGTGGGAAAATGTTATTTAAAAAAAGAATACTTTGTGTTGCCCAGTTTAAGAATTTTTGGTGAGAAAAAAAAGATCCCTGTTTAGATGATTTTCTATTTGGGGAAGGCAACACGGTGTATTGGACAGAAAGCCAACCTCAAATCAGGAAGACCTATATTCATCCAGCTTCTAAAACAAACTGGATGTGTGACCCTGGGCAGGTCACTCAACCAGTGCCTGGAGTAACTCTCTGAGAAGCTAACTTGCATAACAAATTCAACCCGAATTTCAAGAAAAGTTTCCCATCAGAAGATATCTACCATTAACACCATAGATATGTTTTGAAATAATAATAAAATAAACTGACCAATCACATCGCATCTCACATCCACCTTAATGCATAAGTCAGTCAGGATCCAGGACAAGCCAGGTTCAAGTGCTATCTCTGACCTATATGGTATGAGTTTGGGCAAGTTATTTAACTTCTTTTGGACTCCAAGCAACTCTCTTAGATTAGGTAACCTAGGAATTGCCAGTGTGTTTTGGTGGAAGGAAATTCCATATTTAAAGTTCCCTGTACTAGTAAAAGGAGAGGTCCACACTGATAGGGAGACAGACAGACAGAAACCCCTACATTAACAGAATGATATAAAAACAGAGAAAGACACAGGAGACAGAGAGGAGAGAGAATCATATCCTTTTTTTCTGCCTCCCTTTAAAATATTGGTGTTTGATATCTTACAGCCCTTATAAGAGAGTACAATTGATTAGCAGGCCTCTCAGTTCCCTTACAGTTTTACGATTCTATAAGATGTACAAGAAATGGGGTTCCTGGCCTCACCAGAGTCACCCCCTCAGAAAGCAATGTCATATGAGGACTTTTCTCTCCTCCTCGTTTTTTGACTTCCCATCACCTTTCTTTTTAAAAAATGATCTCTTGCAAAAATCAGAAGGGCCTTTCCATTCCCACATAATAAAAGAATACTTCTTGGAATGAATAGGATTAAGCAGTAGTTCTAAAGGAGTGAGGATGAAAGTTACTTGGAGGGGTAGAAAGGAAGCTGTTATTCCCAAGAGCCATGACAGGGTTGCCCCAATGGAAACAGGGAGGGGAGTGACCTGCAAACCCAAGGAGAGGGTTGGGCACAATGCAGAGGATAGGTTGTCCAATACTTCAGGAGACGCCATAAAGCATCTGGGCCAGGGTTCTCAGGTTGTCATGTCTACAGCAAGGTTCAGGGAGGGGTGTAGATGAGAATGAGAACTCAACAGTCAGAGCTGAAAGACTATATGAATCATCAAGCCCCTCACTCTACCAATGAGGAAACTGAGGCCCAGAGCTGAAGTGACATGTCAGAGGTCACACAGGTTGTCTGTGTCAAACTCCAGAACCCTGGGTCAGAGCCCAGGTGTTCTGACTTCAAATGCAATGTTCTTTCTATAATTCCATGTCCTCTCTCCTCTGTCCTGGAAGACATGGTTGCCATCATCATCATCATCACAAGAAAAATAATAATATTGATGTGTAGAAGTACTTTAGAGTTTACAAAGCGCTTTCTTCACAAGAACTCCATGAAAGGGGTCAATATCCTCATTTCATCTCAGAGAAGGCAAATGTCATAAAGGTACAAGAAGACCGAGTCAGGGGTTCAAATCTAAACTTTATGGAAATATGATACAAAAAAGAGGAAGAACTGTGCAGTGGGGGTGGTGAAGAGAAAACTGAAGTGATGTGGAACCCTAGGCCTCAACAAAATAAGGCAAAAACTGGGCCAGTAGAAGTGGGGGCCCCGGGGGCAGACTCCAAGTTTTCAGCCCTTTCCCTGTCCTATTTCCCACCACTGTACAGCTGATAGAAATTCCCCTACCTAATAAAAGCAGGCATAACCTGCAAAGAGAGCTTCAGGGGAGGTCACTCGGATTTCCTAATAATTGATGCCTTGGGTCATCTCTGAGCTGATTGCCTCCATCCCACCTGTCTTGGCAGTTATCTGCCAGGCTATCACAACAGCATTCCCAGGGCCTCAGACAAAGCCCTGGAGGAATGACACTTTCCTGGTTGACATTGACCAAGTTACCTCTCTGCCCCTGAGCAAATGCATCAGGGTGTTCTCTCTCAGCTCACATTGTGGAGCCAGGGGAGGGGGTTTCTATTTTAGCGTTAGCCAGAGAATCCGAGGGAGCTCATTTGGTAAAGGGAGCACTGGACTGGGAATTAGGAGGCCTGGGTTCTATTTATTGTCATTCCTGTTATGATAATTAAGCATATGTTGAACACCAACAACACACGGAGCATAAAATTAGACACAGTCCTTGCCTAAGGGCCCCATAAGGCTAATTAAACAAGCTATACACATGCAGAGAGGACAGAGAGAGAGAGAGAGAGAGAGAGAGAGAGAGGATGTGTTGTCCTTCAGAATGGAAGACAGTGCTGCTGACCCCTCATCCCTCTTAACAGCCACTTTTCCAGTCTGCACTAAAACTATCCACACCCTTCTTCTTGCCCCCTCCCATAAACCCTTGCAACACATGTCCAGTGATGCCCTTGACCTTCCCTCTATAGCCACATGGCCCAGAGATTGTCAGCACTCATTCAAAGGAGTAAGCACAGAGTTTCTTTCCACTACTCTGTCAGAGTGTATACAGGATAAAGCATAATACCCATGATGACTTGACCCACAGATCTGACATAAATCGATCATTAAGAATGTGGATTACTGGGGAAAGGAGGTGAGTTAGTCTGATATCTAGAGTGAGAGTGGACAGATGGACAGCTTCTGAGAACCCACAAACATTAAAAGAACCAGATTCTGACTGTGTAGATCTCTTTTAGGGAGGATTTATAGAAAGCTAAGAGGAGACAGCATGGAGCAGTAAGGAGAATCTAGGATTTGGAGTCAGATCACATGGGTTAAAATACAAGCTCACTCATATAATACCAAGAAGCAGAGGGAGTGATAACTGTAGAATCAGAGTGCCTGAATTCAAATCTCATCGCTGATAGATTAATTAGCAGATATGGAGTGCTTGGGGCATGTAGGTAGATAAAGTACTGGGCCTGGAGTCAGGAAATCTCATCTTTGGAAAATTTCACAAAGTGAAATGCCTGAAATAGCAGTGTACATGTTATCAAATTCTAAGAGACCAGTGTGGGATACTATCCTCCAGCCCTAAGCCCTAGGCTTAGAGCAAGAATGGAACCTCAGAGGACTCCTTGCCAATCTCCTCATTTTACAGATGAGGGAACTGAGGCATAGATTTGTCCAGGATTATATGGCATATTTGGTGTTGGAAGTGGAATGTGAACTCAGGTGACTCCAAATTTAGTTTTATTTCTACTCCTCTCCATGCCTTCTCTACTAAATTCCCTTTTGGAAACAGAGAGAACAAGTCAAGATGGACCAGAAGGCTGACGTAGGCTGATTTGTCTCATGATTACTGTCTGTGACCACAACTGAGCACTGACTCATCCTGCTCTGTCTCCTCACTGCCTGCCCTGGGCATTCATTTTTTTCACTTGTATCTTGTTTGTTGCATCTAAACATCTCCTTCTAATTTAAAGAAATGGGAAAATTAGTTGCCCATTTCATCAGCAGGATTTTATTTTTTTAAGTACCAAATACTAAGTCCCAGAGTACACACAATCCCCATACTCAAGGTACAGTTGCAGTCAGTGCTTCCATTTAAGCTAGCTCCTGGGCTTCAGAATATGGTCCCATGTGACATCCATGTGGGGATACGAAGAAGCAAGGTTTAGGAAAATGAGCAGAGGAGTGACCATTAGACTTGACTCTGAAGAGTAAGGAAAATTTACAGTTGATTTGTCCACTAACTTTCTGTGTGACTTTGGATCAGTCATTTCCCTCAGTTTCCTCACCTGTGAAATGAAAGAATAAAATCAAAAGACCTCTTAATGACCCTTACATCATGAACATTCAGTGACTCTCTCTTTCCCCACAGCTTTCCTCCAAAGAATCAATGAGGGAGCTTTGGCCTACTTAGAAAGCAAATACCAGGTGGTGTTACTGAGTACTTCAGATAATTGCCCTGTGTGTGAGTCTGTGGCTGTAGTTTCACTAGTTAGAATACCTCATAGACCAAGGTTATTGGTTTGATTCAACCACCAAGTAACTTAGGTAGGCTGAGTCTCACAGGCTGCTCTTCTAATTCTGTTCATCTGTCTGCATGCCATGGACCACAAGGACTAGAAGGGTGAGCAGCTTTAGTGTTAATCCATCCCTAGTACTAGAGGGAAAAAAATCAAGTCACAGATCCATTGATCTACAGCATTATTTTAACGTACAAAAGTTATCTCATTATTTCATTATAAGCCTTTAAGGAACAAGTCAGCATTGTGTACCTTATTTTTTTTTCAGAAGAGGAACTGAATGCACTTGAATGACTCCTATTTACTTAACAGGACAATCAAGATTAGAATTCAGTGCCCCCATATCACTACACATGGCTGTTTAGTCCACCGAGCCATATGGACTTCCTCCAGGTCCTGCTGAGATTTGCTGTCATTACATTGATCAGGCAGAAAAGGGGTAGCTGCCCACCTAGAGGGAGTCCCCCCTTGCTTGGCACTTTCCCTATCTTACTACAGCCAGCCCCGTTACCATTTTAATGGAAGGTAATGAGTTTCCAGCAGTGTTGGGCTCCAGCCATGAAACAACACTACCATGCTCTCATCATCTCAGGCCACTGAATGAAGGGAGAGCATCAGAGACTCAGGCTGTGGTTCCTCCCATGGATAGGTGCCAAGGTCACCATTCAGGTTCCTGGGCATATGTTTCAGAATCCTTTGAGTTTTCACTGGACTTTCTGATAGGAACCCTTTCCACCTTGGAACTCTCCTCTGCCCCAGATACCATCAGATCAAAGAACCATAGCACATTAGAGCTGAGAAGAATCTTAGATAAAGGTGTCAAACTCATGATCCACAAAACTCCAGAGTACCTGGAAGCAGATTAAAATATAATTGGGAAATATTTAACAAAATAAATAAAATTCAATAAAATGTAGATAACTTATGTGTCAAACCAATATGTGGCCACAGGGATCCACTTCTATTTAAGTGTGACACCACTGTTCTTAGAGGTCACAGATGTAGAGGGACCCAAGAGGGCTTCTCTTCTACCCCTTCATTTTATAGATGAGAAAAGGAAGATACAAAGAAGTGACATGGGTCAAATAATGAGCAAGTGGTATAGCTAGGACTGCTCTATATACAATACCTCTTCAAATTCTTGACACATTCATGTCTTTTCAGGCAAGTGGGGGAATTAGGAGGGTAGATTTTTCTCTTTTAATGTACAATACCATCTTTGATGGTTCGCCAATATCAGATGAGGGGTTCTGGGGGCAATGCTGGCATCCTCACTATAACCTCCACTGCCCTTGCTATAATGTTCATAGCCAGCTTGAGCCTAGCCGATCCTTCTTTTCTTACATGAGTTTTTATTTGTTTTTAAAGGTGCTGCCTTTAAAAACAAATGTCACCAGCTGCCTCAGTGTAGCCAGCTCGCCTCCTTTTTCCTATCATACCAACTGACCCGAAGCCCTAATGACCATAGTCAATTCCAACAGCTTTACCATCCTCAAGGCTAAACGATGAGTGGTCCCTAAAGGCCTACTGAGACTTTCCATCCGGTCCATTGAGCACGGATGTCGTCTTTACGTTTTCATTATTGTAGCCATCACTGATCTCAAAAGTGAATGGCAAAAAGGCACCACAGAGCAGAGTTTGGGGAGAGGAGGATGCAGGAGACCTGGATTCTAATGGCAAACATAACATTGTTTTGCTTTGTGACCATAGGAAAGTCACCTTTCTTTCGTGAGATAACCACTTTGTACAGCGGGGATGGCAGTCCTGGCTATTTTCCCTCAAAGCCAGAATGTGTTTTTGAGCTTCTCACAGACAAGGGCTGCAGTTAATGAACAAGTCAACAAATATTTATTAGGTCCCAATTAGGTACAAAGTTCTGTCATTAGCAGTGGAACAGATACAAGCATGAATAAAATGTGATCTCAGCCCTGAAGGCACTTTTGCTCTAGTGATAGAGATACACAAATAACCACAATACAAAATAGACTATGGAGGGGTCTGAATAAAAGGGAACTGGGAAGGTGCCAAGGAGAGAGAGAAATGCCTTTTGGCTGAGATGGAAGGTTTCAAGGAGGCCATGGTATTAGGGATTAGGTAAGGAAGGGAAAGTGAGGGTGAGCAAAGGCACTGCAAGTATGGGTTTTAGGAACACAATTTCTAGAAAAAAAAAAAAGGGAGATTGGAATCTGATGGTTGAGGACTTTGCATGCAAGGCTGTCCAGAATCCAGACTTTATTCAGTTTAGACTTTACTTAGTAGTCAAGACTTTGGAACACTGGAGTAAAATGATCAGATCTGTCCATTAGGAAAATTAATCTGACAAATAACGTAAGATGGAGGAGGGACTGAGACAAGATAGGGAGATCAATGAGGAAACTATTGCAATAGTCTAGGCAAGAGGTAGGGAAAACCTTAGATTAGTATAGCAGCAACAGGAATTCAATTACATTTAATTCAACAAATATGTGTTGTATTCACTATATACAGAGATTTGTCACAGTCACTTTAGGGGAACAAATAAATAAAATCAATGAGATCTCTGCCCTCCCAGAGTTTATAATCTAGTTGGGAGGATAGAATCACAATAATGAATGATAAATAATATATCTAGCATTTATACAGTATTTTAAGGTTTGGGAAATACTTTAAGAATATTATCTCATTGGATCCTCGCAACTTTGGGAGGTAAGTGCTATTATTTATTATTCCCATTTTAAAGATGAGGTTACTGAGGCTATGACTTTAAATGACTTACTCAGAATCGCACAAGCTCATAAGTGCCTCAGATCAGATTGGAACTCATGTCTTCCTGACTCCAGGCCCAGTAATCTATTCATTATACTACCCTTCCCCTTCCCCCATGTAAATATATATACACACACATACACACACCTATATCTATGGGTGCATTTAAGTATGTGTTTGTGTATGTGTGTATGTATCCAACTACTTTTTTCTTGTGTATTTGTATTTTTCAATAAATGAGAAAAATAAAATAAATTACTATTTTGAATTGCATGCAATAGAATACTCATTTATATAACATTTTCAACACTTTCTTCACAAGCTTGTGACATAGCACCAGTGTTATTATATTCAGTTTCAAGATGAGGAACCTAAGGCCGAGGGAGGTTTTCTGACTTTCGCAGGATCGTGGTGAGGACGCAACAGCTTCAGCAATTTAAAGCCAGGTTTTCGGATTCTGAGTCTAGTGACATTTTCACAATGATACGTTGCTATCTGTTCTGTCTGGTCCCATTTATATAGAGGATGAAAATAGCCATGAGGCAAAGGGGAAAGTAAATAAATGCTCCTTGTGTGACCTTTGGCAAGTTACTTCATTTGTCTGGACCTCTGTTTCCTAGCTGGACCAGATGACCTCAGAGGTATTTAATAGCTCTAATTCTATGATATTAGGATTTTTTTAACCAGATATGATTTTATCAATGTAGGGAATTCTTGGTGAAGAACTTCCTTTATCAAAGTATATCCACACATTCTCGATGAACACTTTTGATTGCAGCCCAAACCAGATTAAAATGTTGTTCTTATCTGATTTTAATGTTATTGTATTAGAAAAAAAGGAAAAGAAACATACATGCATGTATGGATTTCTATGTCAATATATGACACACAGGGATCCTTATGTATAGTTTATATGAATTGAATGGTGTCAAACTTGACTTAGAAGTTATGTTTTGACTTAGAAAAATACATACTAATATTATTTATATTTGGCAGTTAGATGGCCCAATGGATAGAGCACCAAGCCTGGAGTCAAATTCCACTGTCCTGAGTGCAAATCTGACTTCAGACACTTCCTAGCTGGGTCACCCCGGGCAACTCACTTAACCTTGTTTGCCTCAGTTTCCTCACTTGTTAAATGAGCTAGAGAAGGAAATGGCAAAACATTCCAATATCTCTGCCAAGAAAACCCTAAATGGGGTTATGAAGAGTGGGAGAATGTTCTATTGTATTTGTTTTCGTTTTATTACACATTTTCCAGTTGCATTTTAATGAGTGTGGCCCATTATATTATGGCCCATGTGTTTGACACATCTGTTATATACCATGGGGCCTCTTTTCAATCTTTTGACACAAAGTATTTTAAGAGGGAAGATAGGAAACAGGTGCTTCATGGAAAGTGTGTTGACTGGAGCCAATGATGGACCCTACATCTACTGGCATCTTGGGGTAGGGGTGACAGGGGAAGAAGGACATGTATGAAGGATTGTCATTACAGTATCTTGAGACCCAGTGGAAATTAAAGAGAGAAAAATGTTTCCAAGAAGTGGGTGGTGCTGAGCCCATCAAGGGTATTCAGGAATTGTTTGTCCCATGTAATTGTACTTTCCATATTTCTATTCAAAAAGAGCCCTGGCCCTCAACAGGAGCACTGGCTGGGCATTGCAACATGGGGCAAGGTCCTTTTACTTGGGAGGACTCTTTTGTTTTATCTCTATAAAATAAGGGCACTATATTAAACAGCAATATAGTATGATAGGAAGATTGTTGGCTGGATTAGGAATCAGAGGAGCCAATTTGAATCCCAGGTATTAGCTAGCTGCCTTGGTGACTTTGTACAAGTCATTTCATTTCTTGGCTTCCCTTGGCCATTGTTTTGATAGCCCTTGAGGTTCATTTTGGCTCTAAATGCAAGGTCATGATTCCAAGACTTTGAGCCTGGGTGACTAAGAGAAGGATAGTTTCATTAGCAGAAACAGGGAAAGAGGAGATGTCTGGTAGCCAGTTTGAAATACAAGAGGTAACAGAAGGCAGGGGAAGTGGTGGGACAGGACCCCTATAAATACCCCAAATGTGACAACTTAGCCCAAGGCAGGGAAAAAGTAGAATATCCATATCCCTGCTCTGACAATAGGGAAAATGAGGCTGTGAGTCAGGAAATGGATTCCTTGGGGCCATGGGCTGAATCCATAACAGCACCAGGATTAATCTCTTGAGTCGTTACTTCCATTACCATAATGCACTCTGAAAAGTACCTTTGTTTCATCTGAAGTATGAAAGTGACTGCATCTGCTTAAGAATGGGGTAGGTCTGGAAGCCATATTTCTCTGGCCATTTGACTGGAATATGTATTTATACTTGTATTAAAGAGGCTATTCTGAGGTGTGTGTGTGTGTGTGTGTGTGTGTGTGTGTGTGCATATGTGTGTGCATGCGTGTGTGTGTACATGCGCATTCTCCTGTGGTTTGTATTCATCTAGGTAACACATGTATTTCCATGTACTTTCCATCACAGACTGGAATGTACATATCTATGTCTCCAAATGAACTGTACCTTGTGCACTTACAGATGTCTCTGGCATGTGACTCATGGACATACTTATGGTGCTCCATGTGTGATTCATCAGTGTAGGTGATTGTGTAGACAATGTGACTGCAGGGATGCAGATGCTGGCTCCATATCATAATAATACACAGGGTTTTATACCTAAAGGTAACAGTTCTGACTCACTACCAATAACACTTGCTGATGGAGCTTTCTTCCGGGAGGATGAGTCATGCTGATGTAGCCACACTTCCCTCACTCAGTATCATTGGTGGCCAATGGCATCCCTGCCAGGGTTATTTGAGGTGCAGGCTACGGAACTAAGAAGTTACATCCTTGACCTCCTTAGTGCTACACCCTTGCCATTTATTTAAATGAAGAGGCTACATGCTTCTTCTACTTACCATCTGTATTACCTTGAGCAGGTCACTTTAATCCTTTGGTCCTCTGTTTTCTTACATGTAAATTAAAGTGGGGCATTTAGGTGGCTCAGTGGATAGAGCCCTGCGTCTGGAGTCAAGAAGAGTAGAGTTCAAATTCAGCCTCAGACACTTACTAGCTGTGTGAGCCTGTGCAAGTCACTTAACCCTGTTTATCTCAGTTTCCTCATTTGTTAAATGAGCTGGAGAAGGAAATGACAAACCATTCCAATATTTCTACCAAGAAAACCCCAAATGGAATCATGAAGAATTAGACATATTGAAATGACTGGGGAAAAATGAGGGAGATAGACCAGGTGGTATCTAAAATGCCTTCCAACTATGTGCCTATGTTATAAGAGAAATGAATCAACAAGCTTTAATTAAACACCTACTATGTGCCAGGTGCTAATGTTAGTATGTTAGTCTTGGGGGGGTACAAAGAAAGCAACATAGTTCCTGCCCTCCCCGAACTTCCAGTCTAGCCAGAGAGGATAACAGGTTCATCTATAGATACAAAGTAGATTAAAACTGAAGGGGTAAAGGTACTAAAAACTGAGGAGATTAGGAAAGGATTGACTTGAGCCTTGAAGGAAACTGTGAATTCTGTGAGATGGAGATAAGGAAGGAATGCATTACAGGTATGTACAAATAAACGGAAGCAAAAGATGCAGTTGTGTGATCAAGCTACAGTGTGTGTGGAGCCTATAACCATATTCAGCAAAGCACAGAGAAGAGAAAGAATTACACAGAAGCATTTGCCATTCAACTTCGGTCATGGGCCACATACTATCCTAAGTTTTGGGACTACAAAGACAAAAGTGAAACAGTCCCTGCCCTCAAGGAGTTTATATAAGAGTCTAAATAGTTGTCAGATACCTAGAAAAATAAATGGATGAATGAAGGAATAAAGGAATAGATAGATAAATGGATGAATGAATGGATGGATAGATAAATGGATGAATGAATGGATGGAAAGATAAATGAATAGATAGATAAGTGGATTAATAAATGAATGGATAGATAAATGGATGAAGAAATGGATAGATAAATGGATGAATAAATGGATATATAAATGGATGGATGACTAAATCAATTGATAGATAAATGGATGGATAGATAAATTAATGAATGGATGGATGGATGGATAAATGGATGAATAAATCAATAAATAGATATCTTTCTAATTCAAAACATTCAAAGCAGAATGTAAAGTATAAGGAACAAACTTGGTCTCAAAGAATAGATATGAGAAGACATTCTTCCACCCCACCCCTCCAAACCTTTGCAAAGATAGAGGTTGGCAGATATAGAACATTGCATGTGATGTCATTGTTTTTCAATATACCAATTAGTTTTGTGGAACATTTTTCTCCCTTTTTAAAAAATCCTTTGTTATAAGGTACAGCTGTCTGGGAAGGAAGATGGGGAGGGATATTGGAAACATCTAGAGGATGTAAAAACAAAAGATTTTAATAAAAATCTATTATTAAAAAAAATGTGTCTGAAGTCAGACTGATGTCAAGGCCATGAGTCAGGCCCACATCTCCTGACTCTAATAGAGTGTTTTTTCATTCTGTCACCCAATTATGAAGGGAACTGCAAAGTGTGAAAAATTAGAATGTATGGATACTTATGCCATCAATGTGGTGCTGTTCATATCCGTAATTGTCTGTGTGTATGAGCAAGATGCTAGGGCTGGCGTGTGCATGGGAGTCTCCAGACTCTCATTATGCACCTCAGAACCCATTGAAACACTATCTCTTTTCCCAACAGAGTGGCGACAAGGAAGTGGAGCTAGGATGATCCTACAAGATGAAGACATAACTACCAAGATTGAGAATGATTGGAAGAGACTCAACACATTGGCACATTACCAGGTAAGGAGGAGGAGAAGTCAGGTGATCCAAGAAGCTCCAGGATGGAGCCTATCATGGTGTCCATTATAGATCAGGCATTATACAGCTGGCAGCACCTTCCCTTGTCCTGAAAAGCAGGCCCTTCATTCCATTTGCTAGTACTTATGGGGGTGTCCTCATAGAAACCCTGTGCCCTAAGAATTAGTCCCTTGAGACCCTGCAGAGGGTAGATTGGGAGTCTGAAAATGGTGATAATGCTAGAAGTCTAGTGGTTTTTAAGCAGAAGTGGTTATCTGCATTGGAGTATAGTAATGAGATACTACAACAAGGTGCAGTAAATAGCAAATATGAGTCCTGGCTCAGCATCTCTCTCTCTCTCTTGAAATCCAGAGTTCTCTCTTAGAAAGGGAAAACCTCAGCAGTTCCTAAAACCTCTGATCTCTGAACCAAGGACTCTTATTTCATCAGATTTTAACCAGGAAGGAGCATTAGAGGCCCTCTAGTCCAGTCTACCCAGAGAGATCTAAGGTCACAGTACATGGAAAAGATAGGATTTGAAACCAGGTCCTGTGACTCCAAATCTAGCACATCATACAGCGTGTGAGAGGCATGATGTGAGTTCATATAGCCTAATCCTCTCATTTGACACAGGCAGAAATTGAGTAGTAGAGCTGGAACTCCAACCAGATCTTCTGACTCCGAAGTCAAGTGTTCTTTCCTTTATCCCCATGTTGTTTCCAAGATTCATTGTTTTCCATTGTTCAAAGGGGAATTGATTTGAGAGAAGCCATGGGGTGTCACAGAAAGAGAAGGGGTTTTGTAGTCTGAGAACCCAGCTCTTCAAATTACTACCTGTGTGACCTTGGGCAAGTCACTTGGTCTCTGTTATCTGTAAAATGAAGGGGAGAGACAACAAGGTGGCCCAGTGAATGGCATGTTGAGTCTGGAATCAGGAAGACTCATCTTTGTGAGGTCAAATATGGTCTCAGACTCTTACTAACTGTGTGACCCTGGGCCAGTCACTTAACCCTTTTGACCTCAGTTTCCTCATCTGTAAAATGAGCTGGAGATGGAAATGGCAGATCACTCCAGTATCTTGGTCAAGACAACCCCAAAGGGGATCAAGGAGAGTTGGGCATGACTGGAAAATAAATTAACAAAATGAAGGAGGTAGAGGGTTTACTTCATAACTGTGACCCTGATCCTCCACAATGCAATGAACAAGAGAAATATCCATTCTCTAAAATCCCTCCTGGTTCTGTGAACTATGATCCCATTCAACCAGATTTCATGGCATAGCTGACATTTCCATGCCTGCCTCATGAGACACCTTTCCTCTCTAGGTACCAGATGGCTCAGTAGTGGCTTTAGTCTCCAAACAAGTCACAGCCTATAATGCAGTGAATAACTCCACTGTCTCCAGGACGTCAGCAAGCAAATACGGTAAGGGTTCGTCATCCCCGAGAAGTCAGGCTGCTACCCTGAGCAAGGGTTGTCATGAAGACAGCATGGCTGTAATGAGAGGGGCAGATCCAAGGCCCCCAGAATCAGCAGCCTCAAGCTAAGCCATTCAGTTTGGCTACTGTGTAACGGTAACGTAATTACTGGGTGCAGCTCCTGTCTCTTCTGGGGAGGCAGGAGCCCTAGCAGAGCCTTCCATCCAAGAGCATTGAGAGTAATTATGGCTAAGGCCAGACAAAGAGGAAATGCTATGGAGGGGCACGAGAAGAATGGTGAGGAGAAAAGACAGTGGGGGTGTTTGGGAGACGATGAGAGCCTTCCACTTTTTCTTAAGGGATATAAGCAATTGCTCTTGAGGCATTCAGGAGCTAGTCAGCGATTCCAAACATAGAGAAATTAAACTTGAATAGTCTTATGAAGCAACAAGCCAGAAAAATATACAACCTACATGGGCATGGAGTAGGAGAAAGATGTGGGTTTGAATCCTGGCTCAGTCATTGAGCCTGGCTATGAGCCTAAGCAAGTCAGTCAATCAGCTGGTCAACAATCATTTATTTTTTTAAGCTCCTCCCTTGTGCCAAGGATCACTGTGCTAAGTACCAGCGATGCAAAAATAGGCAAATGATCATGTTCTAATGGAGGAAACGTGAAAATAACTGTATATAATATAGAATAACTATCTATATGTAGTACATGATGACTACCAGAAACTTCCTCCCACGTGTCATGAGGATCCCACAACGCAGAAATGTACTTGCAATGATATAGATGAGAACATTTTGCAATGAAAGAGCATGATTAAATGCAATTGCTGCTGCTATTGCTGCTGTTAAGTGCTGAGGGGGCATCAAGTAAAGGAGTGCAATGAATATGACCAAATGGTTTTAATCTAAAAGACCTGAGAGAGTGAATTTCAAACCAGGCCTTGAAGCAGGTGAAAGACACAAGATGATAAACAGAGGGAGGGAAGGTTATGAACAAACATAGAAGTTGTACGCAAGAAATGTTTCTTAAATACTCACTATGTTTAAAGCTCTATGCTAAGTGCTGTGGTGGGAAGGACTAGAGAGATAAGGCTATGTTCCTTGGCCTCAAAGGGCTGAAGGCAGTCAGATGAGTGCTGGGCCTGGAGTCCTCCTGACACCATGTTTCTGAGATCTGAGATCAAATCTGGCCTCAGACTAGCTGTGTGATCCTTAGCAAGTCACTCCTGTTTGCCTCAGTTTCCTCACCTGCAAAATGAGCTAGAGAAGTAAATGGCAAACCCCTCCAGTATCTTTGCCAAGAAAACCCCAAATGGGGTCACGAAGGGTCAGACATGACTGAAACGACAGAAGAACGACAAAGGGGCAATAAGATATGCCAAAATAACAATGAAAAAGAATAGGAATAAATCCAAAGCTGCAGTTCCTGGAGCTGTAGAAGCTATAGCCGACTGCACCCCCAGGATTTCTAGCAGATTATCTGCCACTGCAATTAGCACGCGGGAAGACTCACGAATTTAAACATGTTCTCATTGGCAGAAAATATGATCCGGTACACGGGGAGCCCTGACAGCCTCCGTTCCCGCACACCCATGATCACACCTGACCTGGAGAGTGGGGTCAAGATGTGGCACCTTGTGAAGAATCATGAACATGGGGACCAGAAGGAGGGTGACCGGGGGAGCAAGATGGTGTCTGAAATCTACCTAACCCGGCTACTGGCCACCAAGGTATGGGGATCAGGTTGAGGCTGGGGTGGACCGAAGAGCATGCCTACTCACTATGATGAGTATGTGTATTTCTCTGACAACATACACACACACAGACTCACACACACACACACACACACACACACACACTATGTCTCCTACATATCCTTCAATTTTGCCCTAGAAAAGCAAATGACAGATGTTCCTCTTAGGGGAAATTTTTTCCTTTCCCTTACTTGCTGTGACCACAAGCAAGTCATTTCATGTCCGTGAGTCTCAGTTTCCTCAACTGTAAAAAGGGGCTAGTAATATCTGAAGGCCTGTAGTTTGGTGGCAAGAGCTCTTTCTTGGAGTCAGAGGTCCAGTGTTCAAATCTTGGCTCTCATAGTTACTATCTGTGTGATCTTAGACATGCCATTTAACTTCCTGAAGTGTGGTTAGGTGATTTCTGAGGTTCCCTTCAGCTCCTGTCTATGCTCCCTTGACCCAACTTGTTGGATCTGTATTGTTGTAAATATTCTCCAAGCCTCAAAGCACAATTGAAATGTGCGTTATTATTCGTGACCTTGGCCCAGTTTTCCTATTAGACTTGATCAAATTAATCAAGGTTCTTCAGGCCTGTACTGGACCTATTCTATACTCCTCCCCTGAGACTGACTCTGCACTCTCTCTTCCTACAGACTGGCTGCTTGTATCATGGAATGAAGAAAAACAAACCCAACAACTATAAAAACAAAAAACACAACAACTATTCATTAGCAAGTGTGAATAATGCCCAAATTAAACCAGCAGATTGTGTTTTTCTCTTCTGTGACCAAGCAAGTTGCTCATTAGCATTTGGGAGAAATACTTGAATAACATCCGCCAAAGAGTGCTAAAACCAGATCCGCTGTGGGTCCAGGGAGATTGTTTATGTCCAAACACTGGTGTTCTAGAACCAGGCCAGATGCAGCCTGTGAAGTCAGACCCCAAGGATAAGGTGTCCTGAGTCCTGCAAAGGGATAAGTGAAAAGAGACTTCAGAATGCGCTCTGAGCCGTTTTCCATATGTATCATGTGTTTTGCCCCAGTACCTTAGGATTGAGGCTACCATGCCTGATCCTTCCATCCATCCATCTACTCAGCCTTGTTGTTGGCTCCCTGGATCTCATCATGTTGACATTTGTTTCTCCCCTCTTCCCTTCTCCTCACCCGTTCCTACAGGGCACTCTGCAGAAGTTTGTGGATGACCTCTTCGAGACCATCTTCAGCACCGCCCACAGGGGATCTGCCCTACCCCTTGCAATCAAGTACATGTTTGACTTCCTGGATGAACAGGCAGACAAGCATGGCATCCATGATCCCCATGTCCGGCATACCTGGAAAAGCAATTGGTGAGTGAAGAGGAGAACCTGGAAAGATTGCTCACCTAATTGTGAATCAGGACCCCCAGGGTACCAGTAAGATCCCCAGGGATCAGCTCTACTGTTTTCATCTCCATGGGCAGATCTACCTTTAAAAGAGCCACCTACTAGTCTCTCTGTTGCCTTTTTCTGCTCTTTGCTCTCATATCATCAATCATTTATCCATTTCCTCTTTCCCTAAATGCCTCCCTGTAATAATCCTCGCCTGTCTATCCAAGAATCTGCTTTCTTCCCCTTCCTTCAAATCCTATCTTCAAAGAGAAGTCTGCTAGTTACCTTATGGTCTTTTAAAAGGTGGACAGACTTAGACAGAAGTGACACTGTATCTCTCCATTACCCACCGCTTTCTTTCCTTTGAAAAGATGTCAACCCCTCCTCTGGTCTGTGTACTATCCTTGTATCAGCTTCAGACTCTAAGGGCATGTGACTGACTCTATAACGCATACCATGCAGTACTTAGCATAAGGCTATTATAATTCAGGAAATGCTTATATAAAGAACAGAGATGGTGAATATTTGAAACTAGCTCAAGCAAACAATGAAATCTACTCTTGCTTCTACTTCAAGGGGTCTTTATTTGATCAGTTCAACCAGACCTTCCCTAGAAGATGATTTCATGGCTTTAGTTCATAGACACCATGAGAGGAGAGCATTTGAAGCAGATGAGAGGAGTCTAAGATGCTTAAAGAGATCAAGGAGAACTGAGAGAAGGCCATTAGACATGATACATAGAAGGACATTGGTGTTCTTCAAGAGTGTGCTCTGAATGGAGCAGTGGGGGTGGTGTAGCCAGTGGAGGTAGATCATTTTTAAGAAGTTGGGCAGGCTAAGGAAGGAGGAGGAAATAAAGGCATCAGGATCAAGTCAAGCACTTTCTAAGGTAAAGAAAATTCAGTTCATTTTTATAGACCGAGGGAAAGGATGCAATGGAGAAGGAGTGACTGAAGATGTACACTGTCCATACCTAGTACAGTATAAAGGTTTGTTAAATAAATAAATGATGCTAGAGAAGAGAGAAGGAATCAAGACGCTAGAAGAGGTAGGAAAGGATAAGACTGAGAGTACTGGGTAAGGTGGAGGGGAGAAATATATTCTGAAATGAAGGTGATATAAAAATAAAAGATATCAATAACAAAAGCCTCTAAAAGAAAACAACAGAGATGATAAGGTTAAAGAATATTAAAGAGGAGTAACTTCTCTTCCTTTGAGTAAAAAGAGAGGATGCTTGTAGAGACAAATACTTTGAGGTGAAAAATAGATAGAAGAAGGAGTTTGAGTGGGATACATTTAATTTTCTCTGTCAAAGCAAAGGTAAGATGATCACCCTATTCCCCAAACCTTGCCCCACCCCCAGCAGTAAAGGCAAAGGTGAGGATGAGAGAAGAGGGGTGGAATTGGGAGCATGAGAAAAGTGGAGAATATTAGGAGTGACTGCTATGGGAATCAATAAGAAACGAGAAAAGAATTGCCAAGTGACAACAGGGGTCCCTCTGAGGTCATATACCATGAGTTTGTAGTGGTACAAATCGGTCACAATTCCCTGATTTTTTCCAGTAATGCTCTGACGGCCAGGATATTGAGTGAAGAAAAAGAGATCTGAGTCGGTGATTTTTTGTGGTTCAAAAAAAAAGTGCAAAGAGCAGCCTAGCTCGTAGTCAGACATGGAGAAGTCGATGATAAGGAGGTTGTGGATAGGGAATGCCAAGTTCCATATCTCGGCAGTGAGAAAGTGCTGATGATAAGTAATGAGATGAAGGATATGGTCATGCGGCTGCGGCGTGGAGAAAGAGGTCTACTGCCTTAAGGAAGGCTGAGGACCATGAGGTCAAACTGTCCATGGCTGCATCATCAACTTAATTTTTCTTTTAAGTTTATAAGGGGGAGGGCAGGAAATGGGATAACAAGGAAACTCCTGAGCCAGGTGCTAAAGTCAGAGTAAGGTACAAGTGAATCCAAGAAGACCATAGGCTATGAAGAGGGTGGTATAATTAAGTGGCATTGAAGTGCAAATAAAACCTATTGGCATAAGTGTGGTAAATTAGGAGGTCTGAATGTTGAGCTAGCAAGGCAGGAGCAGACAAAAAAGTAAGATTGAGGCGAGGATAGGGTCAAGAAGAATGGCGTGCCCTGGGACCTGCAGCAAGGGGACAGGGAAGCAAGATGGTATCTGAAATCTACCCAACCCAGCTACTGGCCACAGAAGGGTGGTCCTGAGATAGGTCATGTCTTCTCTTTAAGAAAGGAAAGAAGTCAGAGAAATTAGAGGCGACACAAGAGAGGGCAACTGGAAAATTCCAGGTTTAAGTTAGGGCGATCAGATGACGAGTATGTTGAGCATTAGTGGAGATGGCCCGCATGTGAACAGAGGTCCTACAAGGCACAGGGGAGTGATGAATTAATGGGTGTACTTGAGAAGAGTGAAGGAGAGGGAGGGGAGGGCTGCATTACAATGGAAATGCAGTGGGGTAGGGGTAGTACAAGGGGAGCTTGTGATAGGAGCATCAGGTAGGGAAAATAGGGATAAGGAAGGCAGATGTAGTTGGGAGGCCAGAGGAAGATGCATGTGTTTGAGTCAGGAGGAAGAAGGAGGGGAGCATTGTTACTAGAGGAAGCTAGAAGACAGAAGCAAAGGGCAGGGTACAGACTGAAACACATGCCTGCAGAAGCCCTCCCCGCAAAGTGCTGGTGAGATTCCCACATGTGGGTGTGGAGTCTGCTGAGTAGTGAGCAGAGGCTCCATGATCAAGGAAGCCTAGGAATGCCAGGATCCCTCCCCTTCCTGGCACTTGTTGGTGTTCAGTCGTGTTGGACCCTTCAGGGCCCCATTTGGGATTCTTGATAGTTATTCTAGAGTGCTTTTCCATTCCCTTCTCCAGCTGATTTAACAGATGAGAAAACTGAGGCAGAGGTTAAGTGACTGGCCCAGGGTCACACAGATGACAAGTGTCTGAGGCTGGATTTGAACTTGTCTTCCTGACTTTAGGAGTCGTGCTCTCTTCACTGCCCCATCTAACTGTCCATTAGGGCTAGACTCCTCTCTCTTCTGCTCATATATAATTTTGTCATAGTTGGCACAATCCTTAAAGATTTCTTTAAAACCTTGGGCATAGCCTTTTGATAATTGGATTTACTGTTTCTTTACTAGCTGGAAGCCTTTCACAGATTTGCCGTTTCCTCAGGCCTGTCCCTTGTCATGGCTGTGCCTAACTCATCCTGGGCTGTTGTCTTTCCCCTGACCCCATGGCTCCCCTTAGAGATATGAAGAGCTGTGAGATCGATGCAGGCACTCCTGAGTTTTGAGAAGCAGTGAACCAGAGCACAGGGAGAACTTGGCTTAGAAAGACCATAGTTCAAGTTCTTGACCCAAGAGTAGTCCCTTAACTGCCCCCAGCAGCTCTCTAAGACTGGCCATTGCAGAGAAGGTACCTGATCTCCCTGGAAAATAGAAGAAAGCTTCCTCATCCTTTACCTGTGAAACCCCAAGTTTAGTCCCTAGACCAGCAGGTATAAGCCTATGTTCTAGGTCCTACATTCCATGTTCTAAGTTCTAGGCTCCCAAGGAAAATGTCATGGTATAAATGTGATTTTTTTCTCATTACTATCACCTCTTCTTTATCTTTATTTCGCTTGCTGCAATCTATTTAAATCACACATGCCCAAAATGTCTCACTGTACTCAGATCAAGATTAATGTTCAAATCAGTGTTCAATTCAATAAAACAATTTAAGGTTAACAATAAAACATGTACTAGGGACCCACTTTTGCCTAACACTATGCTAGGTGCTGGGGATAGAAAGACAAAAATGAAAAATTCCTTGTTCTCTAGGGCCATTCTACCAGGACCCTATTTTGCGTCTGACAGAAGCACCCAGGGACACAACGAGAGGAGAGGGTGGCTTTCCTGTCGAGTTACCCATATCAGAAGTAAGGGAGAGCCTAGGTTACCTCAATAGCCCATTATGGATCACTTCTAAAATGCATCTTGACATAGCCTACATTCAGAAGACTCTAGATTCAAATCTGAACTCTGACACATACAAACAGGGTGATCTGGTGCTACACACTCACCTAACATCCGAGGCAACTCTTACTGGCCGAGTTTCATGTGCAGGGGGAGCTTCCTCACTTAACCTGTCAGATGGTCTGCACCAAAACAGTGAATCTATCATTCAGATCTTCCTGTAAGCGTTTTGGAACCTATTCACATTTTCATCCTATACCTGTTGTTAGGATAAGTTCAATTCTAGGCACGATTTATAGATGACAAGGGGAGTTTCTGATAATAGTCCAGTCTGGGAAAAAGGGAAATTCCCACAAAGAATATTAATAGTCCAGATTGCGGCCCTAAAGAGTACACAGGGCGACCCCACCTCCCATCCAGGGTGAGAATGTTTGGGTTACCTATTCCAAAGGCCCCTTTCCCTCTCTCAGTTTACTCATTGTTACTCATGGTTGAGGGGTGGTGGAGAGGGGTTCAGGGAAGGCAGAACAGTCTGGGAATTATGATGTCTGTGTATTGATAGAATTAATTCCTCTGACTGAAAAGAGATTGTTTTGCCATTCTTCTCCCAGCCCTACAACTCACCCCCTCACCCTACTCCCCCTTTCCCATCTCCCCCCTTTTTTTGCTTTTAAATAAACCTCCTGCTCATTTAGTCTGAGTGGCTGCAATCAGCCAGAGATTAGTGCCTCCACTAATGTTAATAATATGCTAATGTTTCATTAGGCTGGAGCCTCTGGTGCTGGTGGCCCCCTTGTTTGATTTGTCTGTCAGCAAAACTGTTTTAAAAAGAAAGGAGGCAGAAAATACTAAAACCATGTCCTGCACACAAACTCACAATGACCCCCTCACCCACCAGTGCAGGAAATAGCCAAATATCAGAGTCCCCAGCTCTTCTCAGATTTTTTCTGAGAGCATCCTATATCTGCCCAATAGGAGAAACTGAGAGAGAGGGAATTTTATTCATTGGGAGTCCAGAATCACTTTTTCTCCGCACATGCAGCTGTTATCTTATTTCATAATAGGATGAGTGGCAGTTAGGTGGTGCAGTGGATAGAGCATGAGAGCAAGAGTCAGGAGGACCTGAGTTCAAATCTCAGACACTTGACACTCACTAGCTTTGTGACCTTGGGCACGTCACTTAACCCCAATTGCCTCATCCTGAGTCATCTCCAGTCATTCTGATGAATATCTGGTCACTGGATTCAGATGGCTCTGGAGGAGAAGTGAGGCTGGTGACCTGCACAGCCCTCCCTCATTCAAAACAAAGTCAAATGCAAGTCATGTCATCATTTCTCTGATGGCACATGGTAGACTTTCTTAACAAATACTTGTTGATTTCACTTGATGAGGAAAGCCATGATATCTTACTGACAAATGATCAAGGGAGAAGTTCTGAATGATCGATCTGACACCCAACTATAATTCTGAAAACTTTTAGATATTTTCTGTATTTCACAAACATTTTCAGGGCCTACCAGGCCCACTGTTTTTTCCATTCCTGGACTTTCCTCTCTCAATGTATGGCTGTCCAGAATGGACATATTTGAATGCCACAATGCCCAGGCCCCTACTGGGCAGATACTAGGCATTCAACAAATGTTTAGAACCATAGACATAGAATTTTACAGTTGGAATGAACCTCAGAGAAGCTTGTTGGTTGATTGATAATCGCATTTCAGTGTTGTTTTTATCTTATTTTACTGCATTTGTAGTATTGGTTATATGTGTGCCAAATGTTGTATAGGCTGCTGAGAAATACAAAAGAATAGTGACATACTGCACTTGTTGAATTGAATTCAGAGTTTAAGTTCTAAGACCAAACACATAAAGAGACTGGAGCTATTACCCACAGTGAGAATAACGACCTAGACAACAAGGCAAAGGAAAAAAAACACCTAAAACCAGTATAGAGTCCTGCTGTGGATACAGTGAATTTTCCTAGCCCTAAGGCCTCAGTACTTTTATCATCTATCAATGCCTGCCCCACAGCACAGAAAGTAACTTTACTGTGGCAGAGGGAGAAAGGGAAGAAAGAGAAAAGCAGGTGGAGATATGCACATGGTGCCATCCCAGCTCTCTTCCCTGAGCCTTAGAAGGCCACCAGGAACATAAAATGGGATAAACATTCATTTTTCACAAGAAGAGCTTCCTCAAGGTGCCTTGAGCAACCAGAAATTGCCTTGTCTGTCTTGGACTCAAGGAAATGTCTTCCCAAGAACCATTTGGGTCTTTTGGAAAGGAATTCGTTCATGCATGGGAGTTCAGTCATACTGCAGCATCATCCTAGCTTCTTTGGGGGATTTAGCCACCACTTATTCAGTGAGCATTTATTAAGCACTTATTACATATCAGCATCACACCAAGTCTGAGGGATAGGGATAAAGAGGAACCAGTTCCTGTCTTATGAACTTACATTCTACTAGGCAAACAACATGCATACGTAGAAGTCATTACCAAATATATACAAAGTAATGGGGTGGGGGATACAACTAGAAACCAGAAAAACTAAGAACAGTCTCATCTAGACAATGAAACTTGAAGGAGACTCTAAATGGGATGTTAAGAGACAGGAGCGAGGAGGGAATACATTCCAAGCATGGGGGACAGCCTGGATAAGGACATGAAGGCAGGAGATGGAATAGAATATATGAGAAATATAAGATGAAGGCCATGGCTTTGGAAAACTTATGGTCTACTGGAAGAAACAGTACATACACACATATTTATGTGTCTATGTGTAGGTATATATGTGTGTGTGTATGTATATAATATGTGCACATATACATAAATATATATAATGGTAGAAGTCATCTGATATTGAATACTGGGTTTGAAGTCAAAGGATTTGGGTTCAAATCCTGGTTCTGAAAAACAATGGGTTGCTAGGAAGATAGGAGGTTATTCTTGAACTTGATATTTTCAGACAAAGGCCAGATGATTTTTTTGGGGGTGTCCTTAAAGATATTCTTGGTCAGGTAGACTTCAGACAAGATTGCTTCCTAGATCTTTTGCAATTCAGGGCAGCATGCATCCTGTGATGTTGTGATTGTCTAAGAGCTCCAAGAAGAGAGAAGTCAGATATGGGGGTCACAGATGGTGGCCTATACAGTGATCTTCAATCATCCAACAAGCATCAGGCACTGTGCTAGGCAATGGGGATAGAAGAAAATGATCTCTACTACTCACAAGAAACTTGCATTCTTCTTATTAGAGCATTTCCTATTCCTAGTACAGAATATCAGTCTGTTTATCATTTCACTTTATGTCCAACTCTTCATGAACCCATAGAACTCCCTTCTAACCTCCAGCACTCAGCCCATTGATCAAATGTTGAAATGTCCTTAAGGTAGAGGATGAGTGGATTATAAGGTGAACTTAAATATACACAAAAGAGAAAGCCTCTCCCAATCTGAGCCCTGACTCAGTCATACATGCACACATGTGCATGTTCACATGCACACAATTTCCCAGCTACCCCCCCCCAAAAAGAAGGACTGCTGGGAAATGCTATAGCTGTCATTGTCTATCCCTACTAGACTTTATTAAAGATAGGTGTCATAGAAAAGGTATTTGATGCTAAGAAGAGTAAGATAGAAGTGATGGGAAACCCACCTAACCTCTGGTGGATCATTTGATGAGAGAGAAGTGGCAGGGAGGTATGGTGGGAGAATGAGAGAATCTTGAGAATGTACCCCCTTTTCCCATTCCAGGGCTAACAGTCTTCCTCGTCCCCTTCCTTCTTCTCCCCTCACAGCTTGCCACTGAGGTTCTGGGTCAACATGATCAAGAACCCTCAGTTTGTATTTGACATCCACAAGAACAGCATTACTGATGCCTGCCTCTCTGTGGTGGCTCAGACTTTCATGGATTCCTGTTCGACGTCGGAGCACCGCCTGGGCAAGGACTCCCCATCCAACAAACTGCTCTATGCCAAGGACATCCCCAGCTACAAGAACTGGGTAGAGAGGTGAGTGCTGGGAGAGGAGAGATCAGAATCAGGGTGCTTCCTTAGGAATGTTCCTTTTCACTATGTCAGGGATCCCCAAGAGACCTATCACAAACTGGTGGCTGAATTTCCATAGGACTTGAAGATTGACAAAGTATTTAACAAATATTATCTCATTTGATCCTCACAACAACCCTGAGGGATAGGGACTGTCATTATCCCCATTTTACAGATGAGGAAAATGAAGCCGAGGGCCATTATGTGACTTGTCCAAGATCAACACAGCTAATAAGTGTCTGATGCCACATTTGAACCTAGGTCTTCCTGACTCTCTGTGCAGTGCTTTATTGACTGTACAATTCCAGAGTCTTTCTAGAATTTCAAGCTGAGGAAAGAGGAGGGAAAGGTAGCTAGAAGCCACATGGGGACCCTCCCCCAAGTTCAGTGGTTAAAATGCTTGTGTAAGGTACAAAAAGAGGGAAGATGGTCATACGATCTCTTGTATTTTCATACATTATCAGTACACATGCCTTCCTCCACCATCCTCCTATTTTGCCCCATGTGGATTATGAGACTTTAGAAAAGGAGTCTTTCCCATAAATATTTTTGAGGCAAAAGCTTTCTGGTTGTTTTGTGCTCCCATTTCATTAGACTTTAGGATCATTTTCTGAACCACTTTGAACAAATCTTTGGGTCACATCATGATAATACCACTATATTGACCACCACTAACATCTACTTTGGGTCATTTTTCAATAGTACTTTGTAGTGATCCATCCATGCTTTAACACTGAGCTCCATGCTGTGACATTTGTGAAACAGCTGCCTTTACTCCCCCATTCCTACCCCCCAAAAGGCTTGTAGAATATGACTTTGCCTAGTCAAGGCCAAAATCTATATGACAACTGAGCCTTTGACCTTGGACTTAGGACTTCCCCTTGCCAAACATCTGATAGAACCTGTCTTCATTCATTTAATCCTTGCAACAACCTTATGAAACAGAATGTGCCAGAGCTGTAACTGTTATTTTTGTACCTTGGGCAAGCTTCACCAAATATGACCTCAAATCATCTTCTAAAGACCAATTTCATTGCCAAAGTGGAGAACTGAGACTGACACTAAGACAAAGGGACTGATATAAAAGGATAGGGTAGGAGAAAGGAGAACCTGAGGTATCATAGTTTAACTAATCATTCCTACTAACATACTAAGGGCAGCCCTTCTACCTTCTGAAGGCAAGTGAGTGATGTCAGGGTCCTCTATATTTGAACATCCTGGGGCAAATTTCTAATCAAATTCTGCCCTTATTATCTACTGAGTTGAACATTTTACAATGGTGGAAATTTATGAATGGTGAGTCCAAGGGACTTGCCCAGAGTGACAAAGGGCACATAGCAGTGCCTGGATGCAGGTTCTCTCAAATCCCAGCCCAGTGTTGTTGGTAGGGGCCTTTTGACCCTATTCTTTAAATTTTGGGTCCTCTTCCTTCTCTCTGGGGATGTCAAAGCACTAGTGGAAATCATGATGGGGAAATCTCAAATCTAATATTTTTTTCAAAAGCGAACATATGGAATGGAAAATATAGAGACTATAGTGATAGAGCAAAAAGAAATGGAATCAGAAAACCTGGGTTCAAATCCTTGTTCAGTCGTTTATTATCTTGTGACCTCAATATCATTTAATCTTCTTGAACTTAAGTTGTCTCACGATGAGAAGGCTGGACTAGATGAACTTGGAAGTCCCAAATCTATGATCCTATGTCCTGAAATGGAATAGAAAATACACCCTAATTTTTCCTCTAAAGGAGACATGCTCCTTTCTCTTTACCTTTTCCTGGGAACTAGTTCCTATTTTTAGAAAGGGAAGAATAAGAGATATGGGGAAAAAGCAAAGTTTGCCTTCTGTTACCCCAAAATCCAGCATATCAACTAGTCCTTCAGGGACTTCACCCTAGTCCCCAGGATCTGGGACCTGCCTCAGTGGTACAGTTTGGCAAAAAGAGCTGTGATTCCCCCACCTGCACCCCTTTCTTCTCCATCTCTTGCTGTCTTTACTGCCACTCTGATACATGTGTGGTAAGCATTAAGTCATGTCTCTCTGGGAGAGAGCATTTTTTGCAGCTGCTTCTTTTGTCCCTCATGTCCAATTCTGTCTGAGACACCCTCAAAGCTCTCAAGCCCCTTCACCCAGACAGTGGACTCATTCTTCTGAGAATGGGCTCTGCAGTGTGGTCTGCTCCCTGGCTGATAAAGAAAGATGGGACAATAGAGGGGGTGGTCCTGGGGACCCACCCACACAACAGGCAGCCGAGCTTCCAGACACAGAGACATGAATTCAAGGAGGGAAGTCAGTGAGACTTGGTTGGTTGTCCCTCCATCCTTCCTTCCTCCCTCCCTCCCTCCCTTTCTCACTCCCTCCCTCCCTCCTTCTTTTCTTCCTTCCTTCCCTCCTCTTTCTCCCTCTTCTCTCTCTGTCACCCTCCCTTTCCTTACTGCCCTCATTTCTCTTTCTGTCTTTGTCTATCATCTCTCTCATCTTATCTCTCTCCTGTCTCTGTCTCTCTGTGTGTCTCTGTCTACCTGCCTGTCTCTGTCTCTCCTCTCATTCTTGTCCTTCCCCCTCCCTCTCTGTCCCTTCTCTCATTTATTTCTGTCTCTGTCTTCCTCTTTCATCTTTCTCCTGTCGCTCTGTCTGTCTGTCTGTCTTTGTGTCTCTGTCTCCCTCCCTCTCTTTCTCTCTCCTGTCTGTCTCTCTTGCTCTCTTTCCCTCTCTCTCTGTGTCTATCTGTCTTTCTGTCTCTCTCTCCTTTCCCTCCCTCTCTCCCTCCTTTCCTTCTTTCCAATGATCTCCCAGAGGGTAGGCACACTTAGGAAACACCTGCCCAAAGGACCCTTCCCCCTTAACACAGCCAGTTTGTCAGAGGTGTCACCATCACACGTGCCCACCCTGGGCTAATGACCTCCCTTCTGCTCGGTGTTAAATGAGATTTCTCTCACGCAGCTGCTGCAGGTCACGAGCAACCCTGGTCCACTTGGTTATTTTTAGGAGTGGTTTGACGGTTTCCATTTCTTACACCACTAGTTTCTTAGCAACCAATGAGGCTCGCAGGAATGCCACCTTTTCCCTTGCTTGAGGCCCCAAATCCTTTTCTTGTCTCTTCTGGACGTTTCTGGAGCGAGGAGGGGAATAGAGAGGGAGCTGAAGACTAGCGGGGGAAAGCTGGTAATTCATTCCCCAGATGCACCCCTGCCATTTAGGAACAAGGAACCCATTCAATTCTCAGTCCCTGAAGCTAGCTGTCTGGCTGACTAGTCTATTTTGGGAAACTGAGGCACAGGAAACCATGATCAGTTTAGACTCATACAGCCAGTTCAAATCAAGCCTGAGGCTCTAAATGACCTCTCAGTACCTCCTGTGTGGATGATGCCCCTGAGCCCCAGGTAACTACTCTGTCACGAACATCAGTCTAAAAAGTCACTGATTTCAGAAGGTCAGCAACTTGGAGGGTGACCTTGGACAAGTCACTTCTTCCTGGGTCTCATTTTCCTCATGTATAAAATGAAAGGATTGGACTTGTTTGACTCCTGAAGTCCCTCCAAGTGTTAGAACCATGATCCCATGATACTTGAGAGCTGTCTGCCATGCTTAAACAACTCTCCTTCTTCCCCTCCAACTCTTCCTTTAAGCACCAACTAAAATCCCACCTTCTAGAAAAAGCCTTCCCTAATCTCTCCTAATTCCAGTACTTTGCCTTTTAATTATTTCGCATTTATTCTGCATATAACTTCCTTTGTATATAGTTGTTTTCATGTAGTTCTCCTCTATTAGATTATAAACTCCTTGAAGACAGAGACAGTCTTTTACCTCTTTTTTATAATCTCAAAGTTTAGCACAGCACCTGGCACATAGTGAGCACTTAATAAATATTTATTCGTTGATTGATTAATAGCTAGCATTTGGCTTGTATGGGCTTTACAAGTCGACTTGAAGGCAGATATCCTCTGTGTATGTATGTATGAGTTTTATATTATGTTTTGCCCTTCTTTTCATAATAGGAAACTGAGTGTTAATCATTTCCCTTGGGTCTGTGCTAGCCAAGAAATAGGCCCACTAGAGCTTATCCAGTCTTATTTTCTCTTTGAAATGCATAGGGAATAAATGGGCTTAACTGCCAGCTCACCTAGTAGATCAGAGGCCAATACATGGAATTCAGTGGATTCTACCTCAAAACACAATGAATTTAGTCTTTGAGAGGATCTTCATCTGCTCATCCGTTCTGTGCCTGGTTCAAAGTCTATTTGGTACCAGCTCATTGCAGTCGAACAGACTCCCTTCCTTCACCATCACTGCTGTTAGTGGGTTCGAGATTCTTCCTTTTGTCCAAAACCCTAAGAACTTCACCCACTCCAGCCCTTCCCTCCTGTTTTACTACCTTCAATTCTTATCCCTCTCCTAGAAGTACTATTTAGAATTCTAAATTTATGTGGCAGATTGTTTAACCTTATCGAATCCCTTAGGATTTCTCTTTCTTGTTTACCTTTTTCTGTGGCTCTTGAGTCTTATATTTGAAAGTCAAATTTTTTATTCAGCTCCGGTCCTTTCATCATGAATGCTTGAATGTCCCCAATTTCATTGAATGTCTATTTTCCCCCAAAGAACTAAACTCACTTTTGCTGGGTAGGTGATTCTTTGCTATAATCCTAATTCCTTTGCCTTTCAGAATTTCATTGTTCCAAGCTTTCTGGTCCTGTAATGTAGGAGCTGCTAAATCTTGTGTTATCGTGACTGTGGTTCCATAATATTTAAATTGTTTTTGATTGCAATATTTTCTCCTTGACCTAGGAGTTCTAGAATTTGGTTGTCATATTCCTGGGAATTTTCATTTTGAACTCTCTTCCAGCAGGGGATCAGTGGATTATTTAAAAGTCTATTTTACCCTCTGGTCCTAGGACATCAGGGCAGTTTTCCTTGATAATTTCTTGAAAGATGATGGGGGCAGATTGTAAGGCACCTAGGTAGTATAATGGTTAGAACACTGGCCTTGAAGTCAAGAAGACTTTAGTTTAAATACAGTCTCAGACAACTGTATGAGTTCTTCACCTGTAAAATGGGCATGATACTAGGACCTACTTCCCAGGGTTACTGTAAGGGTCAAATGATATCTAATTATCTGTAAGGTACTTTTCCAATCTTAAATAAATCCCTAAATGACTGAAAACTGCCACTTTTCTCTGACTTCTACGAAAGATAAATCGAGATAGCATATGTAAAGTGTTACACAATTGTGAATTAGAGATATAGAGAGCTAGAAGCGACCTCTGTGGCCATCTATTCCACAACCCCTTCATTTTATAGATGAAAGCAAATGGAGATTAAGAGATAGGCCCAAGGTGTCAAAGGTCATAGGCATTGGAGGGGAGATTTGCAGCCAGGGGCTCCCACTCCCAACTCAGGGGTCTCTGCACCACTCCCACACTGTCTCCTTCATAGCAAGTTATTACAACAGGAAGAATACTCTCAGGCCAGACTTGTTTAATACCTTGAAAGCAGTGTTTCTACAGAGGATGAGAATCTATGTGGTACAAACTCCATGAGGGTGGGCAAGCATAAGACCATAGAAAATCTTACTTTTGTCCAAGATCAGAGGAAGACGATAATGATTTTCCTTGGTCTGGCCACCTCTGCCGTCCCCAAGTACTCCCCTAGCAACCTAAGTAACCGTCCCACATTGCTAATATCTGAATTTCCTTCCTTCATTGACCCTGAAAACAATGCCTCCTTTCTCTGACTTCTAATAAAAATAAATAGAGGTAATATAGCTTTTTAAGTGTATAGAGTGCTGTCCCTAGAGTCAGGACACACTGGTCATACACACACACACACACACACACACACACACACACACATACACACACACATAAACTAGCTGTGTGACCCGGAACAAGTCACTTAACCTTGTTTGCCTCAGTTTCCTCTTCCATCAAATGGGCTGGAGAAGGAAAAGAGAAACCACTCCAGTATCTTTGCCAAGGTTCACAAAGATTCAGACACAACTGAAATGACTGAAGAACAATATCTCAGGAAACACTGGTCCATTCCAGCTCTAATACTCTGTGATTCTGTCAAGAAGCTTAACCTCTCCGAAAAGTTAAAAAGCAGTGAGAATACCACCTTACAAGAAGAGAGCTCAGGTTACTTTAGATCCAACCCTATTCATTTCACAACAGCTTTACAAGAGGGAGAAGCAGTCTTAGAAGAGTGGATAGAAAGCTGACTTCAGAGCCAAAGATCAAGACTCAAGCCCCACCTTTGACATCCACTGGCTATGTGATCCCAGGCCAATTACTTTATCCCTCAGTTCTAAGGCAACCCCTCCATAGGTTGCAGGACTACTCTGCTTTGAGAAAAGAAGTTTCTTCCCCCAGGAATTCTCTGCCACGATGAAAACATAGGTGTCATCTCTATCCCCTAACCTCTAATGGAGGAATTATCCTCTCTATTTCACCCAGAAAGAAAGAAGATTCCCAGCGTCACCTATAAGCCCAGATACTCTTAGTAACTTAGAGAGTTCACATATGTCCAAAATGGTATTACAGTAGAAAGAACTTGGGACCTAGAATCAGAAGACCTGGGCTCAAATCCTACCCCTTACCCTTACTGCCCAGGTAATCTTGGGTAATTCACTTAATCTATCCATGCCTCAGTTTCTTCATGTGTAAAATTATTAGATGGTGATTTCTAACATTGCTTCCAGTTCTAGCGCTGCGATCATACCATCATTGATTTAGAACTGGAAGGAACCTCAAAATTCAATTAGTACATCCTCACACACACCCTCATTTTACAGATGAGAAAACAAACCCAGGGAGGTTGTAACTTGCCCAAGATCGCACAGATAGTAATAGCAGTGGCATTTGAACTCAGATCCTTGAATTTCAGACTTAGTGTTCTTCCATTATGCCACCCTGCTTTCCCAAGTGCTGATGTTGGGAGTTTAAATAATGCAAATAGGAGTGGGGGAGATCAAGAGGTGGCAATGGGGTCGTATGGTCAGGAAATGGAGGGGAGCTCATACCCAAACCCAGTATAAACAGGTGCTGTGCAGAAATAGCTAGAGGAAGGCCCAGATCACCCCAGAATCATTCAAACAGACCCCACTACTTTGGGTAAGAAGGTACAGTCTTACGAGGTCTTTATGTCTCCTGGAGTCAGCCTGGGAAGGATGGCCACCTTGCCCAGCTCCTCCATCTTTGGGCCATGGGTGCATCCAGTCAATCTCAGAGAAGCAGCGTTTCTGGGAACCAACTCATTGTCATGCAGGGATCTCTCAGGAGGAAACTGGAGTAGAGGGGTTGGGTCTGACCTTTCCCTTCCTAGCTGCATAGCCAGCTGACTGAGAACACTTGTTTGAAGTTCATTAACAGGGCTTAATTGCATTCTTCACAATCAATAAACTGTCTCTGTACAGGAGCCCAGCACAAAAGGCTGCCACAGCAAGCCCTGAAAAGGAGGCAATTGTGCGCACAGCAGAGAGAGTCTCACAGTGGGGGCCCTTTGTCAGGCCCGAGTGGTGCAGGGGAGGGGGTGGGAGATGTGAGGACTCTGCGGGAAGGGGACAAAAGATCAAGGTAGGACCAGCTCTGCTCTGCAGGGAGCAGCCACAGCACCCGAGAGGCAGGACCCCCTGGAAACTAGCGTATGGGGGCTGGAAACCAGGGCAGACAGGACTGAGACTCCATTCCCTTCTCAACCCCCCTTAGAACTGTCCGTCCAAGTGTAACCCAGCGAGGTTGGACTGCCCACAGATATTAAGCTTCGTTTGTGAGAGTACAGTGAAAAATCAGAGTCCCAGAATTGAGAACTGGAAGGAAGCTTGGAGGTCATCCCATCCAGCCCCTTCATTTTACAGATGAAGAAATGAATAGATCAAGTGACTTGGCAAAGGTCATAAAGGGCAGTGCTGAGATTCATACCCATGCCCTCTCACACACATTCATAGGCCCTGGGACCTTACAAAGCCAGGGTCACTCACAGGTTTTATTTCCTTGAGGGCCAGAGAGCCAAAGTCTTTTCCCCGATCACAGATCAAACCCTTCATCCTATCTCTTGGTAACAACGGGAGACACATGAGAGGTTATGTCTGACTTTGTGCAAACCCATTCTCACCACAAGAAGAACATGTTCCTATCAAAAGATGGGAGAGCCCTCCTCTGCTCCTCACTCCTCACTAAGAACAATGTTTTTAAAGTATTTTTAGAGAAAATCATCACAGATTTCAATCACACTGATAGATAAGGCCTTATACCACAGATTAGAGAGGGTGTCCAATCTTTCTTGTTTCATTTTCATAAGAAAACGTGTCATCATAGAGCCTCAGTCTATCCCTCAATACTATGGAAAGAAGGAAATATGGGGTTTCTCAGAAAAATTAATGGATTTTTAAAGAAGTGTAGGATAAAACCTAACATGTAAGAATGATGGACAAAAATCAATCATATCATCCAAGAAATATAATACTTTAAGAACAGAGATTCATTCTTTCTCAATGAAAGAAGAAATAGGTCATTTTTGGTGTTTCTCTATCTTCCTATGGAAGAGTGGGGCAAGGTGGCAATCCTTCCCAGACTGACTCCAGGAGACAGAAAGACCACCTGGGACTGTACCTTCTTACCCAATGTAATGGAGTCTGTCTGGATGATCCTGGTGATCTGAGCTTTTCTCTAGCCATTTCTGCACAACATCTGTTTATACTGGGTCTGAGTATGAGTTCCTCTTCTTTCCCTGAGCACTGTGCATCAAGCACAGGGCTTGGCCCATGCCCATAATAGACACTTAATAAAATCTTGGTGATTGATTAACTGAATTAAATAAATTGGACTTCAGATGAAGCCATACAGAGCCATATTTGCTCCATGACCCCGTAGATTCTGCCAAGAGATAGTAATCGACTTAGGGAGCAGTGATGTAAGTAGAAGGGACCTGGGTTTGAATACCAGGTTTGCACTTATCATCCAAGTGATTTCTAAACTCCCTTTCCTAGATTTAAATCCAACCACCTCTTCTAATCAAGGACCAGTGTAGCCTGGAGATCCTAAAGGGGTGGTGGGGGGAGAGGAGGAACAGCTTTAGTTATAGAGAAGCAGCATGGTGAGCACATATTAATTGATGGATCGAAATGACATTAGGTGTAAATTCATATGACATGGGTGCAAATTTTGCATTTGGCATGTATACCTATGTTATAATGGTCAGAACACAGCCCCTCTGGGTCTCAGTTTTCTCATCTAAAAGATAAGGGAGAGGGGCTGCACTGAATAGACTGAGTTCCCTGCCAACTCTTAAATCTATGCCTAGGCCATAAAAAAGGGAAGATTTTTGTTATTTGGTTATATCCAACACTTCATGAACCCATTTGGGTTTTTCTTGGCAAAATATAATGAAGTGGTTTGCCATTTCCTTTTCCAGCTTATTTTACAGATGAGGAAACTGAGACAAACAAGGTTATGACTTGCCTGGAGTCATATAGCTAGGAAGTGTCTGAGGGTAGATTTGAACTCAGATCTTGTTGACTCCACATCTAGGACTCTGTCTACTACACCACCTAACTGCCCATATAAAGAAAGGAAACTGAGAGCTAAAATCTGAAATTTAAAATTGGAGCCTGATCATGTAGTATCCATATGCATGTTTGAACTGTGTGTGTCTTGGGGTTTGGGGGAATTGTGGGGAGAGAATCTCTCTCTCTCTCTCTCTCTCTCTCTCTCTCTCTCTCTCTCTCTCTCTCTCCCAGTGTTTGCCTATGGCTCATACTCTTTGCTATGGAGTGGCAGCTTTAGAATTGCAACATTCCTGGTCCTTGCTCTAGTTTCAGTGATGAGTCTGCAATCTCCGAGCCCTGGCAGCAACAACTCAGTGCCGTGAGACTGTCCCAGCCCTCGCCTTCAATGAGACTCCTCTGGCAGTAAATTGAACTGTCATTTCACCAAAGCACTTGAGTCTGAAAGCTAGAGTGTCACTGGAGTGGCCCCTGTGTCAGTCTGTCCCCCAGTCCCAGGGCACTGATAGGAAAAAGAGAACAGGCTTATCCTGAATGGCTCCAAGGTCAATGCCCCCGGAAGAGACAGACCTAGCCCCTACTTCAAAAACAGAAAAGCATGCCCACACCTCCAGGGACCATCACATTCCCAGGGCCTTCCTTTCATGGTCTCAAGCAATCAGATGGCTTCTAGGTCAATATTCTGATCTTTCGGGGGGACTAAGTGTTCACCTGAGACACAGGCAAGGGGTTAGGCAGCGATTCTGCATCCCAGATCACCTCTATCTCATGAACCCAGGAACTTGTGTAGAATAAAAAGCTCCAGAAAGGAAATTGATCTTTCTTGAATTTGAGATGAGGGGAATCTTTCCAGGTCACTTATGGGATAGGTACCCTCCCCTGTGGGAGGTTCAGTTAGGTGAACTGGAGTCTCACACTTGATATAAACTAAGTCTCAACTTCAGCCTCACTTTCAAGAGGAGGAATATATTGATGTCATCAGAGATGAGAGGAGGGATAATTCCAGGCCCATACTCAAAACCTACCCAGTCTGTTAGTATTTGTTAGAGCTAAAGCTCTAATGGCTTAGCCTCAGGGAGCTTGGGGTAATTATTACCATGTATTAATAATAGTATAATCAATAATTAATAGTGGTATACTCCTGATAATGAAGCAATGCAGAAAATCAACTGCAGATTATAAACCCAGCCCTTCTCTTCATCCCTGAAGTCATGAAAAGATAGAGATTCATGCTATATCTATAGCCTACAAGGCATGCCTTTATGGTCACCTCCAGCTGTGATCCTGGGGTGGGAGGCAGGGACTCCTGACTTCTACCCATAACTCCCCAAGTAGTTCCTTCCGTTTTTCTACCAGGTTCATCATTGACTTTGATCTCCTTGACTTGGGCAGACAAACTAGAGGTTTTGGGGGTGGGAGGGCAGGGGGGCCAGAGATGGATGAGGAAGAGTAGGGACTAGATGTCTTTGGGGCACTGGGGCCTTACAGCTCCTCATTAGGAAACTGCACAGCTTTCTTCTGGCAGGGGGAGTTGAGGTTTGGTGCACAAAATGTCAAATTGCAGAAATTAAAAATGTAAATGCTGGCGTCTAATTAACCAGTTGACAGCAGTGCACAGCTGCAAGTGACAGTGACTGATTGCCTTCTGCCAGCCTCCTCTTCCCCACCCTACCCCTCATCCCCACCCTTTCCCCTTCCATCCTTTGAAAGGGAAGAGGACAACAGGACAAAATGGCTGCATTAGAGAGAGATTGTGGTTCCCAGCTGGAACCAACCAACTGGAGGATACGCCAGTATTGGGGTGGACAGAGCTCTACACCTAATGGCTCAGATTGGAAGACTTGGATTCAAATTCTGGCTCCACTGCTAGCCATCTATGTGACACTGGGCAAATCACGTTAATCTCTTGGGGCCTCACTTTCCCAATCTGTAAGCTACATAATCTCTAAAATCCCCTCCAACTCTGATAGTCTTTGAAGTACGCGTAACACACATATGGGGTTGTCAGCCACATCTACCGAGAGGATAGTCTAGCGAGCTGCTGTGTATGTGAAGTTCTGTGTCCTGGGTATACATGGGACACTGAAGGTATTTGGGCACAGTGCTGATGGGAGAGAAAAGAAATGGAGAAAAGAAGAGAGGAAGGAGGTATTCCTGGTGCTCTTCTCTCCCTCAGGTCCACTTGATTCCCTATTTGGTCTACAACACTACCCTCCCTGTCTGTCTGTCTGTCTGTCTGCCTGTCTATCCATACATACATATATGCATGTACATATGTATATACATTTGTATAAATACACAAAAAGTGTAGGTGTGTATATATATATATATATATATATATATGTATGTATGTATGTATGTATGTATGTATGGAGAGAGAGAGAGAGAGAGAGAGAGAGAGATCCTCACCATAACTCTGGAAGGTAGGTGCTATTATTTCCCCCATTTTACAAATGAGGAAACTGAGGTAAATAGAAGTTAAATGACTTGCCCAGGGTCACACAGCCAAAAAGCATCTAAGGATTTTAACTCAGGTCTTTGTGACTACAAGTCCAGTACCCTTACTCCCTGCATTACCTAACTGGCTGCCTAACAAAAGAAAAAAAAAGATAGGATTGCAGTGGAGAACCTTGGGCAGAGAACCTAAGAGAGTGCCTGCCTGCCCCAGTTGAAGAGCATAAGACTTCATCTCAGGGTAATAGATTCTTGCCCTGTATTGGATATTAGTGTTTCTGAGAGGCAACTCATTGTTACAGATCAATGGTATCAAACTGCAATAGAAATGGATTCTGCTGCCACATACTGATTTAGAAAACCACAACTTAACATTATCTATGTTGGATTGCATTTATATTTATTTTGTTATACATTTCTCAATTACTTTTTAATCTAGTTCAGGCTGCTCTTGAAAGGCCACAGGTAGCCCAGGCCTTCAGTTAGACACCTCTGGATAGAGAACAGGATAGAGTACATGCAGCAAGAAAGACTCAGGTTTAGATCCTGCTTCAGATACTAGTTGTGTCTTGCCACTGGGCAAATCAGTTAAACTTCTCTGTGATTCAAGTTCCTGATCTGTAAAATGAGGGGTTTGGAATAGATAGCCTCTAAGATCCTTTCCAATTCTAAGTCTATGATGCTATAAAAGAGATAACCTATTTCCTTACACAAGGATAGGAACTAGACTTCTATTGCCAGACTCAAAGGTCAATCAGTCAATCAAAAAGCATTTATTAAACTCTTACTAAACATGTACTTCTGGGGTAGCTAGATGGCAGAGTGGATAGAATGCCAGGCTTGGAATCAGGAAGACTCATCTTCCTGAGTTCAAATCCAGTCTCAGACACTTACTTGATATATAACCTTGGGCAAGTCACTTAACCCTGTTTGCCTCAGTTTCCTCATCTGTAAAAATGAGCTGGAGAAGGAAATAGCAAGCCATTCCAGAGTCTTTGCCAACAATCCACCCAAATGGGGTCACCAAGAGTCAAATATGATCGAAAAAAGTCATTGAACTCATGTGCCAGGCACTATGCTCAGTGCTATAAATGCAAATGTAAGCAGAAAGAAAAACCAATCCTTGTCCTCAAGTTTACATTCTAATAGGGGAAAAAACAAATAAAGAAGAACTGAAAAGGAGGGGATGGTAGAGAAAGTCCAGTGGAAATGAGTCACAAGTTAAGTCTGGAAAAGAATGAAGACATCTTTGGCCTGGGCCTCCATCTTCAATGAAAGAAAGACCCAGTCAATGAGAGGGAGAGGAGGGGAGGGAAGAGGAAGGAAGGGGAGGGGAGGAGAAAAGGGTTCAGAGGGCATGTTCCATGTGAGTGGTAGTCCAGCAGGTTATTCAAGGTTAAAAAGGTTTCTACAATGTGTCCATGACCCTAGATAAGTGGTCCTGGTTTCCCTGCTGTCTCTTTCCATCTTTGACTCTGCTTTCTCTCCTTCTCACATTCCAACCCCTGGCAGATACTACTCAGACATCGGGAAGATGCCAGCCATCAGTGACCAGGACATGAATGCCTATTTAGCTGAGCAATCCCGCATGCACATGAACGAATTCAACACAATGAGTGCCCTCTCCGAGATCTTCTCCTATGTGGGCAAATACAGCGAGGAGGTAAACCTGGGCCATCTGAGAGGGGGTAGTGGGCTGATGAATCTCCACCCCATGCCTGTCCCAAACAGAACATTCTCCCAAAAGATTCCTGCCACTGCTTAGACACTTCTACTGCCCAAGAAATCTGGGGGTTTCTGCTCCAAATATGGTACTCCTGGAATCCAAGCACGACCAGGTCCCCCCTTTATGCCTTCCAAAGCATGGTACACATACTCTCAGCCTTTGCACCATATATGGAAACCTCAGGATACAAACTGGACCCAGAACAGTAATCCTGAACCCAGTCTCATTACTCATTTTTGGCTCAACCCTAGTGAAAAAATAAATCAGGCTTTTATGGTCTTCTTCACTTGTCCTTCCTAGCTCTCCTTGACTTCCAACGCCCATCCCAGGAAATCATTTTCTCATAGTTTTTTTCTGAACAATAAAGAATGTCAGGCCATTTCTTTCTGATCTCCAAACCCCTGTCCCCCAACCCCCTGTCCAATTCCAGGTTAATCTTATTCTCTTTAAAGCTCCAAGGACCCCGACAAGGCAGCTCACTTGAATTCTGCCCACAAGATTTCACTGATTTAATCTCTTCCTATTCCTGGATCTCAGCCCAGGATAAAGGCCAAAAGAAGTACCCCATCCCCCATCTTTCTCAACTCAGTTTTTCTAGTGCCCCAAGTTTCTTCATAATTCTGACTCCCAAGGTCACCACCTCACTAAATGTCACGAACTTCTCATCCATCTTTAGGTCAGATTGTCTTATAATCCCAATACCTGCATAAAGCCTTGACATGGCCAAAGCCCTAGCATGGTTCAGTTAATACAGCTCCAACTAGGCGAGATTCTTAATTTACTTGTAACCAAAGGGCAGAGAATGAGGTGGAGATTTTTTTTTGGCGGGGAGGAGAGTTCAGGGTTTCAAACTTGTTTCTAACCTCCAACCTTCCCACCATAATAAGCCAGGGACTCACACATAAAGGAGATACCTGAGACTTTCTATGCTACCCAGTCCTAGCCTTGTTCTTCATGAAGCCCATCCTAGTTAATGATAATACCTTAAAAGTAGTTATATTTATGTAAATTATATGCAAATACTTACATAGCACTTCAAAGTTTACAAGGCAAAACTTTTCATGTACTATCTCATCTAACCCTCACAATATTCCCATTTTACAGATGAGGAAACTGATGCTGAAGGAGAATGACTTGCCCAGGACCACATAGCTAATAAGTGTCCAAGGCAGGATTTGAGTTCAGGTCTTCTTGACTCCAATGTTCTATCCACTCTGACCCTCACCTCGGTCCCCTTTTCCTCTCAGCATGTGTGGTTTGGGGTGAATGGATGGGGCATAAGGAGAAACATGCAGAAAATGAAAGTGTATTTCTTCTTGTTTAAAAATAAAAGTTTTGATTTTCAGTTTCTTCCAAGAGAGGAGGCTTAGATCAGCTGGAGTCAGCCAAGAAGTTTTCTATTGAAGTTTTGTATCAAGACATGCTCTTTCTTAGACATATCAAACCAACAAGTATTTTTGAGTACCTCTGTATTAGGCACAGTTCTAAGCACTGGAGAGACAAAGCAAGAAACAGCAGATCCAATAAGCTTACTCTCTTTCCCATCTTCATCTCTTGATTGTTTTTCCCTCTTGCACTTAACTGTTTTATTTTCAATTTCCCTTCATTGGGCTCCCCAGTGTAGAGGAAAGTACTGGAATTGCAATCGGAAGACCTCAGATTGAGTCTCAGCTTTACCATCTACTAACAGTGTGAACTTGGGCAAGTCGTTTATTCTTTTGGAGACTGATTTTGTCACCTGTGAAATGGGTATAATACTGGCACTGCAAATGTGATTGTGAGGAAACCACTGAAAATAGTCAAACATTACATACATTTTTTCTCCCACTTCCCTTCCCAATTCTCAAGGATTCCCACCCATAAGAACCCTTTCTATTCTTGACCCTAGCATGGGATTTGCTCTGAGTAGGTGCTGTCTTCTCTGGCTTACAGGTTTCCTCTTGGACCCCACAGCTACTCAACTCAACTCAAAAAACATATCCATTCTCAGACTTGTGGGCGAGTTAGTCCCTCTCTGGGTCTCAGCTTTCTCACATGTGAAAAGGGTGAAGGCAGTTGGGCAAGCCCAAGGCTCCCTCCAGTCCTGACATCCTATGAGCCTTTGGTCCGGGGCATGGTGACAGAGGTGTCTGGTTGGAGGCCAGCATCAAATACTCAGTTATTGTTTCTCTATCCCATTTCCTCTCAGACCAACCTTAGGCCTCACAGGGCAGCACTAGCCCTGGGCAGAATGATGAAGTCACACATTGTCATCTGGCACCCTCTGCCTCCCCTTTCCCACTCTCAGGAATAACCCCTATACCCAATCTCTCCCCCAGCTCACCCAAGAATGCCCCAGGCTCTCTCCACACTCCCGTTCCTCCAGTTCAAACCTGTTCTCAGGAAAAGAACTGATAAACTGATCTCTCTGTGACTTGTCCAGGGATAGTCATTTTTCAACGCAGGATAAAGCTCAAGGAAAAGTTTTGATTCTCTGATAGTGGAATTTCAGGCACCAGCAAGTTAGAGAGGCAGATATTATGAAGGAGTCAGAGACCCTTGTTAGTATCTCAGAGACAACCATGTAGTCTGACTACAACGAGTCTAGCTCTTAGATTATCTCTTTGATCCTCTTGGATTTAAACTGTCTGGACCCCTAACTTTACAGATCAGGAAACTGAGACACAGAGAGGCCCAGGTTCGGGCAGCTTGTAAATGTCTGCCATGGGATTTGAACTCAGGTTTTCCTGATTCCAAGTCCAGTGCCCTGTCTACTATGACATAGTTCCTCATGGGGATAGTGCAAGTATTCTTTTCCCTGTTATACAGATGACATTCTTGAGACTCAGACAGGTTATTTGACTTGCCCAAGGTTATGCAGCTACCATGGGACAGAGCCAGGGTTCAGTTCAGGCTGGTGGACTGCGCTCTTTTCATCATAGTACAACGTCTCTCAGCAAAGGTACAAAGCAGAAGGTTGTGGCAGGGGGCATCCTAGGGAATGGTTGCCTGTCTCTGAATCTCCTTCAGAAATGGTCCCAGGGAAGTGGACTGGTCTATTTTCAAAGTTACTGAAGCCACACAGCACCAGTTGGTTTTAATATAGTTTTTCTCTGCTGTTTACTCTCTCCTGTATACACTCAGATCACGTGTCAGTCTCCATATGTCTTAGTGTGTGCTTTCACATTTTGCATTCACATATTCACATGCACACACACATACACACACACACACCTGCATGGTATACAGATGTCTCCATATACCAGAATATATCCCCACACTTCCCTTCGTCAAATCCCCTCCCCCACGAACCCTGTACCAGTTATAGTTTGCTTACATAGCCTGACATGCTGCATGGGCATGTACACACGGGTGTACACATGGATGGACATGTATGTTCTCATATCTTGGGTATATGTCTGCCTGCACCCGAGGCATATGAGTCTATGTCTATATGCACTGCCTCTGACAGTACCCTCTCCCTAGCACACCAAGGTGCATGCTGGCAGGTAACACATCTCCTTTGTTCCTTTTCTATAGATCCTCGGACCCCTGGACCATGATGACCAATGTGGGAAGCAGAAATTAGCCTACAAACTAGAACAAGTCATAACCCTCATGAGCATAGACAGCTGAGAACTGTCCTTCTGAGACTCCCTTGGAGGGGGGACATACCAAGCCGTGCCTCAGACAAAATCATCATCTTTACCAAGTGCAAGTTCCGACTGGTTATAAGCAGCATCACCTGAGCAGCTCTCTATCTCTGTCTCTCTCTCTCTCTCTCTCTCTCTCTCTGTCTCTGTCTCTGTCTCTCTCTCTCTGTCTCTCTCTCTCTCTCTCTCTCTCTCTCTCTCTCTTCTCTTCTCTCTCTGTCTCTCTTTTCTTCTCTCTCATTCACTCTTGCTTGTTCTTTCTCTCCTTCTCCCTCTCCATTTCACTCTCTGTCTCTCCCTCCTGTCTTCTCCTTTTATTGCTCTGCTAACATCCTTGGTGGGACCAAGCCACCCAGTCCCGAGCCATCATGACAGGACAGGAAGACCGTGGTGTAGGAGTGAACAGGACACAGGAGTCAAGATCTCTTTCCCAGCTGTGGTCCACCCTCAACAACCAATGGATGATGATAAATCCAGATAGAGATGAATACCCATGGATAGGGGTCATCTCTGTGCTGCTGTCTCTACCTTTTGTTTCCCCACAGTTCCTTCTTTGGATGGACCCATGGCCTAGGGAATGGACAGAGGAACTCAGTATTATGTTGGCTGGCAAGATAGGGACACAGCTTTCTCTTTCCACCTGATCTCCATCTCTATCTCTAGCCAATGATCCCATCACTCAGCAGGCTTGAGAAGGAAAGCCACGTCTCCCCAATTAAAGCCAAGGTCCCTGTCTTGCAGGAAGAGACACCCAGAGAACTGACCTCCTCCTTCTGCTTCTTCATTGCTGGCATTCCCCAGGCTGCCCTCCCTCCAATATCTTTATAGACCAAACCCCTCCCTTGGTTTCCTTTCTCCTTGGAGAAAGTCAATGAGAAAGAAAATGATACTACGCAAAGAGACCTGGGTTCAAATGATATCTTTGCTATTTACTACCTATGTGACCTTCAATTTCCTCATCTGTATAATGAAGGAAATGTACCAGATGGTCTCTAATAGTCCCTTCTAGGTTTAAGTCTATGGTTCTATGAAAAGCTGTGGTCTCACTCCCAGTAGCACAAAAATGTGGTATATTGGGGAAGAGAAAGGGTGGAATGGGGTGGCAGAGGCATTGTCCTGTCCTTGAACAAGATTTCTTATTTTTCATCTACATTTTCTTTCAAGTTAATCAAAACCACCTCCCCAGGTCTAATTCATTGGCTCATCTCTGCCCAGGCTTCACACTCGACAGAGAGAATCAATTGCTGATCCAGTAACTGTCTTTCCATTCCCTATTATGATCATTCATCAGGGGTCACTTTGAAACATGGATTGTGTCTGGGAGGTGTCTACTCCAAGCTGTCCCTGTAGCTCCCACCAGCACTATGCTTCCCTCCAAATCTAAGAAAGGAATTATCCACAGCCTCCTTCATTCCCTGTTTCCCCCAGCAGCTCCTGGGGTCAGTATTCAGCTAACACAATCTCCCCCTTCATGGTTCCATCAGTATCCAAGCTGCCTCCTCTGTAACTCCCTCCCTTGTTACCCTCCTGGACACCACCAGCTGTTCCATGCTCATGGATAGTTTTAAGATGGCCAAAGCAAAACCCAGTCTGGCCTCAAACCTTCAGCTTACCTTAACAAGGACAAATAGTGGATGTTGGCCTAAGGACGGAGCTGAAGGAGGAGTCACCCTAACTCTCTCGTATGTCTATCCAGCTCTAATCTTGGTACAACCCAGGGCAGCACACACATATACACACACAGGGACTACACACTGCACAAGGGAGCAGTAGGGTCAGGATCAGGAGAGATTTCAGAAATCATTCTGGCCACCCAACCCAGTAATCCCTACAGGCAGCTCAAGTACTGCTTGACACCTCACTGGAGGAGACCAGGGAGCAGAGAAGTACCTTCCAGGGGTTGTGCTGGTACGGGGGGGGGGGGGGGGGTGAGGGGATACCACTTCCATGTTACACTTCTTAGCATCAAATAACTTTCTCGGACACC
>CM053770.1:92985267-92998747 GCA_028658325.1 Potorous gilbertii
TGTGTGTATTTGAGACTTTTGTGAGGATTCAGCTCATAATCAACTCATCCGGCACATTAAGAACATGTCAACACTTCCTAAATGGGAGTACTGGTGGTTAGAAGGGAGAGAAAATGAGACAGGCAATTGGGGAGACCTCACCCCTCCTAAAAAGAAGTCAGTCTAGTTGCCTGCCAAGCTTCATATTGTGACGTTTTGGGGGTGGGGAGGGGAGGGAAGGGAAATAATGGTAACATCCTGGGGACAGCAGAAAATTTGACAGGAGAAGAAAGGATGTATTTGTTATATGACAAACAAGCAGGAGAATGTGAAAAAGATTCATTTTAAGAAAGAGAAAAAAGGAAAACCAAATGCTTTGGTGAATGAAATGCTAGGTGGAGAGACTTAGAAATTACTTTCTAGCTAGTTCCTTCTCTTCCCTTTCAACAACCTACAGAACCAGGCAGGCTGGACAAAACAAGCAGGGGGCTGGACCAGGAAGAAAGGAAATTCGTTTGCACACTTGAAGAGGTTGGGGAGGAAATGAGGGAGACACAGATATTTAACATGTTTGCTGAATGGAAACTGTGTGGGTGTGAATGGGTATGTGTGAACAGGCTTTGATTTTTTTTTTTGCACAACTAGAAAGAAAAAATGAACAAGCAGCAAAGATAATGTTGTCATGGTTCTGTTGAAACTTTATTTTTAAAGAAATGTTATAATGTTATTGGTAATATTTTATTGGTACAGGATTTCCCCTCCTATTTTTGCTGTTGGAAAAAATTCCAAACACCTCAGAGGAACATATAGATCTTTAAAAAAGAATAGGGAGAGAAAAAAAGGCACCGTATCACAACCTCCCTATTTCTCTTGGGAAATGGTTTTTGAATATGTAGAGGAGGGATGTGGGGGGTTGTAGCTTTTTCCTGGCCCTCTGAGCATCCAGTTTTTCCCTTTGTTCAGACAGCTTGGGAGACCTGGAATCATGGGAGTCTCCTTGGCTATGGACTACAGTCCATCTCAAGCTTTTTGTCACTTTTTCTTTGTTTGTTTCATTTGACGTCTAAGTGCTCATGTGATGTACGTTTAAAGTAAATGTGATTTACTAGAGTGAAAAGCTGAGAGGATGAGGGAAGGAGAGAGGTAGAAAGGACCCATCTTATCTTTGGGCTGAGAAATTGAGGAGTGGGGACCTCCACACTGCCAGCCTCAGCATCTAAAGTGTAGATGGAAATTAGAAGCACTTAGAGGAGAATTAGATTAAAAAGGGCCATCCTCCCCCTCTTGAATTCTAAGGGGGCTGTCATTGGAGGAAGTGGGGGACTCGGGGTCATAGCTGTTAAGTAGAAATTTTAACCCTGAAATCTCTGGCGACAGAATAGAGGAAAGGACGTGATCTTTCCTCCCTGCCCATTCCAATGGTAACTTAACCAACAAGCATTTAATAAGCAATTGCTGCATGCCAAGCTCTGTGCTAAGCATTGGGGAAACAGGGACAAAGATGAAGTAGTTCCTAAGATCACAGAGCTTATAGAAGAGAAGAACTGTGATTTTCTCCCCACTCCATTCCTACTCTAGGCTTTTGCTCCCCATTCCTTTAGAGCTCTGGGAGTTCAGAGGGTGACCCTTGACTGTCCCTCTGGGAGGTGGACTGCCTAGTCTCTCACTTCTGCCCCTTTGGAGGAATTGGTGTGATGATAGTTGGATATACTGAATATAAAGGGAAAGGTGTATCCGTAAGGAAGGAAGGAAAACCCTGCTAGCTGTTTCTGCCCAAGGATTGAGAAGCTTACTGGAGTTGATGCCCACAGTGATTCAGTGCACCTGGCCTCCATCTGGGAGCATTGGCGTGATTTGAAAGTGGCACGGCTTTTGTGTTAGTCCTTAAGGCATTCCTAATAGAAAAAACTTTTCCTTGCTTCTCTTTTCCTCAAAAGTCATTTTAGGTATAGAGACCTTCCCCAGGGTCACATGGGAAAGGGGTGACCATTGGACCTGCACACCAGATAGGTTAAAATTATTCCCTTCATCCTCTCATAGACTTCACTGAAAGCCCACAGCCAACTGTGGGCTACAGCCTGCTACAGCCGACGGCATAGTTGGGCGCCAACGTTTGTGCTCCTAGCCCGCTAGAAGAGACATCTTAGAAGCAGTGAAGGAACAAAGAGGCCCAGACTGATTCAACACCAAAGAAAAAGAAGTAAATAAATTAGAATTAATCTCACATTTGTGCAGAACAGTTTCCATCTAGGTCTGTTCACAGGGAGGGGAAGGAGATGCTGGTTGGACTCTCGACCTGCCTTATTCATCACATATTGTCCCTCTCGAGTTTTTTGCCTGTGATCCTGGATCCCCAAATTCCTTCCTTCCATGCCCTGCTGTGCCTGTGTACCTGACCCCAGCTGCATGTGTAACTCTCAGGGTGTCTGGCATCTTCTCTTCATGGCCATGCATGCTTCCAAGGTCCCTCTTCCCTCTTTAGCCCTATGCATGTGTGGCAGCTTCTCCAGGGTGCTTGATGAATCTATGATGCATGCTGTTGTTTCTGCTTTGACCACGGATCTACTACTTCCTACTCCAATTCTGTTCATCACACTTGCTCTTCTCCAACCTTTTGCACTCTCTCTCTCTCTCTCTCTCTGTCTGTCTTTCTCTGTCTCTTTCTGTCCCCTTCTCCATCATTTCTTCTTGATCTGGCCAGCTCCACAGAGTAGTTCCACAGCTGCTGTTTCTATGGGCTGCTTTGGTCAAGCCCCTGTGAGTCGCTGGTGTGAGTACAAGAACAAAGATGTCCCCTACTCTTGACCTCAAAAAAAGCAGTCTTTGATCTCCTCATTGTAGGCATTCTCTTAACTAATGCAGGTCAGAGGGAAACTCAACTCTATCAAACATCTCTGCTTTGTGTCTGTCCCATGTTATTCTCTCTTGCTCCCAGTTCAAATCCTTTCCAGAGGACACTCTCCACTACCTTTATCCTCTCCTTTTCTGTCCCAGTTGGAAGGTGAGTGATAACCTTGGACCTAATCCAGAGCAAAATGGTTTGGTTTTGTTTGTTTCTTACCCATGATCTGAGTCTGAGGAAGGAGAGGGAGGGAAGCTTGAAGGAAAGGTCATGAAAATTAGGTGGATTCTCATGTAACCTCTAGAGACTGGGAAGAGTCCCAGGGGCTGTAGTGGAGGCCCTTGCTGGGAATATTTTTTTCTTAAATGGATCAAAATAAAAAATGAAAATGGTTAGGAAAACCCCCAGAGAATGAATGGATCCCATTGTCTTGGTACTTAGAAGGTGCCTTTTGATCCAAGAGATCTTTAGTCTTCACCATACCCTTTTCTGTAGTCTTTCTACCCTAGTATGAGAGATAGACCTAGGATACCTAGAAGACTGAGTGTCCAAAGAAGAAAGGTGAGAAGCAGGTGACAGATGAAACTGACAAGGCAGTCCAGCACCTGACATCAACTGGGGAACCATTGTTGGAAAAACCAGTCACAGTTTAGAAAGGATAGCCTTGGATTCTAGTAAGACCCTAACCACCAAGGAAGTCCTCATTTCCCAGGCAGTTCTATGAGAATCAGACTCTCAGAGTTGGAAAGGCTTCCAGAGGTCTTGTAGGCCAATCCATAACTGAAGAAAAAATACTCTCGACACCCTCCTTGACAAGTAGTCATCCAGCTTCCATATCCTCTAGTAATGGGGAGCTCACTACCTTCTGAGATAGCTCAGTCTTCTCGAGGGAAGTTTTATTTGTTAGGAAGCTTTTCTTAAGCTGAACCAAAACAAGCCTCATTGTAACTCCCATCCATCACTGCTAGTTTGCTCTTTGGATCAAGTAGAATATGCCCCATGGTGTAATGGGAAGAGGAATGAATCTGGAGCCAAAGCTTCTGGGTTTGAATCCTGCCTCTGCTATCATATCTGAGTAGCTTGTATCATTTCTGAGCACTTCGGTTTCACCAAGTGCAAAATAGAGGGATTTGATTTCATGATATCTAAGCCATAAATCTTTTGATTTCATCCCATTTCTGCATGAAAGTCTTTCAAATGCTTGATGAAAGCTCTTGGGTCTTGCTCCCTCAGATTTTCTCTTCTCCAGGCAGGTGAATAATCAATTAAAACACTTTTTAAAATCGTATTAGTAAATAAAAGCAATTGTTTAGTGAGTCCAGTGTGGTGACTGAGCAACACAGGGAACAAAAGACCCTCAATGAATAATTCTCATTTATTTGATCATCTCCTTTGGACTTGTGTCTCATCTCTAGGAGCAGACCTTGCCTACAGTAACTGTGCTTTGGTAGAGCAGATAACCCTGCAGGGAATACGACCATTGAGTGTATGGGTTTCTTGTGGTAATCTTTTATTAAAACTGTTAGACACCCTGTCCCTCTGAAGGTAGTAGGTGAGACTCAGTAGAGACTGAGTCCCATAGTAGTCCTTGTTAACCATAAATTGACTGAGAGAGAGAATGAGTTACTCTGGCTTCAGACTAACATAACACACCTCTGCTGTACTCATCAGTTTCTTTTTCCAGAATAAGGACGTCTTGGTCAACATTGGTTGATGTGATTTCTCCAAACTATTTTGAGGGTATCATTCCCCCTAGGAGGGCAAAGCAAAGAATAAAGTTGTTGAACAATGCAAAGGAAACTTTAAACAAAAACAGACTACCTGACCAAAAATAACAAAAAGAACACAGAAAGCTGCTCACATTGACAGACCATTCAGCAGTTCAATGCGCACACAAACATAGATATAATATATATTTTTTATTTTCTCCCTCTGGTTACTGTTGTTAGTCTGTTGGCTTGTTAAACCTTCTGTTCTTTAGCAAGAAAAGCTAGTTTTATGAAAAGCTAGTTTACCTCAGAGAATCCGTTTCCATTTGGAAACCAATTACTTCAAGTTTTGTAAAATGGCTGGCATTACCCTCCATCCCCCATTACTACTAGAGGTTGGGGAAGGAAGGGAAGGATGTGGGATTTGTGCTTCATGAACTTGGGAGAGAGAGCCCATACTGATCATTGGTTACCCTGGTTGTTAGCAATGTCAAGTACCCTATAGGATGGGAACAAAGTGTTGGACTACAGCCCTCCCTCCCTCTGCTGGGATTTAAACTGAACCCTCCCGTCTTTTGACACCAGGTAGCTATAGCAACCAACAGGAGCTCCCAGGCCTTGTCACTGAGTGAAGACCATCACCAAATGAGCTGGAGTGTGGGAGAATCAGGAAAAAAATTCTACATTGATGGATTCTCCCACAGCTCAATCCCGAGACTGGAAAGGGAAGAAATAAGTACATGGCATGGATAAGGAGAAGACAAATGGGTAGTTTAAGGAATAAGCTGGGGCATCTGCAATGCTTGCTATGGGACTCACAGAGATAGGAAGCTGGGCCATTTCTGCCCCAGTTATCCCCCAGCCCCAATTTTTGTTTCAATAAAGCTTCCACCTTAAACACTGACCCTTTGTAAAAACATATCCTTAGACAACAGTGTTAACATGAGCCTCAAAGACATGTGAATGAAATCTGTTAGAAAGGAGGTTTGGGTTTTGTTTCTGTTTTTTAAGAGAAAAAAATTATCCTAGTGAGATAAAATGATAAAAAAAAATAAATTTTAAAAAAAGTAAACCTATGCTATTTAAATTGGAGCCCGGTTGTTACTTGGTAAAGGTAAGCTTCTGTACCTTTGTTATAATTAATTGTATACCTGTGTATGTAAATATAAGGCATTCCTATTTTGCAGTCCAGAACAAAAAAAACCTATTTGTAATATAGAATAAAGTTTATTAAAAAAATAATTAAAATTGTTATTTTGAATATCCCTTTTTGCACCTGAATTAGGATTGTATGGGCGGAAAAGGCTTTGGAATAGGGATGGAATAAGGGGGAAGAGGACTGGCTTTATCCATAGATCAAGTATGCTGTGGCATATTTTCCAAACCAAAAATTATACACAGTCTGACCTTTAAAGGATATGTCTTTTTCAAGGTCCAGTTCATAAAAGCTCATGTTTTTGTTATAATTTGCATTTATATAACAGTTCTTTGAAGTTTATAAAATTCTTCCCTTACAACAAACCCATGAAGTTGACATCACATGTATTATTATTTCCATTTTACAGATAAGAAAGCCGAGGCTTAGGAAAAGTCAGGTGACTTACCTAAAGTCACAAAGGTAGTCAATATGAGGGAGTCGCTTAAGCAATAGAGTGTTCTGACTCTAAAACCAAGGCCTTTTCTATGTACCCTCCTGTCTCATCGCTAAAATAAAGAGAAGCACTTAGCATTGAATTTAGTAAACATCTATTAGGAGAACATTTTTTATGCTATCATATTTATTATATGGAACATTAGTTCGGGAAAGCTTCCTTTATCCACCCAATGTCCTCTGAGACACAAAAGGCCTGGTACTTATGTACTCTTTTGAAGAGAATTCCAGTAAATCCGAGAAATTTCCTCATCCTATTAAGAACAACAAGAAAAGCAAGCTTTATTAAGATCAGTGTGCCAGGAATTGTGCGAAGCTCTTGCATTTCAAAGAAAGGCCAAAACAAAGTCAGTATCTCAGGGAGTTCTCATTCTTTGGAGTGGATAATGTGAAAACAACTATGTAGATATAAGATAGAGAGCACAAATTGGAGGTAATCTCTGAGAGAAAGCTCTAGGATTGTTGAAATGAGAGTCGAAGGAAACTAGAGAAATTGAGGCAGAGGTGAGGACAGAGAACATTCTAGATATGGAAGACAGCCCATGAAAATGCATCATGAGTAAATGGAGTGGAATGTTATATGCAAAGAGCAGCAAGCTTGCTGGAGCATGGAGAACACAGAGAGAGATAAGATGGGAGGAAACTTGGAAAGGAGGGATGGGCCAACTTGCAAACAATGCCAGAGGATTTGATTCTGGGGGTCTTTGGGAGCCCCTGAAACTTACTGAATAGGAAACGGACATGGTCAGACCCATGCTTTGGAAAGATCCCTTTCCAATCAGTTGAGTAGAAGAAAGACTGCAGCAGGGAGAGATGAGGCAGGGAGGGAAATCATCTGGCCCTTGCAATAGCCCAGGCAGAACGTGGTGACAATGTCAGGGGAGAGAAGGGGAACATATAGAAGAGATACAGTGAAAGTAGAAGGGAAAGAACTTGGCAAGGTATTGGATATGAAGTGAGCATCTTGAGATGTGGGAAGAGTCCACCTCAGTGGTGATTTGTCCCTATTATTGAATGTACAACTGCATCCTTTAGGGTAATTGATCATGAGTTGTCACTCTGATAATGACACTGAGGTGGTCAGCCTGTTTATTAAACAAAAATGTGTTTAAAAGCAAGTCAAAATATGTTAGAAATATTGGAAGGACAAATACTGAGACTGAAGCTTAAATACTTTGACCACATAATGAGAAGACAGGACTCATTGGAAAAGACCCTGATGTTTGAAAAGATTGAAGGCCAAACAGCAGAGGATGAGATGGAGAGATAGTGTCATGAAAGCAATGAACATGAGCTTGAAGAGACTCTGGGAGCTAGTGGAGGACAGAAGGGCCTGGCCGGCTGTGATCCACAGGGTGGCAAAAAGTCAGATGTGACCAAATGAATAAATCGCAGCACACCACATCAAGGATTCCAGAATGAGATAAAGACACAAACAACAGCAAATTAGGAGAGTAAGCTCAACCGTATTTGGCCTCATGACAAAAGTTGTTGGTCTATTCTGATAGCTTACAGCGTATATTAACATTTGTATGTTGGTTCTGGAGAGTTGGTCAACAGCTAATGACTTAAACTAGAGGCCTCATAAGCTCAGCTAAGCATTAAGCCTTATCTCTATGGTCAAGACCCGAATATTTTGTTTCCTCAATGCTTCTTTTCATGAAACCAGAAATCCCTGAGACGAAATGGGACCTATGTTTCAGTGCCTAATAGCATGACTTAGAAAGGCAGACCCAGACCCAAATAATTGCCTTTTCACTAAATGATACCTCAAATTCCACCATTAGGAAATTTGTCACTTTTTAGGCTTGTCATGGAAAATTGGAAATATTCCTTAAAGTGGAAACACTTAAGTTTTATCAGTCTTTTTATACCTCAGTGTGATTGAGTTTATTGGATCCTTTCTTAAGGGAAGGGATAGAAGAAAGGAGAGTTTACCTAGACACAAGGAGGCATAAAGGAAGAAGGTGGTAAAGATTCAGAAAGGGAGGCTGGACGGACAAAACAAGCTTTGTCACATCCTAATTTTACTTAGGTTCACCTTGGAAGTGGAGGAGATGCAGGGAAAAGAGAATTGGGTTGAGAGCCAGGACACCTGGGCTATATATATATATATCTATATCTATATCTATATACACACGTATACACACAAATATACACATACATACATAAATATATATTAAAACATGATTTACATATATTTATATATAAAACATATATGCTAAGTAAGAATGGTCAATTATTTTTCTGGATCTGGGCCTCCATTTCCTTATCTGTAAAATGAGATATCTGATTAGATGACATTTAAAGTTTCTTCTAGTTCATTCTGTGATTTAAAGTAGAGAGGAGATAAGAGAATAAAAGGTGAGAGAGAAAAACAAAAAAGGAGAAAAGGAAATGGTAGTTTACTGAGATTTTAGGAAAGCATTTGATAAAGTCATGCTATTTTTGCAATAAAGATAAAGTTATGAATTAGTCACAATTGTTCAGTCACAACAACTGAACCCAAAGAGTAATCATTAATGATTTTTTTAAAAAAGGAGTTTTCTAGTAAGTACTCCTTAATATATGCATTTGGTCTGGGCAAGCTCTGGATGAAGCCATAGATGGCATGATTCTCACACTTGTAGAACACACAAATGTAGAATAGGTAACTAACAGGTTAGATCCCTGAGCTGGGATCCAGAAATATATAAACAGTGAAAACACTGGATCAAATCTAAGATATGGTGGAATAGGGAATAAATCTTAAGTCTTACATGCATTCAAAGAATCATCTTCCTAAGTACAAGACCAGCGAACTATTGCTAAATAACCCTTTATCTGATACAGTTCTGGAAATCTGAGTGGATAGTTCACTCATTAAGGGCGGGCAGTATGACCTGGCATGGAAGAACACTAGTTGTGCGCTACATTAAAAGAATCAGAGTATCTGGAACAAGAGAGATGTTTGTCTCAATATTCTCTACCCTGGACAGACCATATCAGAGTATTCTGTTTAGCTCTGGATGTTCCATTGTAGGAGTGACATTGACCGATGAGAGAGATGGCAAGCGTTATTGGTGAATCTAGATTGTACCATTGGAGAATTGATTGTAGAAAGAGGGGATATTTAGGCTGGATAAGGAAAACCTTAGGTGAAAAACAATAGTCTTCCAGGTATTTGAAAGGCATGTAAGAAACAAGGTTCAGCTTGTTCTGCTCCACCCCAAAGGGTAGAATTACTAACAATAAGTGGAAGTCACAGAGGTCAATTAAGGTTTTGTGTCAGAAAAATATTCCAAACAATTATAAAGAGGAGGGCAGGAAGGATATACGTCCTATTTCTCCTGTATATGACTTCCTTGGTATATCTTTATTTGTCTGATATCTCCCCTGTTAGATTGGAGGACCTTGAGGACAGGGACTGTCTTTTGCCTCTTTTTGTGCCTCTGGCACCTAACAGAATGCCTGGCACAGAGTAGGTACTTAAAAATGCCTATTGATTAAACACCTTCTCTGTGTCAGGTACTGTGATAAGAAAAAGAACAGGTAATATATAGTATTTGCTATGGACTAGACACTGTACTCCATGCTGTAACAGAAATAATAATTACGATGGTCCCATCAACGAACATAGAGCACTGACTAGGTTCCAGGAACGTAAGTGCTATGACGTACAACAACTAATACTGGAGCATACTATGAGCCAGGCGCTGTACTCAGGACTTACCATTATTTAATAATGGACTATTTTTACCATATTTCATCCTCACAGCAACTCTGGGAGGTAGGCGCTATTGTTATCCCCATTTTATAGTAAACTGAGGCAAACAGAGGTTAAGTGACATGTTCAAGGTCACATTCCTAGTGAGTGTCTGAAACTGCATCTGAACTCAAGGCTTCCTCACTCCAGCTCCAGGGGTCTATTCCACTGTAGCACCCAGCCACCCACTGGACCAGTTGCCAGAATGTGGCATAATGTTGAGCTTCAGGCCCCCAGGGCTTAAATTGTTACTGGTGTGTTTTGGACAGTATTTACATTTGAAATATAAATTTGCATTTGAAATCTCTTTCTTTGGGGAAACTATGGTACTTGTTGGGTTTATGCACCTTGAATTCTGCCAGGTCCTATGAGGAGATGGCTTATGCTCTAAAGAAGAGATGACAAAAAGGAAAGAAAAAAAGGGCAGGAGAAGAGAAAGGAGAAAGAAAAAAGAAAGAGAAAAGCACAAGTAGTGAGGAAGCACGAAGAGCCTGCAATAATTGCTTTAGTATCCTCTATGCCATATGCTTCCCATCGCACTAACTCCAGCCACCACATCTTAAGCAAGAGTTTTTATAGCACTGTGGAAGTCATTGGCATTAAGGCTACGTGCTGTTTTCTAATTCATCCATATTTATCCTTTTGGTGAATTTGCCCACCTCTGCTGATAAAGACCCTTTCACTAGTGACGAGTTTTAGGCAGGTGGTCCCAGGGAAGGACTGATTCCAATCATCCTAGAGGAGAGAGATTCCCTAAGCTTCCCTGTCCTCCCCCATCAGGAGCCTCTGGCTCTTCTCTCAGAGTAGATCCTTGCTCAGAAGGACAACTGCCTTTGTGAAACTCTTAAGTATTTTTTTTTCAGCAGTGGAGATAGTTTGCCCCAGCCCCTGTCTCAACCTGCATCCTGGCTTTCTGACAGCAGCCCCAGTCACCAGCCTGTGTCTAATTAAGGCCAGATGGCCTCTCTCAGGTACAGGAAGAACTCATTCTCCCCCCAGCCATAGCTCCCCTTCCCTACCTCTGCCCCACACCAGCTGTGTGGGACCAGGACTTGACATTACCCTGATTCTCAAATTGCTACAAATCATCCCTTCTGTCTGAGTAGCTCCTAACTCAAGTGATGGAGGAGAGAAGAAGGGATTGCCAAGGAGAGGAAAACTGCCACCCTTTCACACCAGGACTATTCTCTTCCTCTCTGACTCTGTGTCACTCTGTCCATCTCTTTGTCTCTATATGTCTCTCTGTCACCATTACCACCCCCTACCAATTTGGCAGTTATTCCAAAAGATTTTCCAATTAAGTGAATGAGTTATTCCTTCCATTTCCAGTGATATCCTCGTCACCACTGACCCATACTTTTATGTTCCGCATATGTTATTTGTGACTTTAACTTACTCCTACGTGTAATTGAGGCACCATCTCCTGAACTACCAGGTGTTCGTCATTGTCCGAGGCACCCTGAATACAGTCCCTGTCCTTGAGGGGGCTACAAGTTGTGCAAATGAATCTAACAGACAATAAATGTGAATAAAACAACAACAAAGCACTTATAAAACCATAGCTAATTGATACCATACTCCTAGCAAAGGGATCCAGTTCAAACAGAAGGCATAAGGACTGAGAAAACATGAGAAAGGGTGAGCAGAGAAGGGAAAGTAAGCCAGAGGAAGTTGTAGGCAGGAGCTGAGCAAGCCAAGGAAAGTCAAGAAATCACCTGAATAAATCAGTCAGTCATTCAACCCTTCTTATTTCTACTTAACCTTCATCAGTTGGGCACACCTCCATTAGAGCAACCAATTAATCAAAGACATTGAACCAGGTACAAAAAGTCATGGATCGGTTTGGAAAGAGGGAAAGCCATTGGGTGAATGAGATGAGGATACACAGGAAGTGCATTGGGATTGGCTAAAGGGACCCAGTCACAACTTGTGTGGGGGTGTGAAGGCATCTGGACATTCCTGTGGCCAGCCAGGCTAATGGTGAAAGCCATTTCAGCCAAACTGGAGAGAAGGAAAATCTTGGGGTCAAGGAGAGAACTGCCTTCTCCTCCTGCACCCCTCGGCCAGAGAATGATCTTGGGAAACTTTGAAAGGTTGGAAAAAGTTAGAAACTTCTCACCTGCTTCTTAGCAGTGACTACCACAGCAGCTGCATCCAAAATTGAGAACAAGCTAAACCCTGAGGAAAAACAGTTTCAGATCTCTCCAAGGAGCCTATGTCATGCCATGGGGAATGTCATGAAGACTTAATGAAGGGAGAAAAGGGTGTCTAATAATCAGAAATGTGAGTTCACCCCTTTGCCACATCATCCCACTAAGTTGGAGTCCACTTTGCCTTTTCTGTGCTTGTGCTGGTGAAAGATTGCATCCTAGAATTTGGGAGATGAAGGTAGTTTACCAGTAGTTATTAGTCACCTTAGTGAATGCCTCCAACTAAAAGCTAATTCATTCCATCTGGCTAATTGATATCAGATGGTAATCAGATGGTGCAGTGCTGGTAGAGCAGTATGCGCAATAACTGCATTAGAAAGTCACCCTCAACCCTAAGAGGAGAAATGGCTGGATGCTCTGGGGTCCTGATCTACTAGTCTGGGTGGGGAATTTCCATTTTTGGAGACTGTGCTGTGAAAGGAAGGGTGAAATTCCATTTCTGGGAATTAGCTAAGGCCAACTCTTCACCTCCCCTCCCTTGGTAAATGCTTGTTGGCTGCCTGCCTTGCCAGAGAGGTGATGGACTCCAGAGGCAAAGTAATACATACATTTTCAGACACACCAGTGTCTGACTTTGTTTGCTCCGCTAGGATATTTATTGTTGTTGTGGCATCGTTTCAGTCCTGCACAGTTCTATGTGACCTCATTTGGGATTTTCTTGGCAGAAATACTGCAGTGGTTTGTCATTTTCTTCTCTAGCTCATTTTATAGATGAGGAAACTGAGGCCAGCCGGTTTAAGTGACTTGCCCAGGATCACACAGCTAAGACATGTCTGAGGCTGGATTTAAACTTAGGCTCAGCACTTTATCTACTGCACTATGTAGCTGCCCTGGTTATTTGTTAAAGGGTTTTACTTTTATTTCTTTATTTCTTTTCTTTCTTGTAATTTTAACAATGGTGGGAGCGGATGGATAAGGGAAAATGAGGACAAGGTAGCCAAGAACAAGAAAGAAAGGAGTGGAAGGAAGGAAGGGAAGGAAGAAAGAAAAGAAAAACATATTGTTAGGCCTTATTTGGTTTTTGTTGTTGCTGCATAAAAGGAATCAGAAGGCCAGGCAAAGACAAGCAGGACAAGTTTGAAAACTACAGATTGAATTTACTGTATAGTTAAGAGTAAGCATACACTGCAGAGACCTGCAGTTTTGTACACAATCCTCTTAATGCCCATTTTATTTGGTGCTTGTTAAATTCAGAATTTTTTAAAATATAAATTTATTTATTTAACTTTTTACATTCATTTTCACAAAATTTTGGGTTCCAAAATTTTCTCCCTATTTGTCCCCTCCCCCACCCCAGTACACTGAGCATTCTAATTTCCCCTATCACCAATCTGCCTTCTCTTC